>OX940801.1:8558849-9055607 GCA_954870605.1 Acer campestre | reverse complement strand
GTGATAGTTGTTGAAGTTTGGAATATAATGTAGTTAAGTTATTAGATTCCCCATAAATCCTAAATTGAGTTTTTAAGATAGAATAAAAACACACCACTAACAATAACAAACAATATTTATCCTCTCTTGTGTGAACGTAATAGGAAACAATTAAAATAGGGCAGCAATGAAACATAACCATAAGCTCAATCACAAACACACAAGAACACCAAGCAATTTTACGTGGAAAACCTCCCCAAATTGAGGAGTAAAAACCACGGGGTCCTCCGAAATCTCTACTATCAAAATATAATGGGAATATACATAGTTCCTCTCTAGCTAAACTAGAGGTATATAACACAGCAATCTCAAGATTAACTAATCTTTGTAACACATGCAATATCAACAAGTAAAACAAAAGAGATAGGATTACACAAACTCGAATCCTCTGTTCTGAGTGTGTATCCAACTGACAGATCGTAGAACAATGAGTGAAGAACGTCCCTGGCCAAATTTCAGCTCAATCGGACCACAGCTCAAAGAGATACCACTCTTTGAAGTAAACTGCGCAATACCTCCCCTGTTTTCTGTCCAGCCCTGTTCGGAACCGCAAAACTCACAGTAGTGAATTCCAATTGACAATTCCACTATCCAGAATGTAGTCCCGTGTGTTGTGAACACGTCGACAAAATTTGAGCTCGATCGTACGATGAATCAACCTCTGATTAGCCCTCTGAAGAATTCTGGACAGCAGCCTCCAAACCCAGAATTTCTGCACTCTCTTCTCTCTTTGCACACACACCAATCTCTCCTCTTTTCTTGTCTTATTTTCAACAAGGGTTTTAACCTTTTTATACCGGCGGTGAAAGTACAACAAAAACTCCTTGGGCCATCCACATTCCACATATATCATGTGGGCTTTACCATAAATATATGATAAACTCTTTTTGGGCCATCTCCATATTTGAAAGAAACGCAACCCAACATTTTAGAGTGAATCCGAAAATAGATGAATCAAGATAGAACCTAGTCCCAGAAGTAGATTTGAGCACATGGATTCTATGAGTGAATACTTTTTAATAAAATTTATTTATTTTACAATTATATGTTAGCATTAATAATTTAGAGAAATATTAGAAATAAATGATTTATTCATTTATTTATAAAATAGATTTTCAGATGAGATATGATTTAAGAAATGTTTAGATTTCTAGAATTGAGAAATAGATTTATAGAACAAGATTTTATAAAGAAGAATTGTAAAAGTATTTTCAACGGATTTCTAGATTTCATATCCAAGTTATTTATGAGAATTTTCAAAAAAGAAAAGAAAAAGATATTCATGCATGTTTTGAGAAAAGTATTTATAAAGAATTATAAATATGTTCAGAAAGAGATTTTAAATACCAGATATGTACCCGTCCTTAGCAGATTCAGATTATTGGCCTTTGGGGCTTATGCACATGTGTATGTTAGAGTTAGCTCTGCACGTGTATGACAGATGTTCGGTCAGAGTCAGAGTCGCTGTGCATGTACAACTCACATGCTACATCATTTGGAAAAGAATTTGGGAACACATTTTGAAAAGCCTAGCAGTACTTGTATACAAATTACAATTGGCAGATCAGATGAATTCAACACACTTATTATTAATTTTTACTGTATTTTGTTTATTCATTTGGTTTTGGATGGTTAATTTGATTTATTATGAGATTCTGGTTTTGATTTCCCTGCTTTATATTTTATGGTTGAATAAGGCTAGATGTCCCAAAAAAATTTCCCAAATTTTATTCCAAATGATGTGGCACGTGGGGTGTTAGCATTTTATGAATCATGAGATTATGTGGTGACTGATGTGATGTTGACACATGTGCCACATCATTTTGGATAGAATTTAGGAAAAAAAAAATTGGAACGTCTATCATTACTCTTTATGGTTATTATTTCTTCATGTAATGTTGTTTATGTATCTGTTTAATGTTATTTCTTCAGTGTCTCCCTTTTTTTTAAAAAAAAAAAAAATAGTCTCTTGCTTTTGAGTTTTGATAATTTTCATTTGGATCCATCCAATAACAGAAAAAACAAATTATAAAAAATTGTCCTAGGATGTCATCATGGAATTATGGAAATCTGATTTTTTGTTTTTTTTTTTTAATGAAATCAATTAATGTGGAAATCTTAATGCGATCTTAGGCATAGAGATATTAATTAATGCAACAAATTGCTGTAATTTTATCTTTATAAAAAAGTTTGTTAACCGCACTAACCTATTTGAACACAATATCTATTTTATCTTACATTTCTTTTTAATTTAATATTATTATTACTTTATAATATATTTGTTTATATTTATGTTATGAGTATCCAAATACTTTATTTTTATTTTTTTTCTTATTTCTACAATTAAATTATTAATTACTAAAAGAAATTAAAAAAATAACATGTTAAATGGATCGGTTTTGGGTTACGTACCCATTAAATTAGCAAATGAGTTTGAGTTTTCATTAACCACATTATCTCTTGTTTCGTGTGGTGATGACAATCTGCTTACCACGTATTTTTGATTAATTGTTTGGATCACATAGTATTACACTGTTACTAATATTTTTATCATTCAATGACCGATTTCTTTCATCTGAATACATTCCTATTTAAAGAAATTTGAAACTGATTAAAACAATAAAGGAAAACTAAAACAACTTGAAAAATCCATCATCACTAGCTTGTTATACTCTGCTGTGCAATTTACATACACTTGCTCCTACTGATTAGGCCTCACAATATGTGCCGCATTCAAGTTGTTATTATTTCCATTCATAAAAACCTGAATTTGAGCTAGGTATTTTCTTTCTCCTGCATCAACTTTGTAGGAAATTCGATCGAATTTCCCGTCTTCGTAGAGTCCAGAAACATCCTTCGCTTTCTTCACTGCCTTTTTGCTTTCTTGATAGCGTTTCTTGGGATTAGGACACAATCCCTTGAAACATTTCATGTTTGCACTCTCATTTTCTTCAGTAAGTATCTTTGACCTCTCAATCTCATACAGCCAATTTTCAACTTTTTCTTCAATCACTTCATCATTTCTTCTCGCTTCGTCAGCCTTATGTTGCACTGTGTCTCTTCTATCCTTGAGCCTCTGAACTTCCGTCTCCAGATTCTTCAAGTTTCTCTTGTAATTCCAGACATAACTGAGTGGACGTACTATTGGCGCCACCAAGTATTCGGCAACTTTTGCAGCCACAGATACAGCAATTTCAACCATTTTGAATCCCTCTCCTTAGAAATTAAAATACTCACGAAATTAAAAATAAAACAGAAAATTGAACAGGTGAAGCAGAAGTAAATAACCGAACAAATTAAAGTGAAGAGAACAAGATAATATCAGAGTGTTTTCAAGATCAATTTATGCTTTTGTTTTTGGGATAAGGAAAAGATACATATGAAATGAATCAAAGTAAATGAACAGAGCAAAACTTACCTTTAGAACAACAACAAATAGCAAAGTGTTTTTGAGATTAAAATCTGAAATAATAAGGAAAGAGAAAGAGCAATTTGTAATGAACTGTTGGCAATTTAGCACAGTAAGTGTTTCAAAATGCCATTTATGACTTCATGTAGTGTTAATGACCAGCAAAAAAGACAAAATTTTGGAAGCAACAATGCGCAGTTAATTACCTTGCAACATCACATTTTAACACTTGTGGTTGTACAGCTATTCAAGGAGGGATAATTAACGATATCAATTAGTTTTTGAGTTTTCTTCTTATTTATACATTAATAATTTCAATATTATGTCATATATATCGTTTGGGATCCTCGTGTTTGTAAATAACAAATAATTTTGTTATCATATGCATATATGGGTATGGATATGTTATTTATAACTGAAAAAAATGAAGATGGATGACTTTCTCTCCCTCTTGAGTTTTCTCTCACTTTTGTAGCCTTGTCCATGGATCCTTCAAAAGTATGTCCGTGGAATTTCCTTGCCCGTTTCTCAAATGTTCCCGAAACTTTACCGCAGCCACCATCAAAACCGAAAACTTTTGCAGCTCTCCTCAAAACCGATGAAGTAAATGTTCAACCAAATCTTCTCCCGGTGCCAGTTGTGAAAGGGGATATCACGTGTGTTCATATATCAGCCAAAAATATGTCCAAGAAAGACTAAAATACTTTCGGAAAAATCTTTTCGGACGTTTGCTTTTAAGAAAATGTTATGTGCCTTTAAAACCTGTTGAGTTAAAATTGTATTGCAATCGATTTGGCAACTCATAAATCATTGGAAGCTTACTCCATTTCCAAAAAGATATTTTGATATTCATTTTTCTAGTGAAGATAGAAGATTTAAAGAGGGTTTGGAGTGGAGGTTCTTGCTCAATTTCAAACAGTATTTTTCGTATTTTTCAATGGCAACCGGATTTTAATCCATATAATCAACAATTATCGCATGCTCAAGTTTGGGTGAGGTTTTACGGTCTATGCTCGGAATATTGACATCCAATTACAATCATGGAGATTGCACGAGGAGTTGGCATCCCTCTGCAACTAGATCAAGCTACAAGGGATCAAGCATATGGGTTTTATGCTCGAGTTCTTGTGGACATTGATTTAACTTTGAATCAGCCATACTTTTTGAATGTGGAGAGAGATGACAATAGAGGTTTCTTTATCGATGTTATATATGAAAATCTTCCAAAGAGATGTACGAAGTGTAAAGCTTTTGGTCATGACTCTGCTAGATGCCACCAAAATAAGGAGATTAATTCTAACAGAAGTCAATCGCAATCAAGAAATCCAAGGCAAACCTACTAGCCTATCACGAAAAACAAAACCACTAGCCACCATAATGGGCAGGTTGTCATGGAGGAATGTAAAACAGTCCCATAAAATCAGGAAACGATAGAGGAAAAGGAAATTGCTCAGATTCAAAATTTTAAAAATCTTGTAATTAATGTGGAAGACAAAAATGGCAGCATCCAATTATCTCCACATTTATTTGAATTAAATGTGATTGATACTCAAGAAGTGAATTGGGAAACAACGGCCAATTTTGAAGTTGACAAATTTGGGTCTCAAGAAGTTGATCTAATCCGTGAAGGGCAATTTCCAATTACAATCGGCACATCTAATGCACTTGCGAAATATCAGGAGGTTTTCTCCAATTCAAATTCAATCAGCTAAACAATTTCCTAATCAGGATGTGGGAATTAATGTTAATATCTCCAATGATTTGAATACCAAGTATTTAAATCTGGAAGATAATAATGAGAATCATCAATGTTCTTTAGAGAATATTTGCATTAATAACAGAGTGATTCTTGACAATCCAAAGATTTCAAACTTTCAGAATTTTGATTAGCAAGTTTTGGATGAGGTTTCAAGAGATAAAAAAAGAAAAGATTAATTTGGAGCATATATCAGAAGGCCAGGATATTAATGCTTCAAATTCTAATCATGGTCCAGTAGATCCCATGTTTAACAATAATTGGATTCCCGTGGTGACCAAACCAAAATAAAAGTGAAGTCAACTTTTAAGATTTTATCTAGTTTCAAGTCTCAAATGAGTAAGGGAAGTTCTAAGAGTCGCTCTGATTCTGTAGCTTCACACATTGTCGTTAATTGGGCCACACATGATGAGGAACAGTTAATTAAGTTCTTTTTTTTTTTTTTAAGGTCTATGTGCCTTTTTAGATTAGCATATTTTAGGGCATGCACGCCCCTCTACTTTATTTATTTATCTCTTCTTTTTTTTTTTTTGCCTTTTTTTTTTCTTTTTTTTTAATTAAAAAAAAAAAAAGCTCCATAGAGCTTGTTGTTGGAAAAAAAAAATATCATTTGGGATAAAAATAAAAAATAAAAAGCTTGCTCTAATAATTTTAGAAAGAACAAATGGGAAAGACATATAATAAAAATTAAATTCCATATTTTTTTAATCAAAACAATAATAATTTAGAGTCATTATACATTTATTACGATTTAATTAAGGAGTATAAATAGTTAATATAAGAGATTATGTAAATGAAAAATAATTCTTGTTTAAACATATTTTAATATAAAAAAAATACACTTCATCGAAATTATCAAGCCAAAAATATAAGAACGAACTTTTGAAAGCAACAGGCCAACATCTTTGTACATAACAATGAAAAAATGGGTTTAGCTACTATACAAAATTGTATAGTTGTCAGTCAAATTCTAATCTTTAGATTTCAATAAAAGTGTGTATAAAAATTAAAAGGGTGCCGTTATTGACACTCATAAATATGATAAGCACACCCATATTTTAATAAAAATTTTAATTATAAAAATATCTCAATAGGAATTTACTAATAAGGACAAATTAGTTTAATTAAAAATAAATCAAATACTATGTACACCCATTAATCGCACCCATATTTTCAACTATATCACTTTATTAAAAATAAAAAATATATAAAACTAAACCCTATTTTTCAAACTTAACACACCCCTGATTTATGTATGTTATATTTTTCTCACCTCCTTTGCAACCTTTCATGTTTTTTCTTTTTTTTTTTCTCAAAAAAATTAATAACAGTTACCATGAAAAAAACAAAAAACAAAAAACAAAAAACTGCATCCACCCCCATGATGGGCTTGTGATTTTGTGCAATTCAAAAGTATATCATGCTTATATTTTTGCAGTGCATGCAGTACATATTGGCAATACATATTGTAAAAATATATATATATAGAACAATGGTTTAATGAAGAAAGGAAATTGTCTCTTCTCTTCGAAACAATTATCGAATGTAGGGATTTGTTTTGTGTTCATAAGATGTTTCATATTGGTAATAGTCTTCCAACTAGTTATCAATCCACAATTCCGTTTTCGTATTTGGATTTTTTGTGAACAATAATATTATCGAAACCAAAATGTATTGTTAAATGAACTTAATAATTTATCATTTATGGAAATTGGGTGTGTTAATAACTTAGGAGGGCTTATAAATAAATTATATTAAAATGAAATCATTCATTTAAATAAGGGTACTATTGGCATTAACATGGGTGTATATAGTAATGTTTTAATTTTAAATTTTAGACATGAGTGTACTTATAAATATGGGTGTGCTTATCATATTTATGAGTGTCAATATCCGCACCCAATTAAAAAATTAACAAGAAAATTAAGATAAAAACTAAGGGGTCATTTGTATTTTCCTCTTAAAACTTAATGCGTCTTAATTGAACTCATGAGTTGTTTTGTTTATTTTTTTAGGTGGTCAAACAACTTAAAAAAATATCAAAAAGCAAATAAAAAGAAATCCTGATTTTTAACATATCATTGTATTACAATTAAAATTTTCTTTCTTTTAACATATTTATTATTTTAAATGGGTTTTAGAAAGAAAAAAAAAATCTTAATCACTTCTCATACTAGAATTTTCATAGGATTGAACAATTGAATATCTCCTACCAAATCCTAGTAAGATCTTTTTTTCTTTTTTTTTAAATCTAACTATTTGTGTGTTGCTCAATAAACTTGTCTATCATATTTAGTAGATTGAGTAATGATACTCCACCCAAAATTCCAACCCAAATGTGAGGTGTCATCACCACACAAAATCTTGAAAATCATGACGTGGGCCCATGTTGTGTGTGGTGATGACACCTCACATTTGGGTTGGAATTTGGGTTGAAATTTTGGGTGGAGTAGCATTACTCTTAGTAGATTTCATGGCTTGAAGATGTTGTACAATAATTGTGTATATACTATATATTTTATATATAGTGAGAGAGAGAGAGAGGTACATATAATCCAGGAACCTATTTCAAAAAAAAAAAATTTACTTATTTTCAGACAATTTTATTTATAAAAAAAAACAAGCATGTTGAAAGTACATTCGAATGTGAGAAAAAAAAACAAACAAACATATCAGTTCAGATTTCGGTCTCTATTCAGTCTTTTTTGGATTGCTTGGTCCTAAAAAAAAATAAAAAAAATAAAAAAAATAAAAAAAAACTCACACATAACAACCTATTAACAATAAAGTTCCTATATTTTAGCTAAACCCAAAATACACAACTAACATGGTTAATTTCCTAGATTTTGATGTTAATGTATTTTTAATTTTTGTTTTCTTGGTACATGAGCATTTAGATATGTCAAAATGATTTGTACGATATAACAAGTTTTATAATAGGTTAAACATGACAAATAATTTTATTAGTTATCTAATAATTATAATGTATATACCAATGGCCTGTTCTGTTGGGCCTTTCCAGTTTTGTTTGTTTTTGTCTCTGTTTTGTGGAGGGTTTCCTCTGTCTTCGTAGCCTGTGGCCCCTGTTGTTGGCGTTGTGTGGTTTGTTCTCTGGTTGCCCTTTGTTTGGCCTTTCTTGGCCCTTAATAAATATTTCTGTGCTGTTCAAAAAAAAACCAAGGGCCTCTTGCCTTGGTACGTGATTGGAGTCTTCAATGTGAAGTTCCACCAGCAAGGTAAATATTTATCTCACCTTTCACCATAAATTTCCAACAGTAGGGAGCCCCCAAAATGTAACATCTCCTTGATAGTGGGAGTAGTATTTTGAACTGTGCTTATAAAATTTAATCTTGCCAGGTCCCGTAGTGGTTGTAATTCAAAATAATAATAATAATAATAATAATTAAAATATATATAAACAAACAAAAGAATCATTCTAAATCATATACATTCAAAGAAAAAACTAATGAATTACTGTAACCAAACTAGATGAATCTTTCATTATATTTTAATGCTTTAATTAATTATTAAAAAAGTGCAATCCTAAATTTTGTTTTAAAAAACATGCTTGAGATATTCCATTTGGATCAGGATTCTACCTTTTTTTTTCCTAGACTTTTCATAATCCAGTGACACCTAAACATATAATAAAATATGATTCACGTTTTTTTTTCTCTCTCTTATTTATTTGCTATATTTACAAGAAACCATTTTGTTGTTTTCGTTGGTTTGATCTCCAAAACCCCTTTAGCTCATTAGCTGTATCTGCTGTTTTTGAAATTTGATTTCTCTGTTAGCATCCTCTGTTTTGAAATTTACTTTGAAAGGCTTCAAAAGGGTTGAGATTGCTATTTCCGTTGCTGGAAAAGTTGCCAATGTTTTTAGCTCATTTAAATTGATTTTTACAATGCTTTTTTTGTTACGAGCCTGTTGGGGATAATCCTATAAACTCGATGAACGCGGAACGCCGTGCCTAATATACGCCCATAACTCATAGCAAATAATAACGTCAATAAACAGGAAAATAGATGAGAGAGAATAAAACAATCACAACACAACATATACGTGGAAAACCCAAAACGGGTAAAAAACCACGGGCCGTCAGGACGACAGAGAAAATTCCACTATATGATAAATTGTTACAACCATATACTCCAGGATTCTCTCTCACACCAAACCCAAACTCTACTCACAAGATCCTCATCAAGAACCCCACAATATCCCCTAGGTCTCCCCTAAATATCACCCACGGATCTTTAACTAGATCCACCGATATTCCCTTGGATCCCTCCTTGGATATTCCCTTGGGTCTCCCTAGATCTCACTCACACTCTCTGATGTTTACATGGTGTTTCACTCTCACACATCCAACCTAATTACAAGGTTCTATTTATACTAGTTACAGGGAGTTTAAGATAAAAGGAAATCCTACTCCTAAACGTACAAGACTTACTTGTTCCACATAAATACTATTTCCTTTTATGACAAGTCTTCTTGTAGGGAGTAAATCCTTTTCCTTCAAGCACAAGAACTTCCATAAACAAACTACTTCCTTTTCCCCTGAAGATTTCCCGTTTCACGTATGTTTATGATTGACTACGATTCGGGTCACGGTTGGACACCCGCTTCCTAAACCGTTACAAGTCACCTTAAATTACATTGCTCAGAAAACCGCGATCCATACGCTGAAACAATCTTCATTCTTTTATTATTCTGGTCTTCAAACTTCAATCTTCAATCTCCCTAAAACACCACCATTTAACTTCCAAACGTATCCCACGTCTCCAGGAAGCTCCACATCAGTTGAGTCTTTGTTTGGTTCACATTAGTTCATTTGAGAATACGAGCCAAATCTAACAGAGCCATGAAAAATCAAAATGCAGAATTCACATATCTAGAGTACACTTAAATTGTCTTTTCATACTTGTCATATAAGGTGCTCAAATCTTTAGATAAAAGCTATAACAGGAAATCACTCACAAATGTTCATGAAAATTCACGCATTTATATGACGGTTCAGGAGAACTCCAGTTAAATAAATCCAGAGTACTTGAACTGCTAGAAATATACAAAATAATGAGCCTTTTTTTACAAAAATGATCATCAAATGATTTGTAATACTAGAGAAGCAGTAAAGTACATTTATTAATTATTATTATGAAGGTAAAGTTTAAAACAGAACAATTGAAACCACCGCCCAATGTAGCTTGTCCTAGTGATGCAGTGGAAATAATAAAAGAATAAGACCAACGTCAATATTCTTGATAAACTCTGGAATCCACCAGAAAACGAGAGAAACTCTCAAAGAAAACTCTGAAATATTATTGAATAATTGAATTCATTCGGCCAAAAGGCTTACAAGCATATTTATAGCAAATAAACCCTAACCCTAATCCTAATATGACTCGAATACGACATTCCTAAAAAAACTAAAATAGGAAAACATCAAAACTAATCATAATCTTCTAAAATTCATGATTCCTAATTTGACTGAAAAACAAAGATCTAATCTTACCAAAAAGGTAAGTTTGATTTATTTCCAAAACCTAAATTTAATTCCTAATCAAACTAAAATAAATAAACTTGCTAAACAAGAAACAAAGACCTAAATTAATAAAATAAAATAATTGCCCAAATTAGATTTCGTCTGATGGAGTCAGGGCACGGTCTGGACCGCAGTTCATTCTTTTTGTCCTACATCAGTCACCCCTTCTTAAAAAGAACTCGTCCTCGAGTTCAGTTGAAACATGCAGAAGACAAATAAACAAAGAAGAATCCCTATTCATCTTGTGGGAGTGGAAAACCCCAACCGAAAAATCCCTCCATAGTTCATCCCAGATCCACAATGGTACCAAAGTAATAGCCCAACAAAATGCCAAGAGCATCCAAGCTATCCACCTTTGTCGTCGCCATGTCCCTTTGGTCTCGAAACCATCCATGTCAACTATCATCGAATTAAGGGGCTTGCCCACAAAATAAATATGGAATGGATCAAGAGTGCTAATGAACCCGACAAGATCTTTTTTCACCTCAAATCCAATTTCTAGTTTACCAACAGATTGGCCAACAAGAGCTAGCGGTGTTGTTACAAAATCTTCAAAAATATTGCTCTCGGTTGTCTTGTCAATTTCTTCAACAATTAGATTTGTAGATTCAATGTGATCTTTGTCAACCACCTCAAGACCAATTGACTCCACCATTTGTTGGGTGAGATTCTCAAAAATTGAAGACTCAAATTGATCATCAATTTCTTCAATTTCAACACACTCTGGAACACTACTCCGGCAATTAGAAACTTCACCTTTTGATTGAAAATCATCGTAAGTAGCATCATCAGACATCGGAGGTGAGATGTTGTCCTTGAGTGTGAAGTGAGATGGATTTGTGATCTTCTTTGGAAACTTACAATCTTCGTTTCTGTTAACAGGTTGGCTTCGGGCAAATCCTTCGGCGCGTATCCTATCAACTAGTTGCCTGTTGTTAGCGTTGAGGTTCAGCCCGACAAGCATCTCAAGAATCTCCGTCACCTGTTGTCAGTTTTCCTCCACCGCCGTCCACAAGGCCTCTACCCCACGACCACCGTCAATAGGGTTTCTTTCTCCTGCTTTGTTATTTGCCATCAAGCCCGGCAAATCCATGCTCTGATACCAATTGACGCAGCGGAAATAATAAAATAATAAGACCAACGTCAATATTCTTGATAAACTCTGGAATCCACCAGAAAATGAGAGAAACTCTCAAAGAAAACTCTGAAATATTATTGAATAATTGAATTCATTCGGCCAAAAGGCTTACAAGCATATTTATAGCAAATAAACCTTAACCCTAATCCTAATATGACTCGAATACGACATTCCTAAAAAAACTAAAACAGGAAAATATCAAAACTAATCATAATCTTCTAAAATTCATGATTCCTAATTTGACTGAAAAACAAAGATCAAATCTTACAAAAAAGGTAAGTTTGATTTATTTCCAAAACCTAAATTTAATTCCTAATCAAACTAAAATAAATAAACTTGCTAAACAATAAACAAAGACCTAAATTAATAAAATAAAATAAAATAATTGCCCAAATTAGATTTCGTCTGATGGAGTCAGGGCACGGTCTGGACCGCGGTTCATTCTTTTTGTCCTACATCACCTAGGTTCGAGGACGTTACTCCTAGCCGTACAACCTCGGATGATCATAATGAAGGGTACATAAGAGCTCTTACGCTTGCGAAGTAGCACCATCATTCTGCAAAATTGAAGATATATAATACCCAACTGATTATACATATTTGCGATTTGATGTAGATTGTATCTACATTCTAGATAATATTTTTTTAGTTTAAGTTTTCACCAACCTCTTCAAGCTGAGTGTATTAATTAAATTTCTCAGAGTCGTTGGAATCATCTACCTTGGTGTCATAGGAATCGCCTACCGTAATTCTGTGTAACAGAGACAATGAGAAACAGAGGTTAAGCAAACCATATGAAAGTGCATAACATAGAGAATGGTGTATTCATGTACCTTGAAACTTGTAAAGTTTGTATTGTTGTATTCAGGTCACCCTCCAAGGTAAAATATGTCACATTTAGCTTTACTTTCTGTAACATTGGGATGGTTACGTCTCCGACAAGAAAGACTGCAAGTGTTAAAAGTCCTCAATTGGCTGAAAATAATCTCATATTGTTACATCTCCCTCCTTTGCTACTGCTTCTATCGTTGACTCGCAGTATTCTATTGGCATTTCTCTGAGTTACATAAGCTTTTGGCCGTTAAGGACATCATCAGGTTCTTCAATCCATTGCAACTCGTTGCCTTCAAAAATGTTAGCTGAATCAAGTTGTCGAGGATGGCACTAGCTGAATCAAGTTGTCACACTCATCTACTATTAAACTCTCAAGTTTTTGAAGAACAATGGCCAAGTATGAGTAAAAAAAAAGTGCGACAGGACAATTTCAACTATATTTACACACACATATATATATATATATATATATCAATGAACATATCAGATACAGACAAGACAATCTGGGTGCATAAAAAAGCTCTGTAACAGTTCATAAAACACCAAAATTGTTATGAATGAGTATTGAAATAGAATGCACTTCCATCATCTGACTTCAACATATACAACATGAGTCTGTATCATCTGTAGGATTCTGGGCCTGTAAAAGAGCACAACATTTTAAGTTTAAATTATCAAAATTAAGTTAGTACTGCTACACTGATTAGATGTGGAAGTGTAATGATTAACAGTGCTATTTATGGGACAAGTGTGAAGAAGAATTTTTTAAAAACAAAAATACAGAAAAAAAGTTAGGGAAAGAGAAACTTAATTAATTAATACGTACCAGTTGATGTATTGTTGTGTTAAGGTCACCCTCCCAAATGCCTTCCTCCCCCCATTCATCGTTTCGCCGTACTGATCGTAACCTTGGCGTGCTTAAGACTCCGGTCGAGAAAATCTCCATCTTGGGGCATTTTTTCACCATCAAATTTTCCAAAGATAGGAATTTGATGGTGTAATTTCCCGAACAGAAGCTAGTGAGACTTGATAAGCACTCAAGTGTCAAGCTTTCTAATTGGCTGAAAATAATCTCGTCATCTCCTGTTATATCTCCATCATTTGCTACTACTTCTAACATCGTGTTGCAGTTTTCTATACTCATCTTTGTGAGTTGCACCAAACTTTTGGCTGCCGAGGATGTTAATAAGTTTATCATTCTTCCGCATTTCCATACATTCAGAATTGTAAGATTTTGAAGACTTAGATCAAGTATGAAGTCTTGTTTCAGATCACCAAGTCCATAGAGGACTAAACATTCCATTTGCGGAAGTGCCCTCGTATGTTTGTGATCAACCTCTCCATACGAGAATATCTCTTCGTATGAACAATGACTCAGGGTAAGATTTTCTAGATTCTGAAATCTCTGTAGGGAACCAAGTGGGAGAACCTCAGATTCATCTCTATAGACCTCAAGAAAATTAAGTTCGTGAAAAACGTTTGCTGGAAATTGGCCCTGCCGTATCATTGTCATGGCCTTTCCACTTATCTTCAATTTGTTCAAGTTGGGGAAACCCTGGGTGATCACCAATTAGATAAAATCAAATTACACAAACTCTTTCACTTTTACGATTTAGGATTCTCTCCTAATCCAGTGACACAACACGAAAGCATAAAAGACATTGCATGGTCAAGTCAAAAGAAGAGACAGATCTCGTACCTTTTCAACCAAGAAAAAGGGTTGTTGTGTTGTGATCATATCAGAGTTACCCTCCTGACTGTTTTCCTGTAAGCAAGGAAATTCTGAAGCCAATAGTATCTCTATTTTGTCACAACCATACACCTCCAATTCTTCCAAGACCGGCCATTTTGCATTATGTACACCCCGGTAGAAACATCTAAGTTCATGTAAGTTGTAAAGTGACAGGTTGGTCATCCGCGGAAAGACAAATGTAGTTTCTGCTTCTGCTCCTTCTTCCTTTGCTGCAAAAATCTCTTCCACTCCACTGTTGCTCACACTAATCCATTCAAGTTGCAAAAGATCACTCCTGCTAAAGGAAGCTGGAAAGAGATTTTTCAAGGCCCCGCAATAAGAAACTCTCACATTGTATAGGTTCTGAAAAGAGAACATTCCTTTGGGATCCAAATTCCATACGTGCTTCAGATTTGGCAGCGCTTCAAGATTCAATAATCTTAGCTGTGTTGCCATCATGGAATGCGCTTCTTCAATAGTATTTATCCCTTGGAGATCAAATATCTCTTCTAGTGAATCACAATGTTCGACATTTAATGTCTCTAGCCTCCACAATCTTTCACACATAGATGATGGAAAAACAGTCAATAGCTGTTGGCAGACTTCTATATTCAATGATTTTAGATTCATAAATGAATCCTTAGCTAATTTATTGTGCCATATCATCTTCAAGTTCTTCATACAGTAAAATATCATTTCTTCTAAGCCAGGGAATGCAACCTGTAGTGTTAAATGAGAAAGATAAATTAAAATTCTCGAAATCCTTAAGCTATTATGATACCAAACTATGAAAAGCAAAAAGAAAAAGAGAAGATTTGCGGTAATCTACCTCATCATTGAAGATGAATGCCTTCATTTCAGGGCATTCCCTTATCTCCATTTGCTTCAAGGATGGAAATTCAATGTAATTTCCTGAGTTGAATCTCTTGAGATTGTCAAGACATTCCATCTTTAAATATGCTAATTGAGGGAATTTTATATTCCTCCCTTCTCCACCTGATCTTGATTCTTCTTTGACTATTACTTCTTCCAAGGTTGCACACTTGCATACCTCGAGGTGTTGGAGCTGCACAAAGTTTCTAACTATAGAAGACGAAAATAGATATTTTAAATTAAGACACTCTTTGACGATCAATCGTTTTAAATTATTAAAGCCAGAAGACATTGTTGGATGGTGTTGGTGCCAAATCTTCTCAGAATTAATCGCATAAAGTTCCAAGGCCTCCAAGTTGGGGAACAAAACCTGCATTTAAAGTTCTTGTTTAAACCTTCTTTGTATTAATTAGAGAAGTAAAAATTCTTGATCAAGGATTATCAACCTACCTTTTCATTGAAAAACAAAGGAGGATTATCAAGCAATGATGAAGGCGTCTTCTCTTTAGAGCAGAAACTTATCAGCTCTGGTAAACATCGTAGATCCACAGAGCGCAATTGATTCATGAGCTGAATATTATCACTCAGTACTTCATTATTGCTGGCATCTTTTGTTTCAGTTACAAATATCTCTTCCATATTCTGGCACTCAGTCACTATAACTTCTTGAAGGTTTGGAAGGCCTCTAGCAATGGAGAATGAGAAGATATTCTTCAATTTATCGCAGTTTTGCACTTCAATGGTTTTTAGTTGGTGAAAAGACTGTGCACTGAGTTGACCATTATGGATTTTCTCCAGGTTGACCAGGTTGCTAAGAGATAATGACTCCAAGAGAGGAAAGGCATTAGGAGAAACCAATTGCACTGAGTCTGCAATACTCAGAAAGTTAGGATTATTTTTGACATTGAGATACTTCAATTCTGGAAAACCTTTGTTATGTAATTCATAAACATTCCTAAAACCTGACATTTCATCCAAATATAGGTCTCTGATTCCCTTCAACTGCGCCATAACCCCATCCTCCAACCAAATGTTAGTATTGAGCTTGAGCATCAATGTTCTGGAAGTCTCGTACTGTTTACGCCATTCAAACTAGTGCCAATTATCTCCTATGCATATTCTGTATCTTTCCAGTTTCTCGGAGAACAAGCCTATTGGTAGAATTTTGGCGTCTGGAACATGTATTTCTAAAGCAGTAAGGTGAGATAAATGCTTCAACTCATTGAGGCTTGCATTAATACTTCCGGTGTCAAATACTTGTTCATCATCAACCTCCCATCGAGTAAAGCAATTACCCAAATACAGTTCTTCTAACTGGGTTAAGCTTGAGATGACATTTGGTGGAAAGACTTCAAGGTTGTAACAAGAACCCAAATCAAACAATCTTAGCCGAGACAGTTGATCCATTTCTTTGCACAGTTGCTCAATACAACATTCGAAGAAGCTAAGAATTTCAAGTTTCTTCAATTCTCCAATAACAGCAATATCTCCTACTTTGCATTCATCAAAACACAACGTTCGGAGGTTTAATAGTAGAGAGAAGGACGTAGGCAGCGATAATAGATCCATTTTAATCAGATGTAAAACTTTGAGCTCTGGCATTCCTGTGAAAAACTTATCAGGGACTTTCAAAGACCGATTCTTGGTTTTCATATAGAAACATTTAAGTTGTGGACACTCTAGTTCTTCAGGAATCTCAGCAATATCATGCAAGAAAATTTCAGTGCAATTTTTCAATATATTCTTATCTGTCCAATCACGTGGAATAACATCATTTGTCACAGTAAATGCATGATGATCTCTGAAAGCAATGGATCTCGCAACATCACGAACAACATCATGCATAGAAAACCTTCGATGGTCAAGAGTATCTAGTAACAATGAAGAGTCTCTGAGTTTTTCGACCAATGTATCTACACGATCTCGTGCTTCTTCCATTGTATTGACGTTTTTGTACAAACCCAACCCTATTCCATATCTCAACAAGTATTCAGCACGAGAATCACACGTATGTTCCATCATACTACAGAGCAAAAAAATTGACTTGAGCTCTACACCTAAATTATCATAACTCAACTGTATACTCAGATATGCCTCTGCCGCTACTCCTTCAAAATTTTCGGGGGAAGGCCTTGTCAATTGTCGCAATGCATTATTCCATTCACAAACTCTCTTGTTTCTTAATGCCTTTGCTGTTGTAACAATGGCAATGGGCATACCTCCACATGCATTGGCTACATCAACTGCTACAGATTGCAATTCACATTGCTCGATACAAGCACCGACAGTCTTCTTAAACAAACTCCAAGCGTCTTCTACATTTAAGACGTCAATGCTGAAATTCTTTTGAGAACCCATTTGATTTGACAATACATCTCTGCTTCTTGCTGTCAATAACAATTTACATCCCTTATGGTTGTCTCCATAAGGTATTCCTACAGTCTCCAAATCAATACTCCCCCAAATATTATCTAAAATTATGAGAATGTTCTTCTCTTTTTTTAATCGTTCACATAATTTCCTTGCTCTCCCAGATTCACTCTCTTCCATGAACACCAAACCCAACTTATCAGCAATCACTCCTTGAATCTTCTCTATATTTGGTTTCTCAGATACTTCTACAAAAACCATCTCATCAACTTTAAAGAGGGTACCTTCCTTGGCTTGCCTAGCAACTTCCTTTGCTAGCGTTGTCTTTCCGATGCCGCCCATGCCATAAACTCCAACCATGTTGACATCAGGATCACTCAATGCATCAAGTACATTATTTAAAGTGGGGATTCTTGAATCAAAGGCCTCGTAACCTTTGATAGATGGAAGCCATGTCTCCTCTGGAACGGTACGGTATGAAACTACTTGACTAAACTTCCCTACTTCATGTACTACAGCAACTGATATTAACACAGATATTTACGTGGTTCGGCAATTGCCTACGTCCACGGGAGGCAGCAAACTGATATTAATTTCTCCAATAATATCAGTTTGCTGCCTCCCGTGGATGTAGGCAATTGCCGAACCACGTAAATATCTGTGTTTGTGTGTTGTGTGCATTTTTCTAGCGAATTTTCTGGGCATTCCGCAACAAATTGGTATCAGAGCTTTGGTTTTGATCAAGTCCAGAAAATTCGAAGTGCTCGAATCTCTGTTTGGAGGATACAGTTGTGTTCCTCTCAGAAATACGATTCCAACGCACCTGACCGCGTCTCAATCGGAGCTCTAACGAACTCTCTAGCTCCGGTCAAAGTTTGGTCAAACCTGGAAAATTTTCCAGAAATTTTCTGCAAATTTCTCAACGAAGAAGACGACCACGTCAGCGCCACGTCATCGCCACATCAGCGCCACGTCAGCACCCAGTCAGCGCCACGTCATCGCCACGTCAGTGCCTGGTCAGCACCAGTCAGCGCCACGTCAGCACAAGTCAGCATCCCACAGTCAGAGAATATTCCGTCCATAAAGAATATTCCGTCAGAGAATATTCCGTTATCCTAACGGAATATTCCCGAGTCAACTCGGTCCAGAAGTGTTTTTTGCCCAACTCAGTGCAATTTTCACCCGTTTTCAACCGAGTCGGACCTGTTTCCAACTATTTCGACCGTTCCGGACGCAACCGTGCCATCAGTTTCTGCTAAATCCGCTTCTAAATACTGTTTTTAGAAAGACGAGCTTTAATAGGCACGATGGAAGATCCAAAAGCTGGAGAAATTTTGGAAAAAACAACTGAAGCTCAACCATCAGCATCATCCAGCAGTACATCAGCATCAACCAGCAGTTCTTGGCAAAGGAGCTCGATGTCAAACGCGAAGTTTGATATTGAGAAGTTTGACGGCAGCAACAACTTCGGTATGTGGCAATGCGAAGTTATGGATCTATTATTCCGGGAAGGATCCGATATTGCCTTGAGTTCCAAACCCAAGGATATGTCTGATGAAGATTGGAAGTATGTAAATCGTCAAGCCTGTGGCACAATTCGGTTGTGTTTAGCCAAGGACCAGAAGTACTTTGTCATGAAGGAGACTATGGCATCAAGTCTCTGGAAAAAGCTGGAGGACAAATACATGACGAAAAGCATAGAGAACCGTCTCTACCTGAAGAAGAAGCTCTTTCGTTTCCAGTACAAGAAAGGTATTTCTATGATTGAGCATTTGGATAATTATATTAAAATTCTCGCTGATTTACAAAATTTAGATGTTGAAATTAGCGATGAAGATAAGGCACTACTGTTGTTAAATTCCTTGCCTGATACCTATGAACACTTAACCACAACTCTGTTATATGGAAAGGATGAGGTTAAATTCATAGACGTTTCTAATGCTCTGGTGAATAATGAGTATCGGAAGAAGGATCAGCTTGATCACAGAGACTCAACATCAGAAGCACTGACTGTTGCTCGAGGAAGGACAAACAATAGAAGATCTGGAATGCCTAGTGAGCGTGGTAAATCTCGCTCAAAATCAAGAGGACCATCTCACTCAAAGCCAAAAGGAGAATCATCATTCAGACGTCCTGCGAAGGATGAGTGTGCCTATTGTCACCAGAAAGGGCACTGGAAGAAAGATTGTCCAAACAAGGACAAATCTAATGTGAATGTTGCAATTAAAGCTGATAATGAAGAGGATTCAGCTTTTACAGTTTCATCATCAGAAAGCCATTCTGATATATGGATTCTAGATTCCGGCTGTTCCTATCATATGTGTCCCAACAGGCAGTGGTTCTCAAGCTTCCAAGAGCTTGACGGAGGAGTTGTGCTTATGGGCAATGACAACACATGCCAGACAAAAGGGATAGGAACTGTTCACCTGAAAATGCACGATGGTACAATCAGACGACTAACAGACGTCAGGTATGTCCCTGATCTGAAGAAGAATCTAATTTCACTGGGGGTCTTAGACTCCAGCGGTTACAAGGTGACCATGGAAGGTGGAGTCCTGAAGGTTGTACGAGGTGCATTCTTGGCAATGAAAGGTACTCGACAGAGAAATTTATATTTTCTGGACGGGTACACAGTCACAGGAAGAGCAGCTGTCTCTAGCAGTTCCGATGATGAGGCATCTGATACTTCCCGACTCTGGCACATGCGCTTAGGGCATGTCGGGGAGAAGACTTTGCAAGGTTTGGTGAAGCAAGGTCTCCTGAAAGGTGCAAAGACCGGTAAACTTGATTTCTGCGAGCATTGTGTCATGGGCAAGCAGACAAGAGTCAAGTTTGGCACCGCTATTCATCGTACAAAAGCAACACTGGATTATGTTCACACTGATGTTTGGGGGCCTTCCAAAAATGCTTCATTGGGAGGTAAACATTATTTTGTAACATTTATTGATGATTTCTCCAGGTATGTCTGGGTATACACCATGAAGCATAAGGATGAAGTTCTGGATATCTTTCTTCAATGGAAGAAGATGATTGAAACTCAGACAGGCAAAAAGATTAAAAGACTCAGATCAGATAATGGCGGGGAATACAAATCAGATCCTTTCATGAAGTACTGTCAGGATGAAGGGATAATCAGACATTTTACAGTTCCTGGCACGCCACAGCAGAATGGTATAGCAGAACGGATGAACCGTACGTTGGTGGAGAAAGTTCGATGTATGCTTTCTCAATCTGGCCTAAGGAAGGCATTCTGGGCAGAGGCTTTGATGTATGCCTCTCATATAGTCAACAGACTACCCGCTTCTGCACTTGATGGGAAAACTCCCAAAGAGGTATGGTCTGGACAACCTGTTTCTGATTATGATCGATTGCATATATTCGGATGTCCAGCATACTTTCATGTTACTGAATCCAAACTGGATCCTAGAGCCAAGAAAGCTGTTTTTGTGGGATTTAGTGAAGGAGTTAAGGGATTCAGACTATGGAATTCCGAGTCAAAGAAGATCATCTTAAGCCGAGATGTTACCTTTGACGAATCTGCAATGCTGAAACAAATACCTCGAGGCACAGAGAATGAGAATCCAAACTCTCTGCAACAGGTGGAGTTTGAAACTCCCAAGAAGTTAGAAAAGGCTTCTCCGACAGTTGATTGTCCTGATGATGATTTTGATAACCAGGACGAGATATCAGTTGAGGTGGAGGATTCAGCACCATTATCTGAGATCAGACAACAACCAGAGTCTATTGCCACTAGTAGACCGAAAAGAGACATACGGAGGCCTGCCCGTTACACAGACATGGTGGCATACGCTCTTCCAGTGACTGATGATGATGTCCCGTACACCTATAGAGAAGCTATGGACAGTACAGACAATGTCAAGTGGAAGAAGGCGATGGATGAGGAAATGCAATCACTTCACCAGAATGAAACTTGGAAGCTGACACAACTTCCAAAGGGAAAGAGAGCTATAGGGTGCAAATGGGTCTATGCCAAGAAGGAAGGTGCTCCTGGTAAAGACAACATCAGATATAAAGCCAGATTAGTAGCGAAAGGCTACGCACAGAAGGAAGGAATAGACTACAATGAGGTATTTTCACCTGTTGTTAAGCATTCGTCTATTCGGATCCTATTAGCTTTGGTTGCACAATTTGATCTCGAGTTAGCTCAACTCGACGTGAAGACCGCATTCCTCCATGGTACTTTGAACGAAGAAATTTATATGTCTCAGCCAGAAGGGTTCAAAGTCCCAGGACGTGAAAATTGGGCTTGCAAGCTGAACAAGTCCCTGTATGGTTTGAAGCAGTCACCGAGACAGTGGTACAAACGGTTTGACAGCTTCATGATAACTCAGAAGTACACACGTAGCCATTTTGATCACTGTGTATATTTCCGCAAACTCCAAGATGGTACATTTGTCTATTTGCTCTTATATGTGGATGATATGCTGATAGCATCTAAGAGCAAGGTGGAGATCAACAGGTTGAAGGCTCAATTGAGCTCAGAGTTTGACATGAAGGATCTTGGAGAGGCCAAGAAGATTCTTGGTATGGAGATCAAAAGGGACAGAGCAAAAGGTACCATCTGTTTGACACAGACTCAGTACTTGAAGACTGTACTTCAGAGGTTTGGAATTGATAGCAAGTCTAAACCTGTAAGTACACCGTTGGCTCCACATTTCAAACTGAGTGCACTAATGTCACCGACTACTGATGATGAAAAGAGGCAAATGGATCATGTTCCATATGCAAATGCTGTTGGTGCCTTGATGTATGCGATGGTGTGTACTAGACCTGACATTTCACATGCTGTAAGTATGGTGAGCCGTTACATGCACAATCCTGGCAAAGGCCACTGGCAAGCAGTGAAATGGATTCTACGGTACATTCAGGGTACTGTAGATGTTGGTTTGAAGTTCGAGAGAGATCAGACGGGTGACAAACATATCAAAGGATATGTTGATTCTGATTATGCTGGTGATCTTGACAAGCGTCGATCTACTACTGGTTATGTGTTCACTATGGCAGGAGGACCAGTAAGTTGGAGATCGACTTTACAGTCAACAGTGGCTTTGTCTACTACTGAGGCAGAGTATATGGCTGTAACAGAAGCTTTCAAAGAAGCCATCTGGTTTCGTGGTTTGATCAGGGATTTGGGCATTGTTCAGGAAAATGTGGAGATTTTCTGCGACAGCCAGAGTGCCATTTGTTTGGCAAAGAACCAGGTCCATCATGCTCGCACCAAGCATATAGATGTCCGTTACCACTTTGTTCGAGAAATAGTAGATGAAGGGAACATTCTACTCCAGAAAATCGGAACTGCAGACAATCCTGCAGATATGCTAACAAAGGTGGTAACAGGGATCAAGTTCCAACATTGTTTGGACTTGATCAATATCTCTCAAGCTCGTATCGCCTAAGGGCGTAATGGAGGCAGCATTGATCGGTGAATTCTCGCCAAGGTGGAGATTGTTGGCACATGGCTCAACTTTCACTTTCGGCTACCACCTACAATTGTCTTCCACTTTCCACCTACAATTGTCTTCCACTTTCCACCTACAAGCAATTATTTAAGGGAAAGTGGGGGTGGATTGTCTCTACATTTCACTTATAAATAAGACCCTTAGCAAAGCAAGAAGATAAGCAAGCAAGGGAGAGCAATCAGAAAAGAAGCAAAGCTTCCTGAAGTCAGAGAGAGAGTTCCAGAGAGAGTTGAGAGAAATTCTGTTTTCTGAAATTTGTATTAATTTCTCCAATAATATCAGTTTGCTGCCTCCCGTGGACGTAGGCAATTGCCGAACCACGTAAATATCTGTGTTTGTGTGTTGTGTGCATTTTTCTAGCGAATTTTCTGGGCATTCCGCAACAGCAACAGCCTCCGCCTTCTTCGCCGCTTGTTTGCTGAGTTGAAATCGCTTCTTTGGATTAGGACACAACCCCTTGCAACATTTCGTGTTTGCTTGCTTGTTGTCTTCAATAACAACAGATGCCTCATCAATGATCTGGTTAGCACTGTCCAACCAATCCTGAACATGCTCAAAAATCTCATCCCCTTGTCTTGTAGCATCAACAACCAAATGCTGCACCGTCTCTCTTCTACCTTCCAACTTCTTAACTTCATTCTCCAGATTCTCGAAGTTGCTGTTGTAGTTCCAGATATACCTGAATGGACGAACAATGGGACCAACCAGGTATTCGGCCACTTTCGCAGCAACAGAAATAGCAAACCCGTCCATTTTCAAAAAAAAAAAAAGACAAGTGAAGGAAAAACGCAAATGCAAACGAAGAAAACAGAGTACACAAACAGGGCAAAATTAGGGAGCAAAACTGAACAGCAGAACAACAATGGCAATTAAGTGTTTTTTAGATCAAATGGAAGGAAACAAGAGAAGGGTTTCTTGATTGAGCGTAAATGTACCAAAAAAAAAAAAACAGATTTGTGTATTTTACCGTTGATGAGACTTTGATACACGAGAATGGGGGAGAATCAATGTTTTATTTTTTTTTTTCTGGAGACATGTGAATGGCTTCGCGCGTGAAAATATTTTACTGTAATTTTTGTATATCGATACTAGATCTAGGACTTTATGTCGTCTGTTCAGCTAAAAGAACAAAACTATTTATAATGATTTTTCTTTTGAAATATGACACTAATATTGTGGGTAAGATTGGGCTCTAACAAATATAAGTGAGAGTTTCATTTTAAATTCTCAAACCACTGATGTAACAGACCTCTTTATAGCTATTACAATAAATTTTGAATATTAACCACTGTTTCTTATTAAAAAAAAAAAAAATTCTCTGAAAAATAATGTTGATGGACTGATTATAAAAAAAAATAAAAAGAAAAAAGAAAAGATTGAAATTTTGATGGTATTTCCGAAAAGAAAGTTAACATAGATTTGAAAAAAAAAGGGCTCAAATACCTTTCTGCTTTCTGCTGCGTCAGAGCTCTGTCGCTGATAGTCAGAACTGAGAAGTGAGTTCTGAGATAAAATACACATAAAGATTGTTAGGAGGAAATTACGTTTATACCCTCAGAGGTCAATATACAGTGCAAATATCCATATTTTTTTTTCAATTTTCAATAGAATATCTACAGATATTCCCATTAAAGATATAAGGGTAAATAGGTAAATTTATCAAAAACTTAAATTACATTATTTTTTAAAAAATAAAATTTTTAAAAAGGTAAAACATTGATTTTTACACGTAAAAGGTTAAATGAGTCTTTCCGCATTTTTATTTAACAGAAGTTAACACGGGGGATTTTGGAGAAACAAACAAATTATAAGTTGGACTCGGGAGAAATCACAAACAAAAATCTTTGGTTAACAATTGATATACAATTGGTGATTTTTTTATTTGTATTTTTTTAAGGCCAACGCCAATTTGAAGACCTGATGATCAGATTAATGATTAAAAATACTGTTCAAAATGCAACTCACCATAGAAAGGAAAACTATCATACGACTGGGGAAAATTATTATTTGTCATTTGTTATTTGTTATAAGTTTTCAGGAAAATTATATTAATTATTGTTCAAGTTCGACTGGTAAGGATGAAATGAAATGAATGAGCTTGATTGCCCGCGCTGCTGAGTCTATTCGTGATGGGGATATAATCAATGTCCAGATTCGAAGATATCGACTGTATTATTCCGTACGTATTTTTAATTCGGCTGTTAAAAATGTTGAGAATTCTATGAGATTTTAATGTGGTTCTTTAAGTGATCTTTACTCATATTATTAATCTCTTTTGATCAGTGCTGCATTGTTGCACGGACGAAGGGAGACACTTGAACAGGTAATGATGTTTTCAATGAAATTTCTTATATGTATACACTAGAGATTAAATTCAGATGCTAATGCAAATTTTTAAGCTCCAAGTTTATGTTGTATTTATTTCCTACATTATATGGACTAGCATAATCATTATTAATATTTATGTGGACATCCGGATAATATGTATGGTTAATGTCAAATATTCTAGAGCATTTTGTATGGGTGATCATTTTGTTAATTAATGGACCATTTTGGTTGGGATGGGTCAATATTTGTCTAATATGAGGAGGTCCCTACACTCATCCGGTCATATAAATATGGGGCTGGCCTATTGGGTTCCGTAACTTCCGGAAACCGGAAAGAGTGTAATCCTACTCGCCCTCTCTCACTCTCTCTCTCTTCTATGGCAGACCCATCAAACTCGTCACTGCACTCACCACCTCCAGCGAGTACAAGCTCCGGTGGCAAGGACCTTAGTCCTTATGAAGCTCTTAAAAATGCAGGAGAGAACTTGACTTCAAGACCGTCCAAGACGTTGAGGAGATTTCGAATATCATACACCCAAGTCTACATGCTTTAAGCTACCAAAATTATAATAATTCTTATTTTGTTTATTTGACAGGAAGACTATTCGACTAGAATATCTTACGCCAATTGTGAAACAATTGACCAATCCACTTCGTCTGCTTCCCAAGGATTAGGATGTTAAGAAAGTTGTGGAGTTCATGAATGTTTACTAAACGCATTCGTCATAAAATAGTCTATTGCATCCCATAATGAAGTCTTCCCGTTGTTTGCATGCGAAAAAAGATTTGTGTAAGATCGGTACCTCATTAACTTAACCATTCCAAAATTAGCAAGCTGCCACCGTGGACGTATTTCCTTTTACCATGTCAGTTGATGATGCAACAAAGTTGCAGACTGAACTGCAGTCCCTAATTTCAAAACGTGAGTGACATTATCTATATGTCTATCCTATTCTTACATATATATATCTTAGAACCAGTTTTTCTAATGTGTCCATAATATTTTCAAGGTGTTCCAAGTACAATTCGAATTGAAGGAAACAAAGAAGAGATGACAAGTGGGGAGGGTTTTATAATTTTGCTAGTGTTTATAGTTAAAGAGTTGTGTCTTTAATTAAGGATCACGCATGTCACTCCATAATCCTATCTCATTACTGATTTTATTTCCTTTTTAAGTGTTGATATTTTGTAAACAATTACAATTATTTGGTGATAAATGTGTATATATATATATCAAGTTCTGGGAAATTCAGCTTGGCAGTCTCACTGATTTATCAAAATCAATGATTCAATGCTAAAACAGTTGATGATTTCATAAAATCAACACAGGATTTCACAGGAATGACCCCAGAACGTTTTTTATTAATCATATTGAAGTTGAGAGTAGAGACTAAACAAAAATATTACTTTTGTTGATTATGAAAAGAAGAAAAAGATATTGAATATGCTTCAGTAATATTATTAATTCCCAATCGGGTATTTATACAGGAAGAAGAAGTATTACTCCTATAAGTCAGAGACTTAGTGCTATCTAACTAAAGGTAGGAAATATAATAGGAAATACAATAGGTGAAAGTAGTATACAGCAAATAGGAAACGTACAACTAATAGGAAAGGGAAATATATACAATTTAATTTACTAACACTCCCCCTCAAGTTGGAGAGTGGATATCTTGCAATCCCAACTTGTGAACCATAGGAACAAAAGTCTCTTTCCCCAAGGGTTTAGTCAAGACATCTGCTAGCTGATGTGCAGAATTAACAAATTTTGTAGTCACAGAACCTTCTTGGATCTTGTCTCTAATGTAATGGCAATCCATTTCAATGTGCCTAGTTCGTTCATGAAAAACGGGGTTAGCTGCAATGTGTAGGGCAGCCTTGTTATCACAATATAGCAAAGCAGATTCAGGATGAGAAAGTCCCAAGTCCTTCAACAAATATCGGAGCCATGTTAGCTCACAGCAAGCTCCTGTCATTGCACGGTATTCGGCCTCAGCAGAAGAAAGTGAAACTGTTTTCTGTCGTTTCGACCTCCAAGATATCAATGACGGTCCGAGAAAGATACAATAACCCGTAGTAGATCTCCTAGTGAGTGGGCAACCTGCCCAATCTGAATCACAGAAAGCTCTCAACTTGAAATCACTATTTGAAGAGAAAAATAAACCTTTTCCAGGAGCACCTTTTAAATATCTGACGACTCGTAGAGCTGCCTCCATATGAAGTTTCCGAGGCTGGTGCATGAATCTACTCAGGACATGTACAGCATATGTTACATCCGGTCTTGAAACAGTCAAATAAATCAATCTGCCGACCAATCTTCTATACTGACTCGGGTTTTTAAGCAAATCACTTTTGTCTGATAATTTCATACCCCGTTCCATAGGAGTATCAATAGGTGCTGCGCCTAATAACCCTGCATCTTTAATGATGTCTAATGCATACTTACGTTGGGAAATAAAAATTCCATTCTTAGAATTAGAAACCTCTATCCCAAGGAAGTATTTCAAATTACCAAGATCTTTAAGATTAAAATGACCATGTAAGAACTTTTTAGTTGCAGCAATGCTAACAGAATCATTCCCAGTGATTAAAATATCATCAACATAAATCAAGAGAGCAGTGAAGGACTTGCCTTGTTTTCGGGTGAACAGAGAATAATCAGCCCGAGATTGTACATAACCAGCGGAGCAAATGGCCTCTGTGAACTTGGCGAACCACTGGCGAGATGCCTGTTTCAAACCATATAGTGACTTATGAAGGCGACATACCAAGTTATCCTCCCCCTGTCGCCGAAGCCCTGGAGGCGGAGACATGTAAATTTCCTCAGTCAAATCACCATGAAGAAATGCATTGTGAACATCCATTTGTTGAATGGTCCAGCCACTAGCGGCAGCCAAGGCAAGAAGACAGCGAACTGAAATAATTTTTGCAGTGGGAGAAAAAGTGTCTTGATAATCAACCCCTTCCAACTGAGTGAAGCCTTTGGCGACCAAACGGGCTTTGTACCTCTCGATAGAACCATCGGAACAGTGTTTGATTTTAAACACCCACCGGCATCCAATTGGAGTCTTGCCGGCCGGAAGCGGGACAAGAGACCATGTATCGTTGGCTTGAAGAGCTGTCAATTCGGAATTCATGGCCTCTTGCCATTTCGGATGAGAGGCAGCCTCTGCATAAGAACTTGGTTCTGTGACCCCACTGATTTGAGCAGCAAACACACGATGCACAGGAGCATATCTGTGATACGAAACGAAATTGGCCAGGGGAAATCTCGTACCTTTGGTCGGACCAGGCAGCAAGGAAGACGTTTGGTTGGGGGAAACGACGGAGCAGACGTAATCACGGAGTCTCGCCGGTGGATCGGCGTGGCGGCTGGAACGACGAAGTGGAGCTGGATCAGGTGGATGGCTGGGACGCGGTGCAGGTGGGGACGAGGAATCAGGCGCCGGAACTGGTGGGTCCGGCGGAGGTGGAGAGACGGAAGTAGATTGGGAAATCGGGGAAGAAGGAGGTGTATTTGGAGGTGGAGGTGATGTGGTGGTAGGTGTGTGTGGACGAGTGGAGTCTGATAGGAAATCAGAGGAGGAAGATAAGTCATGGGCCATAAGAGGGATTGGACCGGAATTTGTATGTGGGCCTGTGGTAGTAGGAGAAGGCTGTATAGATGCATAAGGAAAGACATTTTCGTGAAATTTGACATCGCGGCTAGTGAAAATTTTTTTCGTTGATAAATCAAACAACTTGTAAGCCTTCTGACCAATAGGATAGCCAATAAAAATGGACGGTATGGAACGATAATCAAATTTGTGAGAAATATGGACATTAGATGCATAGGCTAAACAACCAAAGACACGTAAATGAGAAAAAGAAGGTGGTTTGGAGTAGAGAAGTTCGAAAGGGGTTTTGTAAGAGAGAACTGGAGATGGGAGTCTATTGATTATGTGAACAGCAGTAAGTGCACAGTCCCCCCAAAATTGGGTAGGGAGTCGAGCTTGAAATTTCAAAGCTCGAGCCACCTGCAAGATGTGACGATGTTTGCGTTCTACAACCCCATTTTGTTGAGGCGTATAAACTCAAGAATGTTGAAAAATGACACCATGGTCAAGAAAAAAAGAACGGAGGGAAATAAATTCCCCACCATTGTCACTTCGAAAGATCTTAATGTGAGACTCAAATTGTGTGAGAACATAATTAAAAAAACGTTTTAAAAGTGATTGTGCCTCATTTTTGTGTCGCATTAAGAAAATCCATGTGAAACGTGAATAGTCATCAACAATAGTAAGAAAATAATAAGCATCACAAAGAGAAGGATGTCGATAACGACCCCAAATGTCACAATGAATTATTTCAAAAGGTTTTACAGAAGAGATCACACTAGGACTAAAAGGTAAACGACTCTGCTTAGCCAAAGAACATATAGGGCAAGCATTATTGGACTGAACGGAAAAATTCAAAAAATTCTTCGCAATGAAACTCAAACGAGGAGGTGATACATGACCTAAGCGGTTATGCCAGAGATCAGTTGATGGGATGGTGAGGTTGCAGGTTGGTTGATGTGGGAGTGATGAGGGAGTTGTCACGGATTTTGTTGTTGCTAGGGCCACCAAATAATATAGTCCGTCACGTTGTTTACCCAAACCAATCATCCTCCTCGTAGCCAGATCCTGCAAAACACACCAATAAGGGAAAAAAGTTATTGAACAATTCAGACCTCTTGTTAGACGACTAACTGACATCAAATCAACTTTAAATGTAGGTACACATAGTACGTCATTCAAGTAGTAAACGGAATTCAGAGGTAATGATCCCTTTGCAACAATATTAGCCTTTTCTCCGCTAGGCAATAGTACAGGAGATAACAAGCAATTTTTATCTGTGCGGAAAAATAATTTTGATGATGTAGTAATATGATCCGTCGCCCCGCTATCAATAATCCAACTGCAGGAAGCGACTTTGGATAAACCTGGCTTGGTCACGGAATTTGCTTGAGAGCTCGATCCTCCTTTTTTATTGTCAAGAAGAGACAAAAGTTGCTGCAGCTGGGCCTCAGAAATTCCAACAATTGGATTGCTGTCCTCTTTAGAAGAACTCTCGGAGACATTATTTGCTGCAGCCCTGTTATTGCTATTGAAATATTTTGGGCCTGAGTTATACTTTGCTCTTGGGTGACCAGCTGGATACCCATGTAAAGCATAACAAGTCTGAATCCAATGGCCCAACTCTCCACAATAGGTGCAAAGAGGGCGTCCTCTTCCAGCAGCTGGACGTCTTCTGTCTTGGCGTCCTCCATTGAATTTTTCTGGTGAGTTTTCTTGCGATTTGAAGTCAGGTGAGCCATGTGGACGATCGAACTTTCTTGTACCTGTTGATGGAGCGAATTTGTTGTTGTTGTTGCTTCGAATGGCCATAGCTGCGCTACCACCGGAATCAACTGCTGCATGTGTCGAACTCAGGAGGCGTTGCTTTTCTTCTTGAGAGACAGAGGAGTAAGCTTGGCGAACCGAAGGAAGAGGGTTTATCAGGAGGATTTGGCCACGCACACCACTGTAAGAATCATTTAATCCCATCAAAAATTGCATCAATTTTTGTTGATCTTGTTGTGCCCCATGTATTTCATCACTGTAGGAACTTAGTTCATCCCATAGGCCCTTTAATTTCGTGTAATAAGCAGAGACAGAGAGTTGTTCTTGTCGAAGATAGGCAATGTCTCGCTGAATTTCGAAGATGCGAGGTGCGTTGCTTTAAGAGAATCGCTCACGAAGGTCTTCCCAGACTTCATTAGCGGAAGAGTAATATATAACACTGTCTGAAATTTCCGGACTGAGAGTGTTAACGATCCAAGAATGGACCATATCATTACATCGAGACCAAGCCGCATAATTTTCTGGGTCTGCTGTTTTCGAAGGTGCACTGATCGATCCATTGACGAAACCCAATTTGTTTTTAGAATTTAAGGCCAAAGTCATAGCCCTTTTCCATGTAGAGTAATTGTCTCCATTCAAAGGTTTAGAAATCAAAACTAAACCTGGATGATCTGAATGATGAGTGAAATAGGGATTTGAAATATTTGATCTTGAAGAGTCTGCGTTAAGGTCTACAATTTCTTTGCCAGGAACCGAAGGTGTTGGTGGTAATTGATCATTGGCCATGATGATTGAAAGAATGAGATGCTACACGTGAGATTCAAAGTGCAGCGACAAGCAAGGATCTCAGTCCTGCTCTGATACCATGAAAAGAAGAAAAAGATATTGAATATGCTTCAGTAATATTATTAATTCCCAATCGGGTATTTATACAGGAAGAAGAAGTATTACTCCTATAAGTCAGAGACTTAGTGCTATCTAACTAAAGGTAGGAAATATAATAGGAAATACAATAGGTGAAAGTAGTATACAGCAAATAGGAAACGTACAACTAATAGGAAAGGGAAATATATACAATTTAATTTACTAACAGATTATGTACATGTAAAATGTTGACCATAATTTTTTTTAAACGAGAGAGCGATCCACAGAATCTTCAATTTGTGAAAAATAATCTCATCTTCTGTTTCATCTCCCTCATTAGTTACTATTTCTGTAATCAATCAGCATCCATATCTACAATCTACACTCAAGCTTGATCATTCAAAAAAAAAAAAAAAAAAGGTGATGGAGATGCAGGGGATCGAACCCTGTACCTCTCGCATGCAAAGCGAGCGCTCTACCATTTGAGCTACATCCCCTTTTGATGTTTCAATTTCATGATATTTTTATATGTATAGTTAAGAAAAGAATAATATAAGATTGAAAACAAATTTTATTTGTTGTGCATGTTTTCATTGCATGAAGCCATTAGGGTCTTCCTGTATTATTATTATTATTATTATTATTATTTTTCACTGCTAATGGGGTTTGATTAGTAAAATACATTAAAGTTACTGTAAGGTTTCCTAGAAACATTATATGGCAGGATTCTGTTTTGATGAAATTATATTTGACAAAACAAATAAACTATTAACACCATACAGAGAAATTAACATCAGAAATCATGTATCAACTTTCAAAGCTGATTCATTATTTGTTTATGAAGCTGAGGCTACGAGGGAACGGAAGATAACAATTGGGAGGAAGAGATTTCGTATTTTCTTTTTCATTTGGTACATGTCAGATTCATGGAAAATATATATATATATATATATAAATCTAATCTCTATAGGACCAAAAGGAAAAATAGTAAGAAAAAGCATTTTTGTTACATGACTTAAAAAAAAATCATTTCCCTTTCATAATTATTCATTTTTAATAAAGCAACTAAAGAAAATCTTTTTTTAATCAATTTTGGCTATTCTTTATCCCATAGAGATATTGATTTTTTTTATAATAATAATAATAATAATAATAATAAAGGAATCAATCAATCAATGAATACTCGGCTTCACTTGGCTTCACTCTTATTTATAGATAAAGTGTGTGACTATGTGACTGTCTGAGAGAGTGTAATGACTCTCATGATGTATTAGTGGTAGTGGAGGACAGTGAAATTGGTATGAGAGTAATTGAGAGAAAGAGTGGGTAATGTTTAAAAGTTTTCACATGCAAACTTACTGATGAGCATTGCATTATTGTACATAATTACATATATAAGGGACAATAATGCAATTCAGACTTTTTTTTTTTTTCCCTTTTCATACCTGGAAGCTTTTTGTGTTTTCGTAAAGGAAAATTACCCACTCTTTAATTTGTGTGGTCTGATCCTACTTTAGATCAAAACTTGTTTAATTTGAGTCCCACTTCATACCTCACTTTCAAATTTGTATTTATAATGAAATTTCATCAAATGCAAAGTATTAACTTTAGCTACAACTCACCAGCAAATTAATGTTAGACTTGAGTCATTTGTCCAAGTCCTAAGTTTCTCCATCTACACCAATAAGGGCATAGCTCAGTTGGTAGATGAACGAGTTTGAGTCTTAGATAAATGACTCTCAATTCAGTGGCTCAAATCCTACCAATGATGAAAACTTTCAAAAAAAAAAAAAAAAGGTTCATCCATTTACCAACTGAGCTAGGTCTCTAAAGGTATGAGAATCGTAACATATAAAAGTCTTAAAATATATTTTAATATTTCTGATATAGACGCTACAATTATGACCGTCTCCTACAAAATTTTCTTGTTATATCATCTACAAAACCTGATGACATTGAGCAGGGCCGGCCCATGGGGGCAGCAAACCCAGCAGTTTGCTGGGGCCCCCAAATGGCCCAATCTCAAAAGTTTTTAAAACCTGGTCCAATTTACTTATTTCTTTGGTTTTTTAAAATTAAGTCCAATCTATTTTTGTTTAAAAAGGCCCAATCTCATATGTTTTTTTTTTTGCTTTATAAAATTTGGGGCCCAATTATTCTATTAACTACATAATAAAAAAAAAAAAAAAAAAAAAAAAAAACTGCCCATTAAGGGCTCAAAATCCAAATGAATATCAGATTACCTATTTGAAAATTGAAACAAGTCAAATAAATATTTTTTGTTTTAATTTATGTGGATTACATTGTATTTGGTAAACGAAGAATTATTTATTTAAGGTAAAGAATTATATTGTATTTGGTATATGGGGCCCCGATTTTTGTTAATATTATGAAATGGCTTGGGCCCCGAAATGCCTGGAGACGGCCCTGACATTGAGGATGACAGCTCAGCCATCCACTTCTTATCCAAGGAACCAAGAGAGGAGAACTCAAGTTCACAGATTAACAAAGTAATCCCTCCTCTCCATGTGAAACACAAGTTATCATCCCAATATAAAAGCGAATCTAAAACCCTAAATAAAACGCATTCATACTATAATTGACTTATTGCATATCACTAGTCATGAAAGCAAAAAAGAAAAAAAAAAAAAAATGCTGAAATGTCTACAAAAGAAATAAGATCAGGCCCAGAACACCGCAAATCAGAAGAAGAAACAAATGGTAATTAAATGCAACTTCAGCCCTTCAGCTAAAGTATGACCCCACAAAAATGTGACCCTTCAATCATATACCTGATTAATAAAGAAGATATTTTTGAAGTTTTTAGTCAAAAGAACACTCATGGTGAGTGTTCAGTACGTAGCTTCGTATCATTCGAGGAAGGAATGGAAAGAATACCGATGCAATGTGACCACTCTTTAAACGAGCATCCGCAATAGCATGGAGCCGAAAGAGTAGTACAATGGTGAATAGAATTCGTCCCACGAGGATTGATGAAATCGATTACCACAATTGATTGATTTGGTTACTATTTAGACAAGCCAAATTTGATAATGAAATTACACTACTCAAATTAACTAGATTAGACTACCACTAATGCAAATAATAAAACAAGACAATGTGAGTAAATAAGGCTAAACCAAACACAAGCAAGTGATTGTAATATGTATGAGAAATTAGACTAAGACCAAGACTCCACCTATCCAGTCCTTAACAATTTTAGGCACACCATATAAGTAAAGTATGCAAGTGATTATGTAGATTCGTATGCCCTTAATTAGTCTCTAACCTCTCTCAAGTGATAAAGACAACATTCATATGCACCAATAACCTATTTCTCAATGGTTATCCGAATTACACACAAATTCATTAAGCATAATGGCACACAAATGGAATCCTACAAGCTAGCATCGCATATTTCTATCTTACTAGACTTGTATCGGGCATTTCGTCGAGCACGTTGTGTGCTTCTCCTCTCGGTGCTTCACACAACAACCAAATATCAACTAAGTGTTAGCTAGGCACCTAGAAGCATTAAGCAATTGAAATACACATACATAACACAAGCAATGAAGATAAATAGGTGGCCTTTACTATTAATTCATGGGAAAGGTCTCATCTTGGCCTTAGCCAAGATGGATTTAGTTCATATTACAAATGATGACTACAAAAGATGTAAAATAAGTACAAGCCATGAGAAAGAACAAGTAAAAGTAAGAGAGAAAGGTTTAGAGTGAACTAAGTGAAGAGCTCCTCCTTTCCTAGCTTGGATGTGCTTGGCTTCTTCTTTCCTTGACTCCTTTTTGCTCCAAGATTGGATTTTTATGGAAGATGAGGGTGAGGGAATGACTTGGTGAAGAGGGATTTGTGTTTAGATGGTGAATTGATGGAAGTGTTGAGTGATTTGGTGAAGGATTTGGGTTAAAAATGAGTTCTTGGGAGGTTTGGAGTGAAATGGGTGTGTTTGGAACTTCAAGGGTCGTGGTAGAGGTCCTTAGAAAAGAGCTGAAGGGATGTATTTATAGTGTGTGAAATTAGGGCACGAGAACCGAGGCAACTTCCCAGAATTTGGTCTGACCGCTCTACACCCGCTCTACGGAGGGCAGGTGAAGAGCCATTCTTCTTGTTTTGCACGAACAGCGGATTTTGGGCGAGTTGGGAGCGATGACTCTCTGGAGCAAAATGGCTGTTCACCCGCTCTACGTAGGGCGGGTGAAGAGCCATTTGGGCTACTTTGTTCTTCAGCGGCTCTACGTAGAGCCATTTGGGGGCGAGTTGGGAGTGGTGATCCTCTGGAGCAAAATGGCTGTTCACCCGCTCTACGTAGGGTGGGTGTAGAGCCGTTTTGCCTGCTCAATTTCCTAAAATTTCAGATTTGCCCCAAACTTCTTCTTTCTTTGCCAAAGTGCCCCTGGAAGCCAAGAAACCTGCACAAGCTTATTTTAAAGGTTAAATACTCGGTTTTTACCCGGAAAACGGATACAAAAGAATAGGAGACGGGGCTACACTAAGTGTAGAAATAGGCATTATCACAATGCTATAATCGAACTCCTTGAAAAAAGATGGATTGATTTTGAAGTTGTTGCCGAGGGCCGGTAAGTTGGCATTGATATCAGGCCACTGTAAATTTCCAAGAACTATTGGATTAATGAGTGCCCTTTACCTAGTAATATTCTCGAATCCTCTGTTCTGGGTGTGTAACTCTCTGCAGAAACTACCAATCAACGATCCAACCGACCAGATCGTAGAAGAACGAGTGAAGAACGTCCTGACCAAATTTCAGCTCAATCGGACCACAGCTCAAAGAGATACCACTCTTTGAAGTAAACTGCGCGATACCTCCCCTGTTTTCTGTCCAGCCCTGTTCGGAACAAAATTTGAGCTTGATCGGACCATGAATCGACCTCTGAAGAATTCTGGACAGCAGCCTTCAAACCCAGAATTTCTGCACTTTCTTCTCTCTTTGCACACACACCAATCTCTCCTATTTTCTTGTCTTATTTTCAACAAGGGTTTTAACCTTTTTATACCAACTGTGAAAGTACAAAAAAAATTCCTTGGGCCATCCACATTCCACATATATCATGTGGGCTTTATAATAAATATATGATAAACTCTCTTTGGACCATCTCCCCATTTGGAGGAAACCCAACCCAATATTTTAGAGTGAATCCAGAAATAGATGAATCAAGATAGAACCCAGTCCCAGAAGTAGATTTGAGCACAGGAATTCTGTGAGTAAATACTTTTTAATAAGAGTTATTTAATTTACAATTATATGTTAGCAATAATAATTTATAGAAATATTAGAAAAAAATGATTTATTCATTTATTTAGAAAATAGATTTTCAGATGATTAGATATGATTTAAGAAATGTTTAGATTTCTAGAATTGAGAAATAGATTTATTATTGAATTAGATTTATAGAACAAGATTTTATAAAGAAGAATTGTAAAAGTATTTTCAATAGATTTCTAGATTTCATATCCAAGTTATTTATGAGAATTTTCAGAAAAGAAAAGAAAAAGATATCCATGCATGTTTTGAGAAAAGTATTTATAACGAATTATAAATATGTTCAGAAAGAGATTTTAAATACCAGATATGTACCTGTCCCTAGCAGTATCAAATTCAGATTGTTGGCCTTTGGGGCTTATGCACATGTGTATGTTAGAGTTAGCTCTGCACATGTATGACAGATGTTCGATCAGAGTCAGAGTCGCTGTGCACGTACAACTCACATGCTACATTATTTGGGAAAGAATTTGGGAACAAATTTTGAAAAGCCTAGTAGTACTTATATACAAATTACAATTGGCAGATCAGATGAATTCAACAGACACTTATTATTAATTTTTACTGTATTTTGTTTATTCATTTGGTTTTGGATGGTTAATTTGATTTATTATGAGATTCTGGTTTTGATTTCCCTGCTTTATATTTTATGGTTGAGTAATGGTAGATGTCCGAAATTTTGTCCCAAATGATGTGGCATGTGAGGTGTTAGCATTTTATGAATCATGAGATTATACGATGACTGATGTGATGTTGATATCTCATGTGCCACATTATTTCGGATAGAATTTGGGAAAAAAAATTGGGACGTCTATCATTAGTCTTCATGGTTATTATTTCTTCATGTAATGTTGTTCATGTATCTATTTAATGTTATTTCTTCAGTCTCTCCCCTTTTTAAAAAAAAAAAAAAAATAAAAAAAAAATAAAAAAAAAATAAAAAAAAAAAATTAGTCTATTCCTTTTGAGTTTTGATAATTTTCATTTGAATCCATAAACTGCCAATAACAGAAAGAAAAGAAAAAAAAATTATAAAAAATTGTCCTAGGATGTCATCATGGAATTATGGAAATCTGTTTTTTTTTTTTTTTAATGAAATCAATTAATGTGGAAATCTTAATGCGATCTTAGGCATAGAGATATTAATTAATGCAACAAATTGCTGTAATTTTATCCTTTACAAACAAGTTTGTTAACCGCACTAACCTATTTGAACACAATATCTATTTTATCTTACATTTCTTTTTAATTTAATATTATTATTACATTATAATATATTTGTTTATATTTATGTTATGAGTATCCAAATACTTTCTTTTTCTTTTTCTTATTTCTACAATTAAATTATTAATTACTAAAAGAAACAAAAACAAAAAAAACAAAACATGTTAAATGGATCGGTTTTGGGTTACGTACCCATTAAATTAGCAAATGGGTTTGAGTTTTCATTAACCACATTATCTTTTTTTATTTGTACGGTGATGACAATTTGGTATTTATGATTAATTATTTGGATCACATAGTACTACACTATTACTAATATTTTTATCATTCAATGACCGATTTCTTTCATCTGAATACATTCCTATTTAAAGAAATTTGAAACCTAGGAAGCACGGATACTTCATTTGGTGGAGGTAACTCGTATCGAACTCGTATCCAGTTCCGATACTTCCCGGATACTTCAGGATACGTATCCGATACACCAAATGGCGTATCCGTTGACTTTTTCACAAGTTTGACTGGAGGATACTTAGAGGATACTTGAGGGATACTTGGAGGATACTTAGGGGATACTTCAAGGATACGTTTGGGGCAATATTATAATTATTTTAGTATAAAACGGGGTTAAATTATAATTTCAAAATTTTAGGGGTCAAAATGAAACTGTAAAGAAATTTTAGCTTTAATTCCATTGACATGGAGAATAACGGGATACTTGAGATTACAAGCCTTTCACTTGATGAACCAGAGTTAGATGCCGAATTATTTAGATCCTTTAACAATGTGAATAATGATAATGATTAGAAATTTAGTATCTATTTTATGAGTTTATTTTATGTATTATTTGGATTTTGTAATATACTATAACTTATGTGATGTATGTTTTATTTGGATTTTCAATTTTGTAATATGTTACGACTTAATTTGGATATTGTAATATGTTAAATTGTTATGGCTTAGATTGTTATGTAACATGTTTTATTTGGATGATTGGACATAAATATGTTTTGATTTTTGAATGAATTATTAAATATCTTTTTATATATTCTTATTTAAAAAAATATATAAATATATATTATTTTAATTGACGTATCCTGCCGTATCCGTATCCTAGTTTTTTGAGATTTACCATATCCCCGTATCGTGCCGTATCCGTATCCGTATCCGTGCTTCCTTGTTTGAAACTGATTAAAACAATAAAGGAAAACTAATACAACTTGAAAAATCCATCATCACTAGCTTGTTATACTCTGCTGTGCAATTTACATACACTTGCTCCTACTGATTAGGCCTCACAATATGTGCCGCATTCAAGTTGTTATTATTTCCATTCATAAAAACCTGAATTTGAGCTAGGTATTTTCTTTCTCTTGCATCAACTTTGTAGGAAATTCGATCGAATTTCCCGTCTTCATAGAGTCCAGAAACATCCTTCGCTTTCTTCACTGCCTTTTTGCTTTCTTGATAGCGTTTCTTGGGATTAGGACACAATCCCTTGAAACATTTCATGTTTGCACTCTCATTTTCTTCAATAAGTATCTTTGACCTCTCAATCTCATACAGCCAATTTTCAACATTTTCTTCAATCACTTCATCATTTCTTCTCGCTTCGTCAGCCTTATGTTGAACTGTGTCTCTTCTATCCTTGAGCCTCTGAACTTCCGTCTCCAGATTCTTCAAGTTTCTCTTGTAATTCCAGACATAACTGAGTGGACGTACTATTGGCGCCACCAAGTATTCGGCAACTTTTGCCGCAACAGATACAGCAATTTCAACCATTTTGAATCCCTCTCCTTAGAAATTAAAATACTCACGAAATTAAAAATAAAACAGAAAATTGAACAGGTGAAACAGAAGTAAATAACCGAACAAATTAAAAGTGAAGAGAACAAGATAATAGCAGAGTGTTTTCGAGATCAATTTATGCTTTTGTTTTTGGGATAATGAAAAGATACATATGAAATGAATCAAAGTAAACGAACCAAGAACAAAACAGAGCAAAACTTGCCTTGCTTTAGAACAACAACAAATAGCAAAGTGATTTTGAGATCAAAATCCGAAATAATAAGGAAAGAGAAAGGGCAATTTGAAGTGAATTATTGGAAATTTAGCAATGTAAGTATTGTAAGTATGACTTTATGTAGTGTTAATGACCAGCTAAAATTAAGGACAAAATATTGGAAGCAACAATGCAGTTAATTACCTTGCAATATCACATTTTAACACATGTGGTTGTACAGCTATTCAAGGAGATAATTAACAATATCAATTAGTTTTTGAGTTTTCTTCTTATGGAACTTAAAAATAAAAAAAATAAAAAAAAATTTTAAAAAATAAAAAAAATAAAAAAAATTCAAGTACCTTTTTAAAAAAAAAAAGAAGTTCAAGAACTTTTTTTAATTAGTATGGATATAAACATAAAATTACTTAAATGTAAAAAAACAAACAAACATATCAGTTTAGATTTCAGTCTCTATTAAGTTTTTTTTTTTTGGATTATTTGGTCTTTAGACAAAAAACAAAACAAAACAAACCCCTAACTCTCGTATATAACATTTCCTAATTGTAACGATACATTTTGATAAGCTTTTAACCTATTAACGATACATTTCCTATATTGTAACTAAACCCAAAATTACAGGCCTACAGCCACAACATTCAATAAAAGTGTAATTAAAAAAACCCCCTCGTTTTGATAAGCTTTGAGAATACTAACAACTTCTACGCAACTAACATGGTTTCCTAGTTTTTGATGTTAATGTATTTTTAATTTTTGTTTTTTTGGTACATGAGCATTTAGATATGTCAAAATGATTTGTACGATATATCAAGTTTTATAATAGGATAAACATGACAAATAATTTTATTAGTTATCTAATAATTATAATGTATATATCAATGGCCTGTTCTGTTGGGCCTTTCCAGTTTTGTTTGTTTTTGTCTCTGTTTTGTGGAGGGTTTCCTCTGTCTTTGTAGCCTGTGGGCCCTGTTCTTGGCTGTGTATGGTTTGTTCTCTGGTTGCCCTTTGTTAGGCCTTTCTTGGCCATTAATAAATATTTCTGTGCTGTTAAAAAGAAAAACCACTCTTGCCTTGGTACGTGATTGGAGTCTTCAAGGTGAAGTACCACCACCATGGTAAATATTTATGTCACCTTTCACCATAAAATCCCAAAGTGTAGGGAGCCCCCCAAATGTAACATCTCCCCAATAGTGGGAGTAGTATTTTAAATCGTGCTTGTAAAGTCTAATCTTGTCAGGTCCTGTAGTGGTTGTAATTCAAAATAATAATAATAATAATTAAAATCTATATAAACAAACAAAAGAATCATTCTAAATCATATACATTCAAAGAAAAAACTAGTGAATTACTGAAAGTCTGTAACCAAACTAGATGAATCTTTCATTATATTTTAATGCTTTAATTAATTATTTAAAAAAAAAAATGACAATTCTAAATTTTCATACTAAACATGACATTGAAATACTAAAAGTGCAATCCTAAATTTTGTTTTAAAAAACATGCTTGAGATATTCCATTCGGATCAGGATTCTGTCTTTTTTTTTCCTAGACTTTTCAAAATCCAGTGACATCTAAGAATATAACAAAATACATGATTAACATTTGTTCACCTTTTTTTTTTCTCTTATTTATTTGCTCTATTTACAAGAAACCATTTTGTTGTTTTCGTTGGTTTGATCTCCAAAACCCCTTTAGCTCATCAGCTGTATCTGCTGTTTTTGAAATTTGATTTCTCTGTTAGCATCCTCTGTTTTGAAATTTACTTTGAAAGGCTTCAAACGGGTTGAGATTGCTATTTCCGTTGCCGGAAAAGTTGCCGAAAGGTACGAGCCATGAAAAATCTAAATGCAGAATTCACATATCTAGAGTACATTTAAATTGTCTTTTCATACTTTTCATATAAGGTGCTCAAATCTTTAGATAAAAGCTATAATAGGAAATCACTCACAAATGTTCATGAAAATTCTCGCATTTATATGGCGATTCAGGAGAACTCCAGTTAAATAAATCCATAGTACTTGAACTGTTAGAAATATACAAAATAATGAGCTTTTTTTACAAAAATGATCATCAAATGATTTGTAATACTACAGAAGCAGTAAGGTGCATTTATTGATTATTATTATGAAGGTAAAGTTTAAAACAGAACAATTGAAACCACCGCCCAATGTAGCTTGTCCTAGGTTCGAGGACATTACTCCTAGCCGTACAACCTCGGATGATCATAATGAAGGGTACATAAGAGCTCTTACGCTTGCGAAGTAGCACCATCATTCTGCAAAATTGAAGATAATATAATACCCAACTGATTATACATATTTGCGATTTGATGTAGATTGTATCTACATTCTAGACAATATTTTTGTAGTTTAAGTTTTCACCAACCTCGTCATGCTGAGTGTATTAATTAAATTTCTCAGAGTCGTTGGAATCATCTACCTTCGAGTCAAAGGAATCGCCTACCGTAATTCTGTGTAACAGAGACAATGAGAAACAGAGGTTAAGCAAACCATATGAAAGTGTATAACATAGAGAATGGTGTATTCATGTACCTTGAATCTTGTAAAGTTTGTATTGTTGTATTCAGGTCACCCTCCAAGGTAAAATATGTCACATTTAGCTTTACTTTCTGTAACATTGGGATGGTTACGTCTCCGACAAGAAAGACTGCAAGTGTTAGAAGTCCTCAATTGGCTGAAAATAATCTCATACTTTGTTACATCTCCCTCCTTTGCTACTGCTTCTGTCACTGACTTGCAGCCTTTTATTGTATTTCCATTTCTCTGAGTTGCACCAAGCTTTTGGCCGTTACGGACGTCATCAGGCTCTTCAGTCCATTCCAACTCGTTGCCTTCAAAAATGCTAGATTTTTGAAAGATGTCAAGGATGGCACTAGCTGAATCAAGTTGTCACACTCATCTACTATTAAACTATCAAGTTTTTGAAGAACAATGTCCATGTATGAGTAAAAAATAAGTGCTCAGAAAACTTTTTGTAGCAATGGAAAGGACATTTTCAACTCCTTCCTTGTCTTTCCAATCTAGATCTTGAAAAATAGATGTAAAGCAAATCAAATGAATATATCAGATACAGACAAGACAATCTGGGTTCATAAAAAAACTCTGTAACAGTTCATAAAACACCAAAATTGTTATGAATGAGTATAAAAATAGAATGCACTTCCATCATCTGACTTCAACATATACAACATGGGTCTGTATCATCTGTAGGATTCTGGGCCTGTAAAAGAGCACAACATTTTAAGTTTAAATTATCAAATTTAAGTTAGTACTGCTACACTGATTAGATGTGTGAAGAAGAATTTAAAAAACAAAAATACAGAAAATGATTTAGGGAAAGAGAAACTTAATTATTTAATACGTACCAGTTGATGTATGGTTGCATTAAGTTCACCCTCCCTAAAGCCTACCGCCTCACATTCATAGCTGTGCCGTACTTTTCGTAACCTTGGCATGCTTAAGACTCCTGGAGAGAAAATCTCCATCTTCGAGCAGTTTATCATAACCAAGTTTTCCAAAGATGGGAATTTGATGGTGTAATTTCCCGAACAGAAGCTAGTGAGACTTGATAAGCACTTAAGTGTCAACCTTTCTAATTGGCTGAAAATAATCTCGTCATCTCCTGTTATATCTCCATCATTTGCTACTACTTCTAACATCGTGTTGCAGTCTTTTATACTTATCTCTCTGAGTTGCACCAAACTTTTGGCTGCTGAGGATGTTAATAAGTTTATCATTCTTCCGCAATTCCATACATTCAGAATTGTTAGATTTTGAAGACTTATATCAAGTATGAAGTCTTGTTTCAGATCACCAAGTCCATAGAGGACTAAACGTTTTATCTGTGGAAGTGCCCTCGCATGTTTGTCAACCTCTCCATATAAGAATATCTCTTCGTATGAACAATGACTCAGTGTAAGATTTTCTAGATTCTGAAATTTCTGAAGGGGACCAAGTGGGAGAGCCGCGGATTCATCAAAGTAGACCACAAGACGATTAAGTTTGTGAAAAACGTTTTCTGGAAATTGGCCCTGCCGTATCGTTGTCATGGCCTTTCCGCTTATCTCCAATTTCTTCAAGTTGGGGAAACCCTGGGTGACCAATCAGATAAAATCAAATTGGAGTTATTTTCCCATGCACAAACTGTTTCACTTTTATGGGTTAGGATTCTCTCCTAATCCAGTGACACAACACGAAAGCATAAAAGACATTACATGGTCAAGTCAAAAGAAGAGACAGATCATCTCGTACCTTTTCAACCAAGAAAAAGGGTTGTTGTGCTGCGATCATATCAGAGTTACCCTCCTGACTGTTTTCCTGTAAGCAAGGAAATTCTGAAGCCAATAGTATATCTATTTTGTCACAACCATACACCTCCAAGGATTCCAAGACCGGCCATTTTGCATTATGTACACCCCGGTAGAAACATCTAAGTTCATGTAAGTTGTAAAGTGACAGGTAGGTCATCCGCGGAAAGACAAATGTAGTTTCTGCTTCTGCTCCTTCTTCCTTTGCTGCAACAATCTCTTCCACTCCACTGTTGCTCACACAAATCCATTCAAGTTGCAAGAGATCACTCCTGATAAAGGAAGCTGGAAAGAGATTTTTCATGGCCCCGCAATAAGAAACTTCCACTTTGTATAGGTTCTGAAAAGAGAACATTCCTTTGGGATCCAAATTCCATACGTGCTTCAGATTTGGCAGGTTTTGAAGATTCAATAACCTTAGCTGAGTTGCCGTCATGGAATGCGCTTCTTCAATAATATTTATCCCTTGGAGATCAAATATCTCTTCTAGTGAATCACATCCGTTGACATTTAATGTCTCTAGCCTCCACAATCTTTCACTCATACATGATGGAAAAACAGTCGCTAGCTGTTGGCAGCATTCTATTTCCAATGATTTTAGATTCATAAATGAATCCTTAGCTAATTTATTGTGCCATATCATCTTCAAGTTATTCATACGGTAAAATACCATTTATTCTAAGCCAGGGAATGCAACCTGTAGTGTTAAATGAGAAAGATAAATTAATATTCTCGAAATCCTTAAAGCAATTACAATAGCAAACTATGAAAAGCAAAAAGAAAGAGAGAAGATTTGCGGTAATCTACCTCGTCATTGAAGATGAACGCCTTCATTTCAGGGCATTCCCTTATCTCCATTTCCTTCAAGGATGGAAATTCAATGTAATTTCCTGAGTTGAATCTCTTGAGATTGTCAAGACATTCCATCTTTAAATATGCTAATTGAGGGAATTTTATATTCCTCCCTTCTCCATCTGATTTTGATTCTTCCTTGACTATTAACTCTTCCAAGGTCGCACACTTGCATACCTCGAGGTGTTGGAGCTGCACAAAGTTTCTAACTATAGAAGTCGAAAATAGATATTTTAAATTAAGACACTCTTTGATGATCAATCGTTTTAAATTATTAAAGCCAGAAGACGTTGTTGGATGTTGTTGGTGCCAAATCTTCTCAGAATTAATCGCATAAAGTTCCAAGGCCTCCAAGTTGGGGAACAAAACCTGCATTTAAAGTTCTTGTTAAATCTTCTTTGTATTAATTAGAGAAGTAAAAATTCTTGATCAAGGATTATCAACATACCTTTTCATTGAAAAACAACGGAGGATTATCAAGCAATGATGAAGGCGTCTTCACTTTAGAGCAGAAACTTATCAGCTCCGGTAAACATCGTAGAGCCACAGAGCGCAATTGATTGAGCTGAATATTATCACTCACTTCACCGTGGCTGACATCTTCTCTTCCAGTTACAAATATATCTTCCATATTCTGGCACTCAATCACTATAACTTCTTGAAGGTTTGGAAGGGCTCTAGCAATGGAGAATGAGAAGATATTCTTCAATTTATCGCAGTTTCGTACTTCAATGGTTTTTAGTTGGTGAAAAGACTGTGCACTGAGTTGACCATTATGGATTTTCTCCATGTTGACCAGGTTGCTAAGATATAATGACTCCAAGAGAGGAAAGGCATTAGGAGATACCAATTGCACTGAGTCTGCAATACTCATAACGTTAGGATTATTTTTGACATTGAGATACTTCAATTCTGGAAAACCCTTATTATGTAATTCATAAACATTCCTAAAACTTGACATTCCATCCAAATATAGGTCTCTGATTCCCTTCAACTGTTCGATAACCCCATTCTCCAAGCAAATGCTAGTATTGAGCTTGAGTTTCAATGTTCTTGAAGTCTTGTACAGTTTACGCCATTCAAACCCGTGCCAATTATCTCCTATGCATATTCTGTATCTTTCCAGTTTCTCGGAGAACAAAACTATTGGTAGAATTTTGGCATCTGGAACTTCTATTTCTAAAGCAGTAAGGTGAGATAACTGCTTCAACTCATTGAGGCTTGCATTAATACTTCCGGTGTCAAGTACTTGTTCATCATCAACCTCCCATTGAGTAAAGCTACTGCTCAAATATAGTTCTTCTAATTGGGTTAAGCTTGAGATGACATTTGGTGGAAATACTTTAAGGTTGCAACAGGAACTCAAATCGAACAATCTTAGCCGAGACAGTTGATCCATTTCTTTGCACAGTTGCTCAATACGACATTCGAAGAAACTAAGAATTTCAAGTTTCTTCAATTCTCCAATAATTGCAATATCTCCAAATTTACATTTGTCAAAACACAAAGTTCGAAGGTTTAATAGTAGAGAGAATGACGTAGGCAGCGATAATAAATCCATTTCAATCAAATGTAAAACTCTGAGCTCCGGCATTCCTGTGAAAAAACTATCAGGGATTTTCGAAAACCGATTCTTGGTTTTCATATAGAAACATTTAAGTTGTGGACACTCTAGTTCTTCAGGAATCTTAGTGATATCATGCAAGAAAATTTCAGTGCAATTTTTCAATATATTCTTATCTGTCCAATCACGTGGAATAAAGTCATTTGTCACAGTAAATGCATTATGATCTCTAAAAGCAATGGATCTCGCAACATCACGAACAACATCATGCATAGAAAACCTTTGTTTGTTAGTAGTATCTAGTAACAATGAAGAGTCTCTGAGTTTTTCGACCAACGTATCTACACGATCTCGTGCTTCTTCTATTGTATTGACGTTTCTGTACAAACCCAACCCTATTCCATATCTCAACAAGTATTCAACAAGAGAATCACAAGTGTGGTCCATTGTACTACAGAGCAAAAAAGTTGACTTGAGCTCTACACCTAAATGATCATAACTCAACTGTATACTCAGATATGCCTCTGCCGCTACTCCTTCGAAATTTTCAGGGGAAGGCCTTGTCAATTGTCGCAATGCATTATTCCATTCGCAAACTCTCTTGTTTTTTAATGCCTTTGCTGTTGTAACAATGGCAATGGGCATACCTCCACATGCATTGGCTACATCAACTGCTACAGATTGCAGTTCACATTGCTCGATACAAGCACCGACGGTCTTCTTAAACAAACTCCAAGCATCTTCTGCATTTAAGACGTCAATGCTAAAATTCTTTTAAGAACCCATTTGATTTGACAATACATCTCTGCTTCTTGCCGACAATAACAATTTACATCCCTTATGGTTGTCTCCATATGGAATTCCTACTGTCTCCAAATCAATACTCTCCCAAATATTATCTAAAACTATAAGAATGCTCTTCTCTTTTTTTTAATCGTTCACATAATTTCCTTGCTCTCCCAGATTTGCTCTCTTCCATGAACACCAAACCCAACTTATCAGCAATCACTCCTTGAATCTTCTCTATGTTTGGTTTCTCAGATATTTCTACAAAAACCATCTCATCAACTTTAAAGAGGGTACCTTCCTTGGCTTGCCTAGCAACTTCCTTTGCTAGCGTTGTCTTCCCGATGCCGCCCATGCCATAAACTCCAACCATGTTGACATCAGGATCACTCAATGCATCAAGTACATTATTCAAAGTGGGGATTCTTGAATCAAAGGCCTCGTAACCTTTGATAGATGGAAGCCATGTCTCCTCTGGAATGGTACGGTACGAAACTACTTGACCAAACTTCCCTACATCATGTACTCCAGCAATAGCCTCCACCTTCTTCTCTGCTTGTTTGCTGAGTTGAAAGTAGGGGTGGGCACCAACCCGCCAACCCAACCCAACCCGACCAACCCGACCCAACCCGACTAGATTGGATTGGGTTGCTTTTAAGATTGGGTTGGGTTGGGTTAATAAAATATAACCCAACCCAACCCGACAACCCGACATTTATAATAAAAAATAAATTAAATAACTTTATTTATGATTATATTTATTATGAAATCTCAAATTTTAAAATATTTAAAAATTTTACTCATGCACCATTTATAATATTATAAATGACAAATATAAATACATAATTTTAAATATTTTATACGATAATATATAATACATTTATTAAAAATATGCAATTATATTGTCTTCATCTTTATATTCATTGGCACATCCTTGATTGTACTTTAAAATGCTTTTTTTTTTTTCTTAGGATTCGATTATTAATTTGGTAGAAACAATTCTAATAATTGTATAGAAGCTCAAACTATTATGTTGGTTGAAATAAATAATGGATTATCCAACCACGAGATATTCGACGAAGTAATTATAATTGTAAAATGATTGAGAGACTTAGATGAAGACTTTCCAAGTTGGATAAATTGTTATATATATATATATATATTTTTAATTATGCAACAGTACTATATGTTGTGATTTGGTTTTAATACCTTTAAGAAATCTAAACTTTATGTAATATTATATTAGGGTGAAAAAATTATTTTAAATTTAAATTTTCATATAATAAAATTTGAATTCGAATATATTTTTTCTATTGGGCTTAAAAGCCCAACCCGATCAACCCAACCCAACCCAACCCGACAAATATTGGGTTGGGTTGGGTTGGGTTAAAATTTACATTGGGTTGGATTGGGTTGAAAATTTTTCAACCCAACCCAACCCAACCCGAAAACGCCCACCCCTAGTTGAAAGCGCTTATTCGGATTAGGACACAAACCCTTGCAACATTTCGTGTTTGCTTGCTTGTTGTCTTCAATAACAACAGATGCCTCATCAATGATCCGGTTAGCATTGTCCAACCAATCCTGAACATGCTCAAAAATTGCATCCCCTTGTCTTGTAGCATCAACAACCAAATGCTGCACCGTCTCTCTTCTACCTTCCAACTTCTTAACTTCATTCTCCAGATTCTCAAAGTTGCTGTTGAGTGTTTGATAACTCTTATTTCTACACAAAGTGTAGCCCCCTTATTTGTATCTTTTATGCTCAAATCCTGGGTAAAACCGTGTTTTTAACGGATTTAATAAGTGTTTCAGGATTCCTTCCAGCAGAGGGCCTTATGTGCAGAAATGCAGGAATTCTGGGGCAAAAGTGTAATTTCAGGAAGTTGGTTCTGCGCCCTTAGTGGTTTTGCGTTTAGGGGCCGCAGAAAAGGGACCAGAAGATCCCATTTTTGTCACGAATTCTGCGCCCCTGATTTTGCTCCCTTGGCCGTAGAACAGGGTGCATTTTATTTTGTAATAGGAACAACTTTTGAAATTATGCTCCCTTGGCCGCATAACAGGGCGCATAACAGGGAGCATAATTTGCCCGATGCTGTCAACTTCAGTTGCCAATTTCAGATCCTTGGGCCCCCAAATTTCGGCCAACCAGAGATCTTGTCTCTGACCATTGCCTTGGCTGAGAGAAGGGAGGTAATGATGAGGAAATCTTGGTGGGCCCTCTTCATTTAAGAAGCATGGAGTTGGTTGTCATTGGGAGAAGGGGAGGAAGACTTTAAAGACCCATTCTTTTCTTTCCAGCAGACCACACGACCACACACACACCTCTCTGCAGAAACTCTTCTCTTTTCTCTCTGTTTTGGTGGTTCTTCATCAACCTTGGAGCTTGGAGGAGTGATTCTTGGAGAAAGAAGCCATTGGAGATCAAGCATTGCAAGAAGGAGATCATCATCTTAGTTTATCTCTTAAACTCTACCTTTTATCTTCTTGTAATTGTTATGATCTGTGTTTATTGGAGACTTTGTATGGTTTCTATGTGTAATATGAGCTAAATACTCTTGTGCTAGAACAATGATGAAACCAAACCCTTAATCTATTGTTAATGATTCCTTAGTTTCTCTACAAGTGTTTGTGTAGTTATATGAATGTTTTGTATGCTTAATGCTTTTGTCTTGATTGGCCATCTTGTTGAATGATCACTTGATAAACAAAACATTCACTATATATGACTAGAAAGTGAGAGATACACTAGGCTAGCATATAGGGTTCATGTATGTGTTCCACTATTCTTAATGAGTTCATCCATATTATGTATGTTTGGATACAATCTCTAAGACATCGAGAGAGATTAGAGATTGATTTAAGGGAATACGAACCTATAATCTATACTTGCACAAATGAGGGATTAAGTGAGTCAAGAGTTAATGGAAGGGTTAGGTGGATTCATGTTCTAGCACACTTTTCTCATATCATCACATTCACTTTAGTTGTGGTTGGTGTTTTATTTGCTTTAGAATTAATCTTTATATTGTTAGAAGTTAAAAACTATCATTTTCAATCGTCCAAATAGTATATAAGCCGATAAAAACCGGTAATCAATCCTTAGTCCTCGTGGGAACGATCCCTACTCGGTCATTATATTACACCCCGACCTCGTACACTTGCGAGAGTCTTACCGTGTGAGTATGGACCGATCAGTGTTGTAGTTCCAGATATACCTGAATGGACGAACAATGGGACCAACCAGGTATTCGGCCACTTTCGAAGCAACAGAAATAGCAAACCCGTCCATTTTCAAAAAAAAGACAAGTGAAGGAAAAACGCAAATGCAAACGAAGAAAACTGAGTACACAAACAGGGCAAAATTAGGGAGCAAAACTGAACAGCAGAACAACAATGGCAATTAAGTGTTTTTGAGATCAAATGGAAGGAAACAAGAGAAGGGTTTCCTGATTGAGCGTAAATGTACCCCCAAAAAAAAAACAGATTTGTGTATTTTACCGTTGATGAGAGTTTGATACACGAGAAAGGTGGGAGAATCAATGTTTTATTTTATTTTATTTTATTTTATTTCTGGAGACATGTGAATGGCTTCGCGCGTGAAAATATTGTACTGTAATTTTTGCATATCGATACTAGATCTAGGACTTTATGTCGTCTGTTCAGCTAAAAGGACAAAACTATTTATAATGATTTTTCTTTTAAACTAATATTGTGGGTAAGACGTAAGAGCTTTATTTTAAATTCTCAAACCACTGATGTAACAGACCGCTTTATAGCTATTACAATAAATTTTGAATATTAACCACTGTTTCTTATTAAAAAAATATTCTCTGAAAAATAATGTTGATGGACTGATTATTAAAAAATAAAAAGAAAAAAGAAAGATTGAAATTTTGATGGTATTTCCGAAAAGAAAGTTAACATAGATTTGAAAAAAAAAAACGCTCAAATACCTTTCTGCCTTCTGCTGCGTCAGAGCTCTGTCAACGGCGGCGGCTGATAGTCTGAACTAAGAAGTGAGTTCTGAGATAAAATACCCATAAAGATTGTTAGGAGGAAATTACGTTTACACCCTCAGAGGTCAATATACAGTGCAAATTACTAATGGCCTTCTGGGCCAATTGTGTATGGATCTAATCAAATATATTGGGCTTAATGATTATACATCTTCTTTTGTTTGCAGCCCGTTTGGGACGTTTGATTGGATTTGAATATTTTTATGACGAGTAATGCTAGGTTTCCAAATTCTTTTTTCAAATGATGTGGCACGTGAGATGTTGTGATATTAACACTTCACACGCCACATCATTTGGGGAAAAAAATAATTTGGAAAGCTTAGCATTACTTTTTTTTGATCTCCGATTAAATTCAACTAAATTAGTACTATGATGTATTTGTTGCAGTACATGATTGGAATAAAAATAGTATTGTTGATTGTTTGGTGTTATATGGGATTGAACAAAAAATAATTACGCTGTATGTTTGATTTAATTTGACACTAGATAAAATAGTATTATATTAAATTAATTTTTGAATAAAATAAAATCATTCTAGATCAATTCCAAGAAAATTAAAATTATTTAAATATTTTAAAATTAAATTTGGTCACAAATATTGAATTGAATTATTTAAATTATTATCACCGATGATCCTTCTGTCATTGAGTCTTTACTTGCTCAATATGGTGACCTTAGAGCATCCCCAAAAGACTCTTCAAATAAGATTTATCAAAAAATTAAACGAGCCACGTCAGCATATATGCCTCCAACAGACTCTTCAAATGAGATTCTTCAAATGAGATTTTACTTCTCACTCTTCAATATTGAAGAGCAACTTCTCCCTCTTCAATTATTATTATATTATTTCTTATATCACATCATCATTAATATTTAACATTTATATGTTTTATCTTTTTAATTAAATTCAATTAATATATAATAAGTTTTAATTTATAAATTATATCATCATAAAAATTATACCACTAGAAAGGTCTCATGTAGATCTTTAAAACAAGACTAATATTGAATATTTAATAATAACATATAAATAACATGAAAAGTTATTAGGGCAATTAGATTTTTTGGTGGGGAGGGGGGAATTTGAGCACTTTCATTAAAATAATATAAACTTATTTCTAATTGAAGAGTCTTTTGGAAGAGCTTTTCTTTTTTCACTCCTCAAATTGCCACATAGGTAAGCAAATAGACATTTGAAGAGTAGAAATAGAAGAGTCTTTTGGGGATGCTCTTCCAGATAGGGAGAGTGTTCTTCACATGTTCTATTATAGTTTTTTGAAATCCGCTCAGATAATAATCACTCGAGTTTCTTTTTCGAAAGGGTGCATCGTTTAGTGGACAAATATTTCGCTCAAAAGGTACAAAGTTTTGCCACAGCTCCTTGTCAACTTTATAGTTTATATAAAATGCTTATGTTTTGGTTGTAATACCAAATATGCAGTGGGATCCTCCAATATTAGAAGACAATAGAAGATGTAAGTACCGATATGAACAATTGATATTTCGTTCCATTAAATGAGTCGGGGCTTGAATTGAAGATTGTCCTAAAATTTTATTAAAAAATTCAAACTTTACTAGCAAATATCCATATTTTTTTCAATATTTAACGGAATGTTCACCGATATTTCCATTAAAGATATAAGGGTAAATAGGTAAATTTGTCAAAAACTTAAATTAAAGTTATTTTTTTTTAAATTAAAATTTAAAGAAAGGTAAAACATTGATTTTTACAAGTAAAAGGTTAAATGAGTCTTTCCGCATTTTTATTTAACAGAAGTTAACACAGGGGGGATTTTGGAGAAACAAACAAATTATAGGTTGGACTCGGGAGAAATCACAAACAAAAATCTTTGGTTAACAATTAATATACAATTGGTGATTTTTTATTTATTTTTATTTTTTTTAAAGACCAACACCAATTTGAAGACTTGATGAGATTAATGACTAAAAAACTATCATTTTCCATCGTATGACTAGAATATGTGACATTATTTAATTGAATGAGTTATCATTTACCACATTCTATAAGTGGTAGCTGGATTTGTCTTAATAAATAAATAAAAATCTAAAAATAATACAAAAAAAAAAAAAAAAAAAAAAAAATTCATGTTTGGTGTCCCCACCCAATATGACTTAATGAAAAATGACATTTACTAAGCCTAACAATATTCTTCTGTAATTGAGAGTTTTATGTGTCCTGTGAGGGAGGATTTAGCTTCTTTTACTGTATCTTGTGAACTTTGTTTAGCTCAGATAGGTTTACGGGATAGTTTGTAGTACCCCTTTTGTATCTTCTTGATTATATTGTATTGTATTGCATTGCTCGCTTGATGGTTAATTGTACCTCTCAGTGGACTCTTAAAAAGTTAATTTGTGATAAATGCTCTATATGTCTTATTATTTGTTATAAATTTTCAGGAAAATTATATTAATTATTGTCCAAGTTCGGCTGGTAAAGATGAAATGAAATGAAGGAGCTTGATTGCCCGTGCTGCTGAGTCTATTAGCGATGGGGATATTATAATCAATGTCCAGATTTCGAAGATATCGACAGTGGCAGCTCTCTCAAACTAGTTCACTTGCATCCTGTATTATTCCGTACGTATTTTTAATTCAGCTGTTTAAAATGTTGAGAATTCTATGAGATTTTCATGTATTTTTAATTCAGCAGGCTAGATTTTCAGTAGGATTACAAGATTCTTGAGCTCTGATCTGATCCGAGACTATCGTCACCATCGGTTTGGTCAACTCACCATCATATAAGAAACGAAAAATAAAAAATAAAAAAACAAAGATTTTTTATCTAGTTTGGTATTAGAAGGCCTCTCTATATGGTTCCCTGTGAAGCATACAAATTCTGGGGTCAATATTGTTGTGGAGAAGAAAAAGAGAGAAGAAGATAAGGGAAGATGAGGAAGAAGAACAGAGGAATGAAAGAGAAAAATAAATTGATGGGTTGGTAAAGTCGAATTGGAGCCTGGAGATATGTTTTTCTTTTTTCCTTAATTTGATTTTTTAATATTTTTTAATCAGGGTAGTGTACGTAATTATCCTTTTATTTTAATCCTATCATGAGTTGCACCAAACACATGATTACTGCATTTTTAGTCATATCCTATATTGCATTAAACATAAGATAACATTAAAATTAATCTCATCCAATCCTATCCTGTGCACTAAACGGGCCCTGATGGCCTCATGCAAAGAAAACAAGCACAACAAATAAAATTTGTTTTCAATCTTATATTATTCTGTTCTTAACTAAAAATACTAGAAGATCAAGGAATTTAAGCATCAAGGGGGATGTAGCTCAAATGGTAAAGCGCTCGATTTGCATGCGAGAGGTACAGGGTTTGATCCCCTGCATCTCCAATACTTCTTTTTCTGTTTTTTTTTAAAAAAAAAAAAAAAAAAAAAAAAAAAAAGACACAAGCTTGAGTGTAGAATGTAGATATGAATACTGATTGATTACAGAAATAGTAACTAACGAGGGAGATGAAACAGAAGAAGAGATTATTTTTCACAAATTGAAGATTTTGTGGATAGCTCTCTCTCATTTAGCTAAAAGCTTACTCGATGAATATGTAATATGTCAATTGTTACTTGTTAGTAACTTAAAATGTTGAGAATAATAAGACATGTAGAGCATTTACTCGAGCTGTTTAAAATGTTGAGAATATTGCACCCTTGCTGAGCCGTCGACATTAAATTTCAGAGCATTACCAGAAGGGGGAGTCCAACTCGTCAACTTCAAACTTTTAGAAGGCTTGCCATCAGAACAGCTCTCCTGTAAATTCAGAAGCATTGTAGATAAGGGAGTCTTGGAGCCCTTCCCATGGTGCTTAAACCACCAAGCCACACAAAACTTGACGGTGTCCGAAGCCTGAGGAATGGGCATCTGCATACCTCTGAAAATCTGCTGATTCCAAGCCTCCCAAATTGTCCTAGACACAGCACAAAACAAAGAATTCCAAGCACGACCATACTTGGTCTTTGGGCACAAACCAGACAAGTTGTGGAACCAATCCAGCACCGATTTGTTAGCACAACACAACACATCCCACCAATTCATACAGGTAGTCCAGAGGTTCCAAGACCAAGAGCAATGAAGGAATAAATGATCTATTGATTCTTCCTCTTTACTGCACAACGAGCACAGCATAGAGGCCAAAGGATCATAACCAAAACTTTGCATCACTTTCTTCACCATGACCCTGCCTGAGACTTGGTAAATTTTTAAGTGTTAAAGTCCTTAACTGACTGAAAATAATATTGTATTTCCATTTCTCTAAGTTGCACCAAGCTTTTGGCCGTTAAGGACGTCATCAGGTTCTTCAATCCATAGCAACTCGTTGCCTTAAAAAATGTCCATGTATGAGTAAAAAAAAAGGGCCAGAAAACTTTTTGTAGCAATGGACAGGACAATTTCAACTCTATTTTCAACTCCTTCCTTGTCCTTCCAACTAGGTTTTTAGATATGAAGCAAATCAAATGAATATATCAGATACAAGCAAGACAATCTGGGTGCATGTGCATAAAAAAGCTCTGTAACAGTTCATAAAACACCAAAATTGTTATGAAGGAGTATAGAAATAGAATGCACTTCCATCATCTGACTTCAACATATACAACATGAGTCTGTATCATTTGATAAGGATACTCTACAAATTTGAGCCGTTAAAAACATGGTTTTACCTGGGAAATGAGCATAAAAGATACAAATAAGGGGCTACACTTTGTGTAGAAATAAGAGTTATCAGAAGCAAATCAAATGTATATAACAGATACAGACAAGACAATCTGGGTGCATTAAAAAGCTCCGTAACAGTTCATAAAACACCAAAATTGTTATGAATGAGTATAGAAATAGAATGCACTTCCACCATCTGACTTCAACATATACAACATGAGTCTGTATCATCTGTAGCCTGTAAAAGAGCACGACATTTTAAGTTTAATTTATCAAAATTAAGTTAGTGCTGCTACACTAATTAGATGTGGAAGCTTAATGATTGCCAGTGCTATAATTTATGGGACAAGTGTGAAGAAGAATTTTGAAAAAAAAAAAAAATACAGAAAAAAAGTTAGGGAAAGAGAAACTTAATTAATTAATACGTACCAGTTGATGTATTGCTGTGTTAAGGTCACCCTCCCAGATGCCTTCCTTCTCATCCCTTGCATAGTCTCGCCATACTGATCGTAACCTTGGCATGCTTAAGACTCCGGGAGAGAAAATCTCCATCTTGGGGCATTTTTTCACCAACAAATCTTCCAAAGATGGGAATTTGATGGTGTAATTTCCCGAACAGAAGCTAGTGAGACTTGCTAAGCACTTAAGTGTCAACCTTTCTAATTTGCTGAAAATAATCTCGTCATCTCCTGTTATATCTCCATCATTTGCTACTACTTCTAACATCGTGTTGCAGTCTTCTATAATTATCTCTCTGAGTTGCACCAAACTTTTGGCTGCTGAGGATGTTAATAAGTTTATCATTCTTCCGCAATTCCATACATTCAGAATTGTTAGATTTTGAAGACTTATATCAAGTATGAAGTCTTGTTTCAGATCACCAAGTTCATAGAGGACTAAACGATCTATTTGTGGAAGTGCCCTTATATGTTTGTGATCAACCTCTCCATACGAGAATATCTCTTCGTATGAACAACGATTCAGGGTAAGATCTTCTAGATTCTGAAATCTCTGAAGGGGACCAAGTGGGAGAGCCGCAGATTCATCTAAGTAGACCTCAAGACGATTAAGTTTGTGAAAAACGTTTTCTGGAAATTGGCCCTGCCGTATCGTTGTCATGGTCTTTCCGCTTATCTCCAATTTCTTCAAGTTGGGGAAACCCTGGGTGATCAATCAGATAAAATCAAATTGGAGTTATTTTCCCATGCACAAACTGTTTCACTTTTAAGGGTTAGGATTCTCTCCTAATCCAGTGACACAACACGAAAGCATAAAAGACATTACATGGTCAAGTCAAAAGAAGAGACAGGTCATCTCGTACCTTTTCAACCAAGAAAAAGGGTTGTTGTGCTGCGATCATATCAGAGTTACCCTCCTGACTGTTTTCCTGTAAGCAAGGAAATTCTGAAGCCAATAGTATCTCTATTTTGTCACAACCATACACCTTCAAGGATTCCAAGACCGGCCATTTTGCATTATGTACACCCCGGTAGAAACATCTAAGTTCATGTAAGTTGTAAAGTGACAGGTAGGTCATCCGCGGAAAGACAAATGTAGTTTCTGCTTCTGCTCCTTCTTCCTTTGCTGCAACAATCTCTTCCACTCCACTGTTGCTCACACGAATCCATTCAAGTTGCAAGAGATCACTCCTGCTAAAGGAAGCTGGAAAGAGATTTTTCATGGCCCCGCAATTAGAAACTTCCACTTTGTATAGGTTCTGAAAAGAGAACATTCCTTTGGGATCCAAATTCCATACGTGCTTCAGATTTGGCAGGTCTTGAAGATTCAATAACCTTAGCTGAGTTGCCGTCATGGAATGCGCTTCTTCAATAATATTTATCCCTTGGAGATCAAATATCTCTTCTAGTGAATCACATCCGTCGACATTTAATGTCTCTAGCCTCCACAATCTTTCACTCATACATGATGGAAAAACAGTCGCTAGCTGTTGGCAGCATTGTATATTCAATGATTTTAGATTCATAAATGAATCCTTAGCTAATTTATTGTGCCAAATCATCTTCAAGTTATTCATACCGTAAAATACCATTTCTTCTAAGCCAGGGAATGCAACCTGTAGTGTTAAATGAGAAAGATAAATTAATATTCTCGAAATCCTTAAAGCAATTACAATAGCAAACTATGAAAAGCAAAAAGAAAGAGAGAAGATTTGCGGTAATCTACCTCGTCATTGACGATGAATGCCTTCATTTCAGGGCATTCCCTTATCTCCATTAGCTTCAAGGATGGAAATTCAATGTAATTTCCTGAGTTGAATCTCTTGAGATTGTCAAGACATTCCATCTTTAAATATGCTAATTGAGGGAATTTTATATTCCTCCCTTCTCCATCTGATCTTGATTCTTCTTTGACTATTACCTCTTCCAAGGTCGCACACTTGCATACCTCAAGGTGTTGGAGCTGCACAAAGTTTCTAACTATAGAAGACGAAAATAGATATTTTAAATTAAGACACTCTTTGATGATCAATCGTTTTAAATTATTAAAGCCGGAAGACATTGTTGGATGTTGTTGGTGCCAAATCTTCTCAGAATTAATCGCATAAAGTTCCAAGGCCTCCAAGTTGGGGAACAAAACCTGCATTTAAAGTTCTTGTTAAATCTTCTTTGTATTAATTAGAGAAGTAAAAATTCTTGATCAAGGATTATCAACATACCTTTTCATTGAAAAACAACGGAGGATTATCAAGCAATGATGAAGGCGTCTTCACTTTAGAGCAGAAACTTATCAGCTCCGGTAAACATCGTAGAGCCACAGAGCGCAATTGATTGAGCTGAATATTATCACTCACTTCACCGTGGCTGACATCTTCTCTTCCAGTTACAAATATATCTTCCATATTCTGGCACTCAATCACTATAACTTCTTGAAGGTTTGGAAGGCCTCTAGCAATGGAGAATGAGAAGATATTCTTCAATTTATCGCAGTTTCGTACTTCAATGGTTTTTAGTTGGTGAAAAGACTGTGCACTGAGTTGACCATTATGGATTTTCTCCAGGTTGACCAGATTGCTAAGATATAAGGACTCCAAGAGAGGAAAGGCATTAGGGGATATCAATTGCACTGAGTCTGCAATACTTAGAACGTTAGGATTATTTTTGACATTGAGATACTTCAATTCTGGAAAACCATTGTTATGTAATTCATAAACATTCCTAAAACCTGACATTCCATCCAAATATAGGTCTCTGATTCCCTTCAACTGCACGATAACCCCATTCTCCAAGCAAATGCTAGTATTGAACTTGAGTTTCAATGTTCTGGAAGTCTCATACAATTTATGCCATTCATACTTGTCCCAATTATCTCCTATGCATATTCTGTATCTTTCCAGTTTCTCGGAGAACAAACCTATTGGTAGAATTTTGGCATCTGGAACTTCTATTTCTAAAGCAGTAAGGTGAGATAACTGCTTCAACTCATTGAGGCTTGCATTAATACTTCCGGTGTCAAGTACTTGTTCATCATCAACCTCCCATTGAGTAAAGCTTTTATCCAAATATAGTTCTTCTAACTGGGTTAAGCTTGAGATGACATTTGGTGGAAATACGTAAAGGTTGTAACATAAACTCAAATCGAACAATCTTAGCCGAGACAATTGATCCATTTCTTTGCACAGTTGCTCAATACGACATTTGAAGAAACTAAGAATTTCAAGTTTCTTCAATTCTCCAATAACAGCAATATCTCCAAATTCACATTTGTCAAAACACAAAGTTCGGAGGTTTAATAGTAGAGAGAATGACGTAGGCAGCGATAATAAATCCATTTCAACCAAATGTAAAACTCTGAGCTCTGGCATTCCTGTGAAAAAACTATCAGAGATTTTCGAAGACCGATTCTTGGTTTTCATATAGAAACATTTAAGTTGTGGACACTCTAGTTCTTCAGGAATCTCAGTGATATCATGCAAGAAAATTTCCGTGCAATTTTTCAATATATTTTTATCCGTCCAATCACGTGGAATAACGTCATTTGTCACAGTAAATGCATGATGATCTCTGAAAGCAATGGATCTCGCAACATCACGAACAATATCATGCATAGAAAACCTTTGATTGTTAAGAGTATCTAGTAACAATGAAGACTCTCTGAGTTTTTCGACCAATGTATCAACACGATCTCGTGCTTCTTCTATTTTATTGACGTTTCTATACAAACCCAACCCTATTCCATATCTCAACAAGTATTCAACAGGAGAATCACAAGTGTGGTCCATTGTACTACAGAGCAAAAAAGTTGACTTGAGCTCTACACCTAAATGATCATAACTCAGCTGTATACTCAGATATGCCTCTGCTGCTACTCCTTCGAAATTTTCAGGGGAAGGCTTTGTCAATTGTCGTAATGCATTATTCCATTCACAAACTCTCTTGTTTCTTAATGCCTTTGCTGTTGTAACAATGGCAATGGGCATACCTCCGCATGCGTTGGCTACATCAACTGCTACAGATTGCAATTCACATTGCTCAATACAAGCACCGACAGTCTTCTTAAATAAACTCCAAGCGTCTTCTGCATTTAAGACGTCAATGCTAAAATTCTTTTGAGAACCCATTTGATTTGACAATACATCTCTGCTTCTTGCCGTCAATAACAATTTACATCCTTTATGGTTGTCTCCATATGGAATTCCTACAGTCTCCAAATCAATACTTCGCCAAATATTATCTAAAACTATAAGAATGCTCTTCTCTTTTTTTAATCTTTCACATAATTTCCTTGCTCTCCCAGATTCGCTCTCTTCCATGAACACCAAACCCAACTTATCAGAAATCACTCCTTGAATCTTCTCTATGTCTGGTTTCTCAGATACTTCTACGAAAACTACCTCATCAACTTTAAAGAGGGTACCTCCCTTGGCTTGTCTAGCAACTTCCTTTGCTAGCATTGTCTTCCCAATGCCGCCCATGCCATAAACTCCAACCATATTGACATCAGGATCACTCAATGCATCAAGTACATTATTCAAAGTGGGGATTCTGGAATCAAAGGCCTCATAACCTTTGATAGATTGATGCCATGTCTCCTCTAGAATGGTACGGTACGAAACTACTTGACCAAACGTGTAATATCCGTAATGTTCAAGAATGCATGGTATCATGTACATATGTCCCTACCAAATCTTTTCTATGTATTTCTAGTACTATATCTCATAAATAATTGTATTGTAAAGATAATGGGAGGCAAGGGCCCCAAATCATACACAATTTTCTTCATCAAGGCATGAATCAAGGCATGAATTAAGGCATGAATCAAGGCCAACAACCCACTTTCATTATTATAATAATACAATACACCTATTTCCTTTAAACCTTCATTCTTATTCTTCTCATGTAAGCCAAATTTTTGAGAACAAATTCCTCTCCCTTTCCTACTTATTCTACTCTTCTTTTCTCACCAAAAATAGGAGCATATCACTAGTTTGAAGAACTTGATTTCCAAGTAAGTGTTCTTCTTCTTCTCAAGTATTATTCTCATGTCATAGACTCTCTATCTACAGTAGGCTGTTCTTGGATGAATTATTTATGAGCATAAGCATGATTTTAATTAGATTTTCGATTCATTAAGGAGATGTTTGGAGATCCTCTGTTTTTACTAAACCAGCCAGATTTCGTAATACCGTTTTGGGTTGATTATTCATGTGGGAAAATTATGGGAATTTATATGAAGGTATATTTATATGTCTAATATCATTCTGTAAAGTTTCGTGATTTTTAGATGTGTAGAAATATTGTTATAATTTTCGGAATGGACAAAGGTCGAATCTCATTCTCTGCTGGACAGATTTCAGAAATATGGGAAAGGAATGAATATTTACATATTCAAATGATCATGGATTTAGTTGATAATTTTACTGTAGTATTTCCTATATGTTTAGATCATTCATGTCAAATTTCGTAATAATTGGAGTTGTAGAGAATTAATAAAAAAATCGGAGACCAGAGGGTGGTCAGTTGTGACTATAGCTGGAAATTAGATTTCTAAGTTTGGATTTAATATATGTGAAGCCCATGTTGATTTAAATGGCTGTGATTATGAGATTATGACAATGAATCAAATGTAATATTTTATAGGTTTGAGTGATTCTTGAGTTTCTAAAGCTATAGCGGATTTGTACGTGTTTGAGGTAAGTAAATTCATTCATGGTGTGTTACGTTTGAAATTACCAAAATTACTGTTTTCTCTATTGTATTTCACTCTATTATATTTGTCAAAGATATTACTGGCTTTGATCAAGTATTTACGTTGTTTAAGACTGATACATAAACTGTTTTGAAATTGATCTATTTCTTATATACCGTCAAATACCTTTTGATCACTATTATTTAAACTCGTATAGTTTTACTAAAATACTACTATTTTATTGTGATGATAGTTTTATAAAAATGCTACCGCTACCGCTACCGCTTATACTGTTATATGAAAATGCTACTGATTTAAATATATGTGAATTTATAAAACCGTTTTGGCTCATCGTTCCGTAGTTACCGTTATTGATACTGGCCCAGCTGGGATTCTGTGTGCACACATACTGTTATTGCCGCGTCACACGGGTACTTGTGACATACTGTTGCCGCGTCACACGGGTTAATTGTGACATACTGTTGCCGCGTCACTCGGGTTAATTGTGACACTATGGAACATGAGCTAACTGATATATTGATTTCACTGTTTATACTGAAAAGCTATATGTTTACCGTTTTATAAAAAGACTGTAGTTTATACTGAAAAAGCTATATGTTTACCGTTTTATAAAAAGACTACCGTTTATATTGAAAAGTTATATGCTTACTGTTTTATAAAAGAATACCGTTTATACTATGAAACTATATGATTACTGTTTATAAAAAAGAATACTATTTACACTATAAGAACACTGTTTACTGTCTTATAAAGTGAATATCCGATTTCCGTGTTTTTAAACTATGATTATTAGATCTTTTGATTTATATTGTTATACTGTTTTATGAAATGCTTTATGATTTAAGAATATGAACGGATATGATTTTAAATATTGTTTCAACCGTTTTATTAATATTTCCGAAGGGTTTATGAGAAGCTTTTGAACGCAAAGGTTTTTACAAAGGTTAATTATTTTACATGTTATGCATGAATTTATTTACCGAGTTGACGGCTCACCCCTCGTCACCATCATTTTGCAGATTGAGTTCATGGACTTAGAATGGATGGGGTTTGCTTTAACATGTGGTTGAATATGTACCGTTGGAGGATTTAATTTTATGTGTATACGTATTGTAAGGAATCAATTTATTTAATGTTGTAATTATGACTAGAATCTGGCAGTTTAGTGTAATTGATGGTATCAGGTTTGGATATTGTATTTTGGGGGATATATTATTGATGATTCTAATTGTGAATAATTATGAATTAAGGTTTTTATAAGTTCTGTTCCGTGTAGCAACCCAGTCCGTTGGGTCACGGATTTTGGGGGTGTTACAGTTTGGTATCAGAGCAAAGTCGATTCTGGAGACTAAGTTATGATTTTGTAAAAGAATTATTAGAGAAATATTTATTCTGGTTATTAGGTTATGATTATATTTATCATACAAATATTTTGAATCTTGAGGTATACGCAAGAGTGAAGTTAATTCTGGAGACTAGGTTATGATTTGCATATTAAAGTATGATTAAATGGAGGAATGATATGATTTGTAGGATCATGGTTATATGATTCTGGATGCTTGTAGTTGGAAATTAGTTTTGGGAACAAGAGAAATGCCAAATCCTTTTGACTGTGTTTATGATATGTGTTTTCTTGTACTTCATATACATGAAAATTCATTTTGGAGGAATTTTATTTCGTTAGGTTTCTGATAATTACTTTTTAAGAGTTAAGGAAATTACTATGGTTTCATAGCACAACAATATTAAACCTCAAGTTACATGTTGGAGTTATGGATTTGAAAATGAGTTACCTGTGTTTTATTGGAGATGATTGTATAAGTTGGATTGAAGTTGTAATAGTCAAAATTGGGAAAAGTTTTAGGAATTATGATTTTATGTGCAATATATATTTCTAAGTGATATTGAATATTATTCGTTTGTGGATATTATAGAGTGAATAAATTATTTAAGGTATACTGATTTATTGAAGTTCTCTATTTTATAGATAAAATTTGTATTGTCTTATAAGGCCATAATTTCATATCACTACTTACCTTTGAGAGGATTTGTAGTATACAAAAATGAAATTGGTGACTTATACATAGTGCTCAAGTCGATTTATTTAATTTGGATTCATGTGACTTTGATGTAGTCCTTGACAAGTTTCAGATTATTGTTTATTTTGATGGAGATAGAAGTTGTATTTCAATTGATCAGTGAAATTAGTACTTTTCCTTAGTCGATACTAAGTTATGGATAACACATTGAGTAATTTTAAATCTTGAGGTTTTCTAAAGAAATGATGTAAGGCCTCCTTAGTTGGGGTAATGGATTATGCCACTGAATTATTTGTAAGATAAGAGATTTAATAAGAATTCCTTAATGATGTCATTTGTCGTTAGTTTACATGTTACCTTCATGATTGTGATGAGAATAAGAAGGGGTGTTTCGTCGACTTTTAAAATAATTTTGTTTATATTTTCTTCTCTTTGAAATGTTTTATGAAAATTGATAGATTTTCTTAACGTTTATATTTGCTAGTATACTGAGTGATGAGTAAGAAATCATGGGAATTTTACTTATTTTGTGCATATGAATAACTTGTGTATTATGAGGTTCGGATAATATGTTGGTGACTAGACTTTCCGATGAAAGATATGAATTTGTGGTTTGATCAATTAAGTTTAATGTGGTGAAATTTAGGGATTGATTTGAGAGTGTGGTATTGCTTGTTGTATCTTGCACCTTCGAAAGGCTAGAATCGTATGAAATACAAGGTAAAGATTAGTAAACAGTGAGGAATTCTGTTGTTCGAACTTTTGGTGTTAAAGTTGTTTGGTGATTAATGGATACGATAATAGAATGGATTGAATTTAAGGGTTTAAGTATTTTTCCCTGTAAAGGATTCAAAGGTTAAATATTTATTTCAATATCATATTTTTGTATGTTAGTTCTTATTTTGGATCTGTTCATAATTACGTTGTAATTCATAGGTTGATGCGAGATTATGCCATTGGTATGGTTACCATAGGTCTCAATTAAGTTAAGTTGGTTAGAAATGTCTTAAGTGAGGCATTTCTTGTTACTGATAATTGTATTCTATGATGGAGGAATTTCTTTGTACTTGTGGAAGTACATTAATGATAATCCTTGATTATCCGTTGCTTCAGGATCTTTGCGGTTTAATTTATGTAGAAGTCATACTTTCTTTTGGGAATGATAGGTTGTAAGAATCTTGAAGATTTTTAAAGATCTGATTCCTCTATGATGAGATATATTGTTAAATGTTAATGATATAATATTGCATTTAGGCTCCTGAAATTGATTGGGACAGATTGGAGCTAAGTACTTGAGGTTAGTACATTATTGATTTGGTTAAATCAGAATATTTAATGGTTGTGTGTATATTTTCGGCATTGAATTATTAACTATGTTAAATAGCATTGTCGTGAACTCACTCAAGGACTAGTGAGCTAAGTTTGAAGTATTTATTTACTCAAAAGGAGTTGAATTTGAGACAGAGGCGATGGTTAGAACTGGTGAAGGATTATGACTGCACTATAAACTATCATCCGGGTAAAGCGAATGTTGTAGCAGATGCTCTTAGCAGGAAATCATCAGGAAGTTTAGCACATTTGATTACTACCGAAAACTACATTTTGAGGGATCTCGAAAAATGTGGTGTAATGGTGGTGACACATGGGCAAGTTGACTACTTAGCTCATTTAAGAGTTCAACCTACCTTGATGGATAGAATTAAAAGTGCTCAGAAGAGTGATTTACAGCTAGTCCGAATTGGTGATGATGTTAGAAAGGGTGCCAAACCTGACTTTAAGTTGGATGAAAGTGATGTTTTGTGGTATGGGAAAAGACTCTGTGTCCCTGAAGATGGTGAAATGAAGAAAGAAATATTGAGTGAGGCTCATAGTACAGCATATAGTGTGCATCCAGGCAGCACTAAAATGTATCATGATTTGAAGCAGAACTTCTGGTGGAAGAATATGAAGAAGGAAGTGGCGGAGTTCGTGTCGAGGTGTCTCACTTGTCAACAAGTGAAAATTGAACATCAACGACCAGCTGGACTTCTTCAATCTCTTCCTATTCCTGAGTGGAAATGGGAAAAGGTTACGATGGACTTTGTTGGTGGATTACCTCATTCTAAGAGAGGTTGTGATTCCATATGGGTGATTGTGAACCGGTTGACCAAGGCAGCCCATTTTCTGGCTATTAAAAGCACTGATAAACCATGGCAATTAGCAGAATTGTTCATGAGAGAAGTTGTTAGGTTGCATGGTGTACCGGAAACTATTCTATCTGATAGAGATCCTCGATTCACTTCTAAGTTTTGGGCTAGCGTGCATGAAGGGTTGGGTACCAAGCTTAGTTTCAGCACCGCATTTCACCCTCAGACGGATGGTCAATCGGAGAGGACTATTCAAACTCTGGAAGACATGTTGCGAGCTTGTGTCTTAGAGTTGGGCGATAGTTGGGAGAAACATTTAACATTGATCGAATTTTCTTACAACAATAGTTTCCATTCCAGTATTGGTATGCCACCTTATGAAGCATTATACGGTAGGAAGTGTAGATCACCTATTTGCTGGGATGAGGTAGGCGAGAGGAGATTGTTGGGGCCAGAACTCATCCAGATCACTGTGGATAAAATTAAATCATTAAGGAACGCCTTCGAGCTGCCCAAAGTAGACAAAAGAGTTATGCGGATCATCGTAGACGAGATCTGGAATTTGAAGCAGGAAACTTTGTTTTCTTGAAAGTCTCACCATGGAAAGGAGTCTTTCGTTTTGGCAAAAAGGGCAAGCTTAGCCCTAGGTTCATAGGACCTTTTGAAGTACTTGAGAGAATAGGTTCTGTGGCATATCGGGTGGCCTTGCCACCAAATCTATCGAGACTTCATAATGTGTTTCACGTGTCGGTATTGAGGAAGTATGTGGCTGATCCTTCACATGTGTTGGATTATCAACCAATTCAGATTTCTCAAGATATGACATACGAAGAGCATCCGTTAAAGATTCTTGATTTGGAAACAGCAAGTATTGAGAACAAGGGTATTTTCATTTGTGAAACTGCATTGGAGGAATCATCCCATAGAAGAAGCAACATGGGAACGAGAGGAGGAAATGAAAGAGAAATACCCTCAACTGTTTGAAACTCAAGATACGTAAGAGAATTTCGAGGACGAAATTTCTTTTAGGAGGGAGGATTGTAATATCCGTAATGTTCAAGAATGCATGGTATCATGTACATATGTCCCTACCAAATCTTTTCTATGTATTTCTAGTACTATATCTCATAAATAATTGTATTGTAAAGATAATGGGAGGCAAGGGCCCCAAATCATACACAATTTTCTTCATCAAGGCATGAATCAAGGCATGAATTAAGGCATGAATCAAGGCCAACAACCCACTTTCATTATTATAATAATACAATACACCTATTTCCTTTAAACCTTCATTCTTATTCTTCTCATGTAAGCCAAATTTTTGAGAACAAATTCCTCTCCCTTTCCTACTTATTCTACTCTTCTTTTCTCACCAAAAATAGGAGCATATCACTAGTTTGAAGAACTTGATTTCCAAGTAAGTGTTCTTCTTCTTCTCAAGTATTATTCTCATGTCATAGACTCTCTATCTACAGTAGGCTGTTCTTGGATGAATTATTTATGAGCATAAGCATGATTTTAATTAGATTTTCGATTCATTAAGGAGATGTTTGGAGATCCTCTGTTTTTACTAAACCAGCCAGATTTCGTAATACCGTTTTGGGTTGATTATTCATGTGGGAAAATTATGGGAATTTATATGAAGGTATATTTATATGTCTAATATCATTCTGTAAAGTTTCGTGATTTTTAGATGTGTAGAAATATTGTTATAATTTTCGGAATGGACAAAGGTCGAATCTCATTCTCTGCTGGACAGATTTCAGAAATATGGGAAAGGAATGAATATTTACATATTCAAATGATCATGGATTTAGTTGATAATTTTACTGTAGTATTTCCTATATGTTTAGATCATTCATGTCAAATTTCGTAATAATTGGAGTTGTAGAGAATTAATAAAAAAATCGGAGACCAGAGGGTGGTCAGTTGTGACTATAGCTGGAAATTAGATTTCTAAGTTTGGATTTAATATATGTGAAGCCCATGTTGATTTAAATGGCTGTGATTATGAGATTATGACAATGAATCAAATGTAATATTTTATAGGTTTGAGTGATTCTTGAGTTTCTAAAGCTATAGCGGATTTGTACGTGTTTGAGGTAAGTAAATTCATTCATGGTGTGTTACGTTTGAAATTACCAAAATTACTGTTTTCTCTATTGTATTTCACTCTATTATATTTGTCAAAGATATTACTGGCTTTGATCAAGTATTTACGTTGTTTAAGACTGATACATAAACTGTTTTGAAATTGATCTATTTCTTATATACCGTCAAATACCTTTTGATCACTATTATTTAAACTCGTATAGTTTTACTAAAATACTACTATTTTATTGTGATGATAGTTTTATAAAAATGCTACCGCTACCGCTACCGCTTATACTGTTATATGAAAATGCTACTGATTTAAATATATGTGAATTTATAAAACCGTTTTGGCTCATCGTTCCGTAGTTACCGTTATTGATACTGGCCCAGCTGGGATTCTGTGTGCACACATACTGTTATTGCCGCGTCACACGGGTACTTGTGACATACTGTTGCCGCGTCACACGGGTTAATTGTGACATACTGTTGCCGCGTCACTCGGGTTAATTGTGACACTATGGAACATGAGCTAACTGATATATTGATTTCACTGTTTATACTGAAAAGCTATATGTTTACCGTTTTATAAAAAGACTGTAGTTTATACTGAAAAAGCTATATGTTTACCGTTTTATAAAAAGACTACCGTTTATATTGAAAAGTTATATGCTTACTGTTTTATAAAAGAATACCGTTTATACTATGAAACTATATGATTACTGTTTATAAAAAAGAATACTATTTACACTATAAGAACACTGTTTACTGTCTTATAAAGTGAATATCCGATTTCCGTGTTTTTAAACTATGATTATTAGATCTTTTGATTTATATTGTTATACTGTTTTATGAAATGCTTTATGATTTAAGAATATGAACGGATATGATTTTAAATATTGTTTCAACCGTTTTATTAATATTTCCGAAGGGTTTATGAGAAGCTTTTGAACGCAAAGGTTTTTACAAAGGTTAATTATTTTACATGTTATGCATGAATTTATTTACCGAGTTGACGGCTCACCCCTCGTCACCATCATTTTGCAGATTGAGTTCATGGACTTAGAATGGATGGGGTTTGCTTTAACATGTGGTTGAATATGTACCGTTGGAGGATTTAATTTTATGTGTATACGTATTGTAAGGAATCAATTTATTTAATGTTGTAATTATGACTAGAATCTGGCAGTTTAGTGTAATTGATGGTATCAGGTTTGGATATTGTATTTTGGGGGATATATTATTGATGATTCTAATTGTGAATAATTATGAATTAAGGTTTTTATAAGTTCTGTTCCGTGTAGCAACCCAGTCCGTTGGGTCACGGATTTTGGGGGTGTTACAAAACGTCCCTACATCATATACTCCAGCAACAGCCTCCGTCTTCTTCGCCGCTTGTTTGCTGAGTTGAAAGCGCTTCTTAGGATTAGGACACAATCCCTTGCAACATTTCGTGTTTGCTTGCTTGTTGTCTTCAATAACAACAGATGCCTCATCAATAATCTGGTTAGCACTGTCCAGCCAATCCTGAACATGCTCAAAAATCGCATCCCCTTGTCTTGTAGCATCAACAACCAAATGCTGCACCGTCTCTCTTCTACCTTCCAACTTCTTAACTTCATTCTCCAGAATCTCAAAGTTGCTGTTGTAGTTCCAGATATACCTGAATGGACGAACAATGGGACCAACCAGGTATTCGGCCACTTTCGAAGCAACAGAAATAGCAAACCCGTCCATTTTCAAAAAGAAAGACAAGTGAAGGAAAAACGCAAATACAAACGAAGAAAACAGAGTACACAAACAGGGCAAAATTAGGGAGCAAAACTGAACAGCAGAACAACAATGGCTATTAAGTGTTTTTAAGATCAAATGGAAGGAAACAAGAGAAGGGTTTCTTGATTGAGCGTAAATGTACCAAAAAAAACAGATTTGTGTATTTTTACCGTTGATGAGAGTTTGATACACGAGAAAGGTGGGAGAATCAATGTTTTATTTTATTTTATTTTATTTTATTTCTGGAGACATGTGATTGGCTTCCGCGTGAAAATATTTTACTGTAATTTTTGTATATCGATACTAGATCTAGGACTTTATGTCGGCTGTTCAGCTAAAAGGACAAAACTATTTATAATGATTTTTTACTTTTTTTTTTTAATTTTTAAATATCAAATAAGACACTATTGTCAATTTGATATAGGGTATATCCATAATCCATCAGGTCAAGTAGGGTTTGATTAATGGGGATAGATCTTCATTTTAGAGTTATTATCAATTTAGTCTCGAAATTTGGACCCAAGATCAACTTTTTAAACAAGTTTACTTTTTTAAAATCAATGGATCCTTAAGAGTATCTACAATGCAAGCGTGGTTTGTGAAAAAAAAAAAAAAAAAAAAAGATGACACGTAGGATAAATAGACGTTATGTTAATAATTGTGTCTCAATGCAGCCATACATATTCAACCTCAAACTGACGTGACAAAAAAAAATATTATACATTGTCAACATGAACATCCACTTTTAGACGGTCTGTTGAACAACTATTTTTTAAGTTGACTCAGCAAACATTTAGAACTGACATTAATTTTTCATATGTTTTTTATAAGGAAATAAAATATAAAATAAAATAGGAAAAAAACAATGGATACATCATTAAAAAAATTGTGTTTTAGACGAAAGCATTGAAAATTAAATTTTGAGTTGATTGTCTATCAAGTCTATTTTTATATCACATGGGAAGTAAGTCTTTTGACATTGTTGTCATTTCAATAATTATTGGTATATAAACCACTCTTACATTGGAGATGATCTAAAAATATATCAAATTGGTTATTCTAACTTTTTTTTTAATGGTCAAACGTTATAGAAAAATGTATAATGCCGCTTTTGCTCCGGTATGCCATTTGATTAGTTCAAAAGACTGTTTTGCCTTTTAAGTTTTCTTGGAATGACAATTTTGCCTGGGTTTGTTAGGATTAAAATGCCCTTATTAGTGACTAATTTTACAATTTTACCCCCATAAAGTATTAATAAAAAATAGACAAAAGTACAATACATAAATCTATGTATTTTTTTTTTCAAAAGTACTTAAAAAATAACATAATACATTAAAAAAAATAAAGATATTACAAATTAAAAATTTTAAAAAAATAAAAATAAATAAAAAAAAAAACCTAACAGAAGTACCAAAACTATTAAAATAACACTTTACAAAAATATAATCCTACAAATAAAAATAAATTTACAATTATAAATTGAAATTAAAACAAAATGAACACAAAAATCTTTAAAGCAACAGACAGGACAAATTAGGGAGCAAAACTGAACAGCAGAACAACAATGGAAGTGTTTTTGAGATCAAATGGAAGGAAACCAGAGAAGGGCTTCTTGATTGAGCGTAAATGTACCAAAAATAAAAAATAAAGATTTGTGTATTTTACCGTTGATGAGGGTTTGATACACGAGAAAGGAGGGAGAATCAATGTTTTATTTAATTTTTATTTTTTTCGGGAGACATGTGGAATTGTGGATGGCTTCGCGAGTGAAAATATTTTACTGTAATTTTGTTATATCGATATTAGATCTATGACTTTATGTCGTCTGTTCAGCTAAAAGGACAAAACTATTTATAATGATTTTTCTTTTGAAATATGACACCATGTTGTGGGTAAGATTGGGCCTCACAAATGCAAGTGAAAGTCTCAAACCTATGAGGTAAGAGACCACATTTTGAAACATGGGCACCATTATGGGTATAGTTTTTTCACTCCTCGAAATCAGAATAGTACTGCAAGTTGACAAAATTCACATTACATGAATATAAACATAACCATAACGAATGGAGAACCAAAGAGTAAACAATAAATCATCTACAATTCATTCATAAAAGACAAAATCCATATATAGATATGGTTTAGTAAACCGTAACGTCATAGGGACGTAACCACGATTGAAAACTATGGTAGGCTAGAATTTTTTTTTTTTACTGAACATTGACATTGACATCAACTAGTTGGGAGGACACAGTGAGACCGTTCTCATAAAATTTATATTCTAAATAAATACGTTATAAAATTTTATTTTATTTTTAAAAAGTCAAATTAAATTATAAGAGAAACATGAAACGTAAATGTGAACACTAATTAAATTATACAATATTCTTATATTAGTTTGATTCATTTGAAATATACTAATACAATGTTGTAAGAAAATTAATGAAATTCATTTAACAGTATCGCTGCTTTGTAAATATAAAATTAGATTAAATAATAATTGGATTTCCCCTAAAATTTCAAAACAAAAAAATATATATTTTTTAAAGTAACCAAATAAAATATGTAAAGACACAATATTTAGTGTATACAATTGTTTTTAGTATGCATTAGATATATTTTACCCTCCATTAATTGCCGTTGTGTTGTCTGAGAACGAAAAGGCTAAGGACACTATCTATACCAACAATCATAGCTAGAAAACTACGGCGTCTTCTCGAAGAAGGGTTCGTCTTCAGCGATTTTTTGAACACTTGCTCATACAAGTTCAAGGACGTACTTCATCTACCACTCAATTAAGAGTGCAACTTTGATCACCTCTTTTAACCGAAGGTAACTATTACCCCCACACCAAGTGTTGATGCGTGTCTCAAATTTAACCTAAAATCTAAAGTTAACTCAAGGTTTAGGACACGTGTCAACACTTAGGGTGAGGGATAATGGTTACCTCCAATTAAAGGAGGTGAGCAAAGTTGTACTCCTCAATTAACGGAGCCAAATAATAAACATTAATCATAAAATATAAACAGAGGTAATGGGTAAGTGTAAAAATTGATTAAAACTGAATATTTTTTTGGTAAAATGTAGGTTTGGATCAGGCATACAAAAATAACACAAAGCTGCAAACAATAAAATAATTCAAATAACACAAGAAAACCACTAGAAGATACAACAATTAGGTCAATAACCGAGGGTTCACTCAAATGCTACAACTTTGTTGATTTTAGTTACAATACAAAATTGTTTCTTATTAAAAAAATATTCTCTGAAAAATAATGTTGATGGACTGATTATTAAAAAAGGAAAAGAAAAAAAAAAGATTGAAATTTTTATGGTATTTCCGAAAAGAAAGTTAACATAGATTTGAATAAAAACGCTCAAATACCTTTCTGCTTTCTGCTGCGTCAGAGCTCTGTCGACGGCGGCGGCTGATAGTAAGAACTGAGAAGTGAGTTCTGAGATTAAAAAAAAATAAAAAAAAAATAAAAAAAAAACCTATAATGATTGTTAGGAGGAAATTACGTTTATACCCTCAGAGGTCAATATACAGTGCAAATTACTAATGGCCTTCTGGGCCAATTGTGTATAGATCTAATCAAATATATTGGGCTTAATGATTATACATCTTCTTTTGTTTGCAGCCCGTTTTGGACGTGTGATTGGATTTGAATATTTTTATTAAGGTTTCTAAATTCTTTTCTCAAATGATGTAGCACGTGAGGTGTCGTGATATTGACACTTTACATAGCACATCATTTGAGGAAAAATAAAATTTGGAAAGCTTAACATTACTCTTTTATGATCTCTGATTAAATTCAATTAAATTAGTTTTAATTATGATGTATTTGTTGTAGTATATGATTAGAATAAAAATAGTATTGTCGATTGTTTGGTGTTGTATGGGATTGAACAAAAAATGATTACGCTGTACGTTTGATTTAATTTGACATTGGGAAAAATAATATTATATTAAATTAATTTTTGAATAAAATAAAATCATTCTAGATCAATTCCAAGAAAATTAAAATTATTTAAATATTTTAATGTTGAATTAAATTATTTAAATTATTATCACTGATGATCCTTCCGTCATAGAGTATTTTCTTGCTCAATATGGTGACCTTATCTATCCAGATAGGGAGAATGTTCTTCACAAGTAATGTTCCATCAGGGGCGGAACTGGGAAAACATAAAAATTATGGTACTGAAATGTAAAATTCATATATTTTTTTTTTAAATTATAATTTTTTGACTATAATTTTTTTTTTCAGTGGGTGTTCGGGCATCATTTAGTGGACAAATATTTCGCTCAAAAGGTACAAAAGTTTTGCTATAATTTATATAAAATGCGTACGTTTTGGTTGTAATTCCAAATATGCAGTGGGATCCTCCAATATTAGAATATGTAAGTACCGATATGAACAACTGCTATTTCGCTCCATTAAACGAGTCCGGGCTTGAATTGAAGATTGTCTCAAAATTTTATAAAAAATTTCAAACTTTAGGAGCAAATATCCATTTTTTTTTTCCAATTTTTAATAGAATATCTACAGATATTCCCGTTAAAGATATAAGGGTAAATAGGTAAATTTATCAAAAACTTAAATTAAATTATTTTATAAAAAAAATTAAAATTTTTATAAAAAAAAAGATAAAACATTGATTTTTACATGTAAAAGGTTAAATGAGTCTTTCCGCATTTTTATTTAACGGGAAATTAGTATTCTCCCCTTTGTTGTTTGCCGTATTCTCTAGTCTCCCCCCTCTAGTTTTAAAATTCTCCAATTTCCCTCCTTCTATGCACAAATATAATTAATCTCATCATATGAAAATAGGCATGGGAGGGGGGAAATTGGAGAATTTTGAAACTAGAGGGGGGAGACTGGAGAATACGATAAACTACAGGGGGAGAATGATAATTTCCCTTATTTAACAGAAGTTAACACGGGGGATTTTGGAGAAACAAACAAATTATAGGTTGGACTCCGGAGAAATCACAAACAAAAATCTTTGGTTAACAATTGATATACAATTGGTGGTTTTTTTTTTTTTTTTTTTTTTTTTTTTTTAAGACCAACACCTATTTGAAGACCCGATGATCAGATTAATGATTAAAAATACTGTTCAAAATGCAACTCACCATAGAAAGGAAAACTATCATACGACTGGGGAAAATTATTATTTGTTATTTGTTATATTAATTACTCAATTGATTTCTTCAGACCCAGGTAATTTTTTTTTCAGAGTACAAGTTTCAATTGATTTGTCATAAAATAGTCTATTGTATCCCATAATGAAGTCTTCCAGTTGTTTGCGTGCGAAAAAAGATTCGTGTAACATCGGTACCTCATTAACTTAACCATTCCAAAATTAGCATGCTGCCACCGTGGACTTATTTCCTTTCACCATGTCAATTGATGATGCAACAAAGAGTGAGAAGTTGCAGACTGAACTGCATGCAGTCCCTAATTTCAAAAGGTGAGTGACATTATCTATATATATATCTATCCTTTTGACATTCTTACATATATATATATATATATATATCTTAGAACCAGTTTTTCTAATGTGTCCCTAATATTTTCAAGGTGTTCCAAGTACAATTCGAATTGAAGGAAACAAAGAAGAGATGACAAAGTGGGGAGGGTTTTATAATTTTGCTAGTGTTTATAGTCAAAGAGTTGTGTCTTTAATTAAGGATCACGCATGTCACTCCATAATCCTTGCTCATTACTGATTTTATTTCCTTTTAAGTTTTGATATTTTGTAAACAATTACAATTCTTTGGTCAAGAATAAATGCATATACTGTATGTATATATATATATATATATCAAGTTCTGGGAAACTCAGCTCAGCAGTCTCACTGATTTATCAAAATCAATGATTCAATGCTAAAACAGCTGATGATTTCATAAAATCAACACAGGATTTCACAGGAATGACTTCAATCTTCTCTACTTCAGAACCCCAAACGTTCTGTAATTAATCATACTAAAGTTGAGAATAGAGACTAAACAAAAATATTACTTTTGTTGATTATGTACATGTAAAATGTTGATCATGATTTTTTTAAAATGAGAGAGCTATCCTCAAAATCTGATTTTTTTTTTTTTTTTTTAAATGAGAGAGCTATCCTCAAAATCTGATTTTTTTTTTTTTTTTAAATGAGAGAGCTATCCACAAAAAATTTAAACAAAAATATTACTTTTGTTGATTATGTAAATGTAAAATGTTGATCATAATTTGTTTTAACGAGAGAGCTATCCACAAAATCTTCAATTTGTGAAAAATAATCTTATCTTCTGTTTCATCTCTCCCTCATTAGTTACTATTTCTGTAATCAATCAGCATCCATATCTACATTCTACACTAAAGCTTGTGTCTCATTCAAAAAAAAAAAATTTAAAAAGATGGAGATGCAGGGGATCGAACCCTGTACCTCTCGCATGCAAAGCGAGCGCTCTACCATTTGAGCTACATCCCCTTTGATGCTAATATGTATAGTTAAAATAATATAATATAAGATTGAAAACAAATTTTATTTGTTGTGCTTGTTTTCTTTGCATGAGGCCATCAGGGTCATCAAAACAAATTATTATTATTATTATTATTATTATTTTCACTGCTAATGCTAATGGGGTTTGATTAGTAAAATACAATAAAGTTACTGTAAGGTTTCCTAGAAACATTATATGGCAGGATTCTGTTTTGATGAAATTATATTTGACAAAACAAATAAACTATTAACACCATACAGAGAAATTAACATCAGAAATCATGTATCAACTTTCAAAGCTGATTCATTATTTGTTTATGAAGCTGAGGCTACGAGGGAACGGAAGATAACAATTGGGAGGAAGAGATTTCGTATTTTCTTTTTCATTTGGTACATGTCAGATTCATGGGGAAAAAAAATCTAATCTCTGTAGGACCAAAAGGAAAAATAGTAAGAAAAAGCATTTTTGTTACATGACTAAAAAAAAAAAAAAAAAAGTCATTTCATAATTATTCATTTTTAATAAAGCAACTAAAGAAAAACTTTTTTTAATAGATTTTGGCTCTTCTTTATCCCATAGAGATATTGATTTTTTTTTTAAAAAAAAAAAGAAAAAAAAAAAAAGGAATCAATCGATCAATGAAGGCGGCTTCACTCGGCTTCACTCTTATTTATAGATAAAGTGTGTGACTATGTGACTGTCTGAGAGAGTGTAACGACTCTCGTGATGTAGTAGTGGCCAGTGGGTAGTGGTCCTAGTGGAGGACAGTGAAATTGGTAGTGGTGGCAAAACGGGCCGGCCCGGCCCGTTAATGGGCCTAATGGGCCGGCCCGGGCCAGGCCCGCCAGCTTAACGGGCCGGGCTGGGTTGGCCCGTTAGGCGAAAGGGTGAGCCCGGCCTGGGCCCAATCCCGTTATGGGACAGGCCGGGCCCTTAACGGGCCGGCCCATTAAGGGCCCGTTAAAGGCTTAACGGGCCGGCCCAACGGGCTTCAATATTTTTTTTAAAACATTTTTTATATAATATTATTTTTTTATACATTGTAATAATTTTGTGTAATTATTAATGTAATAATTTTAATATGAAATATAATATTTGTCATTTCATACAACACTTAATTACTTTTTGATGAATAATATTTTTATAACTTCGTATTAAATTTGTGGTAAAAAGTATAAATTATAAATCATGATTGCCTCGTTAAAAACCTTACCAAGAAAAACCCAATAGGATAAAAACTTGGTAAGGGAAAAAGAGTGCAATCGAAAAAAAAAAATTAAGTATTTACAATTACATTAGCTCGTCGGCTGGTTGCTACTAGAACTCTCTTCGATGGTTATGCTGGAGAAGTCATCCATGAGTGGGAGGTATGTAAATATATAATATATAATGTATAGTGTATAGTATATTAGTATAATATTATATAGTATATAAATAATATATTAAATTACAAAATAGTTGAAAGAGTGAGTGAGAGATGTTGGAGATTGTAGAGAATAGAGAGAACAAGAGAGTAAGGATTAGAGAAGTAGAGAAAATGTAAAGAATGAGGTGAGGGTGATGGGGGTATTTATAGGAAAATGTTAGGTTATGGTATAATTGCAAAAAAACTGTAAAAGATTTTAAAAAGTGTAATTTTTAAAATTTTTGGATATTTTTTTTCCAATTCAAATTTTGAATTTTTTTTTTTGAATTATGGCGGGCCCTAACAGGCCGCCCGTGAACGGGCCGGCCAAAATTGTTTTTTACAATTTTTTTTAAGGCCCACGGGCCTAGCGGGCCTTACCGGGCCCGGCCCGCGATCTGACCACCTAGGCCCGGCCCGGCCCGTTTTGCCAGCACTAGAAATTGGTATGAGAATAATTGAGAGATAGAGTACTAGGGAGTAGGGACAAACTCTATATGACCAGTCCTTTTTCAATGTTTAAGTTTTCATATGGAAACTTACTGTTGAGCATTGAATTATTGTACATAATTACATATATAAAGGACAATAATGCAATTCAGACTTTTTCTTTTCCCTTCTTTTTACCTGGAAGCTTTTTGTGTTTTCGTAAAGGATCATTACCCACTCTTTAATTTGTGTGGTCCAATCCAACTATAGATCAAAACTTTTTTAATAGAGAAGGAGAAATTAAAAAAAAAAGAAAAAAAAAAGTCTCTTTTGGACCAAAAGGAAAAATAATAAGAAAAGACATTTTTGTTACATGACTCAAAAGAAAAAAATAAGTCATTTCCCTTTCATAATTATTCATTTTTAATAAAGTAATTAAAGGAAAACTTTTTTTTTAATCTATTTTGGCTCTTATTTATTATTATTTTTTATAATGTAAAGAAAAAGAAAAAAAAAAAACACTGCATGTTTTTGAGAGAAGAGAAGGAATCAATCAATTAATCAATATGAGGATTGTGTGACTGTCTGAGAAAGTGTAATGACTCTCGTGATGCAGTGGAGGACAGTGAAATTGGTAATGCTTAAAAGTTTTCACATGCAAACTTACTGTTGAGCATTGCATTATTGTACAAAATTACATATATAAAGGACAATAATGCAATTCAGACTTTCTTTTTTTCCTTTTCATACCTGGAAGCTTTTTGTGTTTTCGTAAAGGAAAATTACCCACTCTTTTATTTGTGTGGTCCAGTCCAACTATAGATCAATACTTGTTCAATTTGAGTCCCACTTCATACCTCACTTTTTTTTTTTAAAGAGTTTTTAAAAAAAAATGAACTTTCCTTTTTATAATTTACTTTTAATTCAATTGTTTTATGCACGATATCTTGTACTTTTATGAAATTAAATCACTTTTAATATAATTTTTAAAATACTTTAAAATTTTAAATATTAATAATAACTAAATTATTTTATTTTAGAATAATAAAATTAGTTTATCATGAATATATTAAAATGTTAATATATAACAAATACTAGTCGAAAGAACATAATTATAAAATTATTTATTTTAAGTTATTTACGAATAATTTAATTTAACACTCAAATTCAAATTCCCATAATAATAATAAATAAAAAATAAATCAAACATCTTGTTTTGTGATATTTATTTTTTCAGTCACTTTTTATAAGTTTTCAATAAAATTCAATACTATTTGACTATAGAAAAGAAAACAAACAAACTAAGAAAACCTTAATTTAATTCTTAGGTGCCTATTAATTAAGTGGCAAAAACCAGAAACTCCCTTAGTGTTTGAGCAAGTAAGACGTATAATAATTTGCTAATAATGATCCGTGTGGTTGGTGCACCTTTAAATGCATTGAAGATTTTCTATTTAGCTAAATTAATATCCATTATGACAAAAATATAAAAATATAAAAATACAAAAAAAAAAAAAATATTGGATTTTATTATTATTATTTATTTAAGATTTTTTTGTAATATATTTATTTAAGATTTTATTATTGAGAATTTTATTATTTTTCATTTTAATTTAAAGCTAATATAATCATTTTAGTTAAATTAAATAATAATAAGGGCAAAAATATACTTTCACAGGTTTTAAAATAGTTGACTTTCACATATTTGGTCCAATGGACTAAAGTGATGAGTTTTAGAAAGACTGAAATGATGAATTTGGAAAGACATTTATAAAGGTGACAAATCATCAAAAAGGTAAGACTTATGTGAAATTCAGCCTTATTTTTAAATAATAATAATAATAATAATAATTATTATTATTATTATTATTATTATTATTATTATTTAAACAATCTGACCCGATGTTCATTGTTATTTTTTTAAAAGTATTAAAATAAATTATGATACCGAATGGTGGGGTCAGAGGTTTGCCCCAGACTTGTCGAGATATGTATACTCTCATAATACCGAGAAGAAAACTCTCTACATATGCTTGAAAAATACGTATAGTGGGACTCAAACCCCCGTTACTAATGTGGAAGGGGAGGTGTAAAATTTGATTTGCCTAAAGGTATAAGGTTTGATCTCTGCATTTTCATTTTTTGGTAATCTTTTTATTATTTCATCTCCAACAATTTATTTTGGGGTTAATTGCAATAAAATACCCTAACGTTTTGTAATAGCACACGATTATTGAGCTTTATCGTTTATTACAAGAACGTACCCTTGGCTAACAGTTGATCGGTCTTGACTAACTGTTGACTATCACTTAATGATGAAATGACCAAAACATCCTTCCTTTAATGACTTATCAATTTTAAATAAATATTAAAAAGAAGTAAAAATCAATTATCAACAATAAAAATTAAATGTAAAAAAAATAAATTAAAAATTAAGAAAAATGACAATAAAATTCAAATCTCATTTCTTGAAATCAATCAATCATCATCATCTTCTTATGTTGCTTTAACTAGTTATTAATTTACAAAAAAGTTCATTAGGGAGAGATGATAACTAAAATTTTTTTTAGGTTTGAAGTACAAACAAACAGAAAATCAGTAAAGGAGTTGGAGTTCACTTGAAGTTTGCAACCAAAACTTAGAGAAGTCAATGATAACTAAAATTTGGAGAAAATCTGTAAGTTTGCAACTGTTTTTCTTAAAGGCCAAACCAAAAACACCAGTGAACACTTGATAGTAATTAATAGTCATTAAAAATCACAATACTGCATGAAATTCACTATCTCTCAAAGCCAAAATCACTCCCCACCAACAAATCACTCTCACTCAAATGATCTGGATCCAGTGGAGGAGAGAGTGAGAGAAGCGGTGGGATTGGAGGCAGCGGATGGTGGAGAAAAATGAGATGATAGTTGATGCGGCAGCGCAGGAGGCAGAGGGAGAGAGACGATCGGCTATGTGGCAGCGGATTCGGAGAGAGACGATCTTGGGTGATGGGTCGTGGAGGTGGCACCGTGGCGGTGGAGGGAGAGACATAGATAGAGAGAAGATGTGCACCATTCTTCAATAAAATCTCAGGTTCATCCAAGATGTGATTTTCTTTTTATTTGTTTAATGATTTTCAATTTTTATTATTTCTTATAATAAATATAAAATACTTTGTTATTAACTTGCTGCCGAAAAGACTTTTTTGCCCTTCCCACTGTTAAGTCACCATTAAATCCAACACTGGTCAAACTAGTCAAAGGTATCTTCTTGTAATAAATGCAAAAGTTCAATATTTGTGTATTATTACAAATTGCACCCGCATACATGAGTTTTATCAAATATGGTAGATGGAGGGTATAATGGTCCTTTTGCTCGATAATACATCTTAAAGAATGAAAAACTAATGTGTTGCTACTTTACAAGCCAAGCCAAGTCATATACCAGTGTCCCACTAACGTTACTTTCATCAAGTCATTTGGAGGTGGGGATATAATTAATAAGTGAAACCCAAAAACAAAATTGGGTATCTGGACAGGTAATGATGAGAATATGGAACCCTTTTGGGATCAATTGAACTAAGCTGGAGTATTTTTAACCACTGTCCTTGGTTAGTAAACTGGATAGTTACTGTTTGTAGGCATAGAATGATAGAAATCACAGAAAAGGAATATTGGGATTCATTTGTTCACACCTTGATTATCTGCTCAATATAGAAACTCTTTCTTATTTCTGAGGTATGATCTCAAAAACACTTGATTGTTGTTAGTTTTGCCCTCTTTTTTTTTTTTTTTTTTTTTTTTTTTCTTCTCTTGTTTGCTTTGATTTGGTTTGATTCACCCAAAAACACAAAGGAAAAAGCATTTCATAGAAAACATTGCTATTGGTATCTTCTTGTGGCCGTATTTTATTTATCCAGATTTTTACTCCCTACTTGCCCTGTTTTATTTTCCTTTAATTTTCTTTGTTTCTCATCCATTTAGATCCAAAAATGAATATAAAAAATTGTTATCATATTTTCACAGTTTGATTTTCAAATTACTTTTCTATTGTTTTGATCTCCTCAATTTTGTTCGGTTATATACTTGTGTTTTCCTTATTTTTTTTTCTCTGTTTTATTTTTATTCGATTTACATGACATCTCTCTTCCATTTCCTGTTAACAATTAACTTCACTTCTATTTTTGTAAAAAGGGATTCATAATGGTTGAAATTGCTCTCTCTGTTGCTACGAAAGTTGCGGAATGCTTGGTTGCTCCCATTGTTCGACCTTTCAGTTATATCTGGAACTACAAGACCAACTTAGACAACTTGAAGACTGAGGTTCAGAAGCTCGAGGGTCAAAGAGACACGGTGCAGCATTCAGTTGACGAAGCTAGAAGAAATGGCGAACAGATCGAACAACATGTTAGCGATTGGATGGATCGTGTGAAGACGATGACTGATGAGGGCCATGAGGCGTTGGAGGTGATTGAAGAAAACCAGCGAGCCAACATGAAATGTTTTAAGGGGTTGTGTCCAAATCCCAAGAAACACTATCAACATAGCAGAAAAGCAGTGAAGAAGGCCAATGCTATTGTTGGACTCTACGCAGATGGCAACTTCCAAACAGTTTCCTTCCAAACCATTCCAAAAAAGACATGGATTCCATCTTACAAAGGCTACATGGTCTTTGAATCAAGAATGTCTACTTTGAAGAATATTCTAGATGCATTAAGCAATCCTGATGTCAGCATGATCGGTATTTACGGAACAGGAGGCATTGGCAAGACTACGCTAGCGAGAGAAATTGGTAAACATGTTGAGGATAAGAAGCTCTTCAACTCTGTAGCTTTTGCAGAGGTAGCTGTAAAACCAGACATCAAAAATATTCAACAAGAAATTGCAGATAAGTTGGGCTTGACATTCCGTGATGAGAGCCCGTCCGGGAGAGCTAGGAGTCTGCAAGAAAGATTGAAGCAAGAAGAGAAGGTACTCTTAGTTTTAGATAATATTTGGGAGAGACTCAATTTGGAGGACGTGGGTATTTCTTTCGGTAACGATCATAAAGGATGCAAATTGTTGTTAACAGCAAGAAATTTAGATGTGTCGTCGAAAATGGATTCTCAAAGTAATTTCAAGGTTGATTTTTTAAATAAAGGAGAGGCGTGGAGTTTGTTTGAGAAAAAAGCAGGAGCTTGCGATCATTTGTAAGCTTTAGCAAAAAATGTTGCTGAGGCATGTGGAGGTTTGCCTATTGCCATTGATTCAGTGGCGGTGGCATTAAAAACCAAGGAAGAGTTTGAATGGAAAGATGCATTGAGAAAACTCACAACGCCTTCCTCAAGTAACTTTGAGGGAGTTGCTGCAGAAACATATTCAAGTATAGAGATCAGTTACAGCCAATTAAAAGAAAGGGAACTCAAATCAACTTTCTTGCTTTGCTATATAATGGGATATACCAATGTTGAAGACTTGTTGGGATGTGGAATGGGTTTGGGTATATTCAAGTATGTCGAAGCAATGGAAGACGCAAGAAACAGAGTAAATACGTTGGTTCGAAAACTCAAAGATTCTTCTCTATTGCTTGACGTTGACATTAACAACGGCAAATTTTCACTTCATGATGTTGTACGTGATGTTGGCAGATCAATCGCATCTAGAGATGAACATATGTTTACTGTGACGAATAACTACATTCCGAGAGAATGGGTAGATGATGATATTTTGAAAAACTGTGTTGGAATCTCCCTATATAATATCAGTAAGCTTCCCGAAGAGTTTGAATGTCCAGAACTTCAATTTTTCTACTTGAGAACTACCTTTCCAGATTATTGTCGAGTCCTGGAATGCCAAAGCTTAAGGTCTTACAGTTGGCTCGATTGGAATCATATTCGGTGCCTAATTCAATTCGTCTCTTAGTAAATCTTCGGACCTTGTATTTATATGATTGCGAACTATGGGATGTCGATTTTATTGTAGAGTTTAAGCAACTGGAAATCCTTAGAATTAAGTATTGTTCTGAAAATCAGATCTTTTCTAAAAAAATATGTAACTTGACCGGGTTAAGGTTGTTAGATTTAACGGGATGGGAATGTCTTAGATATATCCCACCAAATGTCTTATCGACCTTTACCCTATTAGAAGAATTGTATTTGCCAGTTGAAAATATTGGGAGATACAAAATCAAGTGGGAGGTTGAAAGTGTCAACATTCTTGATGAGTTGAAGCATCTAAAGCACCTCAATGTTTTGAAAATAAGAATTCCAGATGATAGTGTTCTACCAAAAGGCCGCTTGGTGTCAAATAAGTTGGAGAGGTACAATATAATCATTGGAAATTGTAACGAGTATGGTTTTCATACCCGTTACAGAGAGGGCTATAAGCAGACTTCCAGTAGAATGGTGAAACTCAACCTTGAAACTAGTAGTTGCTCTGATGATGTCCAGAAGTTCTTTTCTTTAATGGACAGAGAGGGCTTTCCAGAATTGGAGCATCTCCTTGTAGAAAACAGTCCATGCTTTCGTACCGTTGTTGATTGCTTGGAGTCAGAATCTTGTCATCACTTTCTTTTCTTGCAGTCATTAAGTCTTCACAGTGTCCTCAACCTGGAGATGATACATAATTATCCTCTCAAGGCAGATTCTTTTCGCCAATTAAGAACCATAACATAGTGGTGTCAAAATGTGCCGGGCTTGGAGGGCACGGCACGGCACGGCACGACAGCCCGCCCAGACTGGCAGTCATTAAGTCTTTATTCGGTCTTTAGTAAATTTCAGGACCGTTCGATATTCTAGATAAAAAAAAACAAAAACTTTATTTGCTGGTTGTGTTTTCCAATTTAGAGGCCTTAAAACTCTGTTCAATTAATTTTGAAAAGATTTGGCACAATGAACTTCCTGCAATATCTTCTTGCTTTCAATGTTTAAGGCTGAGCATTGAGAAGAGGATTAAGTTATCTTCCTTTTCTTTATCTACAGTTATTTCCAACCATTTTCTTTATTTTTTACTTGATTAATAGTTAATGCTATGAGTTCTTCGGAATAAATAAATTAATTAATGCTATGAGTAATATATGTAGGAGGTTTCAGTCTCTTCTTTGGAAGTAATTAAAATTTCAAAGCTGTATGACTTGAAGATGATATGGCCCAATCAACTTTGCAAGGATTAAAATTCGTTAAAAAAAATTACACTAACTATACTTTAACTATATATATTTTTGGATTGAATATTATTCATTCGTTAATTAATATGAAAAAAATTGAAATAAGAACTTTATTTGCGGGTTGTGTTTTCCAATTTGGAGGCCTTGGAACTTTGTCAGATTAATTTTGAAAATATTAGGCACAATATATGAAGTTCCATCATATCATTATCTTCTTGCTTTCAACGTTTAAACTTTAAAGCTTATATTTTCATCTTCTACAGTACTATAGTTATCTTCCTTCGCTTTTCTTACAGTTATTTCCATCCATTTTCTTTATTTCTTACTTGATAGTTAATGCTATGAGTAATATATGTAGGTTGCATTCCCTTCTTTGGAAGTAATTGAAATTGACAAGATGGATGACTTGAAGATGATATGGCCCAATCAACTTTGCAAGGATTCATTTTGCAATCTAAAATCATTAGAAGTCACAAATTGCAATAAGCTATCGACTATTTTTCAGCCTAATATGCTTGAAAGAATCTTGAGGCCAGAGTCCTTAAGTATACGTGATTGTGAATTGGTAGAACAGATATTTGATCTCCAAGGGGTATATTTTGAAGAATCACATCCTGCAACAGAAACTCTATTACGAGAACTGAATATTGTTGATCTACCAAAACTGAAGCACATCTGGAATAAGGATCCACACAAAATGTTTTCATTTCAAAAGCTAAATATTGTCAGAATTCGTCGTTGTATGAGTCTGAAATTTCTGTTTCCAGTTTGTATTGCTGAAAGTCTTCGTGAACTTGAACAACTTTGGGTGGACAATTGTGGAGTGGAGGAGATTGTTGGGGATGATCAAAGAGAAGCAAAAGTAGCTGCTACATTTGTCTTCCCACGAATAACCTCTCTGGATCTCAATAATTTACCTCAACTCAAAATTTTCTATCGTGGAGTACATACATCACAATGGCAGAACTTAAAAAGGTTGACCATGAGTGGTTGTGACAAAGTTGAGTTATTTGCTTCAGAATTATTTAACTTCCAAGAAAATAATGAGGGCCAACATGGTAGCTCAGTCCGACCTCTCTTCATTGTCGAAAAGGTACAAGATTCATTTCTTCTTTTTAAATTGTAAAAAGAGTTAAAAGAGGGAAGCTATGAACTTCCGAAATATATGACTGGATTCATATATGAGATTAGATTTAATTGGAATTAATTAAATTGGATTAGATTGAATTATATATGATTGTCCCTTTGGTTGATATACATAACAACAAATTGACTAGAATAAAACTGTTTGGCGTACGTGCTGGATGGGATTATGATTTGAGTTTATGATTTGATGAGATTAGTGTTCAATGAGATTGATGGTAGATTTATATATATATATATATATATAGAGAGAGAGAGAGAGAGAGAGAGAGAGAGAGAGAGAGAGAGAGAGAGTCTTTTATGAGGGATCCGTTATTTTAATTTCGGTAAGGACCTTGATGAAAATACATCGATTTTAATGAATTTTGATCTGATTTTTTTTTTTCTGTGGATGATGAGTTCATTGCAATTTACATATGAACAAAATTTGAGAATTTTTCGAATACTAAAACTACGTATATAAGGTGAAATATGAGATTGGATTGATTGAATATATACGATCGGATTGAATGAATTATAGAAGGAGTTTGTAATTAATTATAAACAAGTGGGGTTTATGCTAAGAATCAGGATTCTAAACTCATATCTTATATTAATTATCATATAGTTAAATATAATATAAAATAGTTATGGAATTTAGATAATTACTTTTATATAAAATATATAAATATTATAAACTATTTTATTTTATTTATTGTCTAAATAAATTAATAAATATATATATATATATTACATTACATATGTTTTAATCTCTTTAATTTATACATTATTATGCAAATAATCATGTAATCAATTGGAGCATTAATAGGAAGTGTATTATAGTGCATCAATTGGAGGCTGCTAAGTTTGCATTTTCCTCTTGTGGAGTCTATTGTCTGGTATGATGTTTTACCTGATGGGCTTTGTAGTTTGGCCATGTCTGATTTACTCCATTGTACTGATTCTTTGTTGTTTGAATGAATGAATATTTTATTTTCAAAATAAAATAAAAAATTAGAGCATTAATAATTATTTGATTTAAATATTGATTTTTATCTTATACACAGTTAATTTATATTTTTTTTCTTTAAGTATACACCTTATATCCAATTAGTTTCTTTATTATTTTCAATTAGAATTGAAAAGAAATTATTAATAATTAAGGTGGCTTGAACATTGCAGGTCACACTCCCTAGCTTAAAATATATTAAAATTTCCGAGTCAAATAACTTGAAGATACTATGGTAGAAGGGAGCTAAGGGGTCATTTTGCAATTTAAAATCTGTGGAAGTTAGTGGTTGCAGTGAACTATTGACCATCTTTCAGTTTAATACACTTGAAGGATTGTCAATGTCGAAGTTGTTAGCTGTTACTATTAATAATTGTGCTTCAGTAGAAGAGATTTTTGATCTCCAAAAGGTAAACTTTGAAGAATCTCATTCTAGAGCAGTCATGTATCATCAGTTACAACAACTAAATCTCAATCAGCTTCCAAAATTGAAGCACATATGGAAGAAGGATCCTCAAGCAAAGTTGTCTTTTGAAGAATTACCAATGTCAGAGTCGTTAACTGTTTTTGATTGTGATTCAATAGAAGAGATTTTTGATCTCCAAAAGGTAAACTTTGAAGAATCACATTCTAGACCAGTAACGTATCGATTACAAGAGCTAGATATCTGTAGGCTACCAAAATTGAAGCACATATGGAAGAAGGATCCTCAAGCAAAGTTGTCTTTTGAAGAATTACCAATGCCGGAGTCGTTAAGGGTTAGTGACTGTAATTCAATAGAAGTGATTTTTGATCTCCAAAAGGTAAACTTTGAAGAATCACATTCTAGACCAGTAACGAATCAATTACAAGAGCTATATATCTGTGGGCTACGAAAATTGAAGCACATATGGAAGAAGGATCCTCAAGCAGAGTTGTCTTTTGAAGAATTACCAATGCCAAAGTCGTTAAAAGTTAGGTTCTGTTATTCAATAGAAGAGATTTTTGATCTCCAAAAGGTAAACTTTGAAGAATCTCATTCTAGAGCAGTAATTTATCAATTACAAGAGCTGAATCTCGAAGGGCTACCAAAATTGAAGCACATATGGAATAAGGATCCTCAAGTAGAGTTGTCCTTTGAAAGCCTACAACGAGTGGATGTCTTTAGTTGTGAAAGTCTGAAAGACCTCTTTCCAGCCTCCGTTGCAAGGAGTCTATCACAACTTGTAAACCTTGATGTGCGCAATTGTGAAAAACTGGAGGAGATTGTTGTCAAGGAAGGAGAAGCAAAAGAAGCTGCTAGATTTGTCTTTCCGAAAGTAACCTCCATCACACTCTATAGATTACCTCAACTTAGAACTTTCTATCGTGGGTTGCATTCTTCAAAATGGGAGGTTTTAAAGGAGTTGGAAGTGGTTGGCTGTGACAAAATAGAGTTATTAACATCGCAATTATCTTGCTTCCAAGAAAATAATATTGATATTTCAGTGCAACCACCTTTCTTTTTGGTTGAAAAGGTATTAGACCCACTTCTTTTAAATTTTGAAACAAGTTCCTTTACAAACCAATTTATTTATCTTTTCATTTACAATTTTGCAAAGTCATTTGAAATTACTTACGGTCAAGTATAAACTTGCAGATGTCAATCAGAAACTCTATTTTGCTTTGCATTGACGTAGGAGAAGAGCTTATAAAAATGTAAACTTAAATTTTTTATGGGTAATATTAATTAGGGAGTTAGAGCTATTAACTAGATGCTTAAATGGCTAAATTTATACAATTATTGAATCCTCTTCTATTATGGCATGTTAAATATATATAAATCATTTGATATTAGGCATTTTCCATGTTTTCTAGCGGCGACCATTGTGAAGATTAGTAAGTGCATCATATGTCAATGCCATATAATTGTTAAAATCTAATCAAATTGAAAATCCATATGTCAAGTTTTCGTTTTGAGGTTTTTTGGGGCTGTTTTCTGTTGTTTTGTGTATTTCTCTTGGATGTTGTTGCTTTTTGGGCATGTTGGGCAGCGGTTTGTGTTGGGTTTGAGTAGCTTGTTGTACCTTGCTTTTGGGTCCTTGCTCGGGCCGTGTGGTCGGCTCCGTTTGTTCCTTTCAAATTGAAAATCCATATCAATCCAGATTTTTACTTTCAATTCAAGCAGGATTTGAATTAGGCCTAACTTAGTTATTTTATTTCCCTTTTAAAAGGATATGAAGTTTTGTGAACATAGCTGTGATTTGTATTTTTTAAACTGGACAGGTTCTTTCAAAATTTGAGAAGTTACCAGTAGGTGATTGTCAAAACTTGATTCAGCTAGTGCCATCATCGACATCTTTCCAAAATCTAACAGTTTTAGAGGTCGAGAGTTGCGATGGATTGAAGAACCTGATGACGTCCTCAACAGCCAAAAGGTTGGTGCAACTCAGAGAAATGGCAATAGGATCCTGCAAGTCAATGATAGATGTAGTAGCAAAGGGGGGAGATGTAACAGAGGACAAGATTATTTTCAGCAAATTGAGGACTTTAACACTTGCTGATTTACCAAGTCTCTCATGCTTCTGCTCTGAAAATTACACTTTTGAATTACCATCTTTGGAAGAAATAATTATGAACAAATGCCCCGAGATGAAGTATTTCTCCTTAGGAGACATAACCACACCGATATTACAGAAAGTAAAGAGAGACTACAAGGACTATACATTAGAGGGTGACCTGAATACCACCATACAAAAGACACATAATTCAAGGTACATGTATAATTGGAGAATCACTGAGAATCACTGCAAGGCAACTAAGTTTGTTAAAATGTCTTCTAACCTCACCTCTTCAATTACTTGCTTTTTGCTCCTTAATTTTCTAATTTCTTATCATTCTCTTTGTTGTACACTTTCATTTGGTTTGTGTAACCTCTGTTTTTCATTGCCTTTGTTACACATAAATAGGGTAGATGATCCGTAAGGTTGGCTTTAATACAAGATACGGGTGGAGACTTAAACAAACAAATGAGTAAGTATATTGAGATAAAAAGTTTCTTATTCTCTTAATTTTGTGGATTTTTTATTTTATTTATTTCTTCTTTGGGTTTTGACCCAACTCAATGGCACAAGTATGAGAAGCATACCACTAGACAGTCTGGACCAAGAACATTTATACAAAAGATTTGTGTACCATAGTTAACAATATTTTGATGCCTAGATTTAACATCCTTGCTAGCTACACTAACCAGCTGCCTCTTGCTCTCTCCCCTTGTATCTATTCAAACAGCTACCGTCATATACTATCAAGTCCCACTGCTTCAGTTTGGGGTTTGGTATCAAGTGGAGAGGATGGATAAAACAGTGTATTTCTTCCCCAAAATTGTCGGTTTTGGTGAATGGTAAACCCACTTCTCAGTTTGGGGTGGAGAGGGGCTTGCGACAAGGAGATCCCCTACCTCCGTTCCTTTTCAACATTGTGGCGGAGGGTCTGAATTATGTCCTTTTGAAAGCGGGCAGCCTGGGGTTAATTAAAGGAGAGAATTTTGATGAGAATAGAGTTCATTTAACCCACCTCCAGTTTGTAGACAATACAATTCTATTCATCAAACCCAAGGTGGATTATCTCCTTAATGCGAGAAGAGCTCTTTGTTGTTTTGAACTGTCTTTTGGTCTGAAAATTCATTTTTTCAAGTCTTGTGTGGTGAAAGTGGGTGGGGGGAGGGCTGCAGACAATGTCCAATGGGAATCAGTTTTAAATGCAAAAAAGAAACCCTCCCCATATCTTATCTAGGCTTTCCATTAGGGGGTAGACCGGGAGCCTTGAATTTCTGGAATCCGTTATTGTCCAAGATAGAGAAGTGTTTAGCTCCTTGGAAGAAGAGATTTTTGTCTAAGGGTGGGCAGTTAGTCTTGATCAAAGCAGTGATTTCGAGTATTCCTACGTATTTCCTTTCGGTGTTCAAGTTTCCGGTGGGAGTAGCCCGCAAGATTGAGAAGCTTCAATGTAGTTTTTTGTGGGGTGATGGGATTCTAAAGAAAAAGTTACATGCTGTGTGTTGGGAGGAGGTTTGTAAAGGAAAGAAGCAAGGTGGTCTAGGCATCGAAAAGATTCTTGACAAGAACAAAGCAATGCTCGCAAAGTGGATATGGAGATTCGGTCGGGAAAAGTCTTCTTTGTGGAGAAGGGTGATCTTCTCAAGATACAAAATTCAGGACAGCTCTTTGTTTTGGAATTGGCACAGCAGTAAATCCTCTTGTTTTGTAAATTCGGTTAAAAGTTTGTTAAAGGAGGGGTCCAGGTCAGCTGGTGTGATTTCTAGGGGGTTTACCACTGTGATTGGCAATGGTGAGAGGGCAGGTTTTTGGTTGGAACTGGGTGTGGACGGTAGACCGTTGAGAGAAACCTTTCCGAGATGTTTTGCCTTGGCTGTTAGGAAAAGTGGAACTGTGTCGAATTTTGGTTCTTAGACAGGTTCTGGATGGAATTGGTCTATCCTTATAAGACGAAGGCTTTTCAATTGGGAATATGTTCAACGGAAATGCTTTATGACCTTTTGGATAGCATTACTTTACGTAGACATCTCTCGGATACCATTGCTTGGTCTTTCAACCGAAATGGGATCTTTTCGGAGGTCTTTGGAAGCTTCCGAATCTGCTATGAAGTCTATTCCTAAACTCTTATGGCAAGGCATTTCTCCACCCAAAATCGAGATCTTTTTATGGCAGCTTTGGAGAGGAAAGGTGTTCGTGAAGGAAGTCTTGTATAGGTTTGGTGTGGTTGCTGCTACGGATCAAGAGTGTCCCATATGTAAGAATGGTACTGAATCGTTGGTACATCTCTTTCTAAGTTGTTTATGGTCGAATGCTCTGCGGTGTATTTGTATGTCTTGGTGGGGTGTTAGTTGGTGTATGAACAAGTCTGTGAAGGATTGGTTGGAAGGTTGGGCTGGTCTCTGCCCGGCTCCGAAGTCTGAAATAGTGTGGGGCTCTCTCTTTTGTGCGGTTGTTTGGACCATTTGGGAGTTCAGGAACCGGCTGCATTTTGAAGGAAAACAGCCGTGTTTAGAGCAGGCAGCTGATGTTGTCAAGTTCAGGATTGTTTGGTGGTTCAAACACCTGAGGAAAGGGTCAATGGATTCTGTAGATGCTCTGCTCTGGAATGTGAAAGAGCTGTGTGTGGAGTCTATCAAGGGTTGGAAACCAATAATTGCTGATTGGATACCCCCGAGTGAGGATAGTTTTAAATTTAATGTCTACCGCTCCATTAGGGTCAAACCAGGACCAGCAGGCATAGGAGGAGTTTTACGTGATTCTAACGGAAAGGTCCTTTGTCTTTTCTCTTTTTTTGTGGGGATCCTTGACTCTAACGCTGCGGAGTTATGGGCTATTCAAAAAGCTGTGGAGCTCTGTCATTCGAATCCTTTTCTTCGGGGTCATGACATTTCAGTGGTCAGCGACTCTAAAGTGGCTGTTTCTTGGGTTACTAAGGGCGATTTTGGTTGCTTGGAGCACGTGAATACTATCTTCGATATTAGAAGCATCATGAGTTATGCTGGTAATTTGGGAGTTGTCTTTGATTAAAGAATTTTCAATTCTTTTGCTGATAGTCTTGCTAAGATGGGCTCTAGTAAGGCAGGTGATTTTGTGGAGTGGGCAGATTGTTAGCTTAGTCTTGTTTGGTCTCTCGGCTGTTTGGTTCTGCTGTTTCTACTGCAGTGCTGCTGTTTTTCTGCTTTGTTGTGTCCCAGGTTCAACTTGAGCTTGCTTGTTTTTGGCTTTGGGGAGCTGTGGGTTGGCGTTCTGTCGGGTTGGGGCTTGTCCTGTGGGGGGGCTTTGTGTTGTGGGGTTTTTGGTGTTTTTTGTTCCTTTCTTTTGCTGCCATGTCGAAGTTCAGGTTTGGGTGTTGTCGCCTCTGTCGCGGTTTTTTGATGTTGCTAGGCTTGTGCTTGTGTTTGCTTGGTCTTTTGACCTCTTGAATAAAATTTGCTCTTCAAAAAAAAAAAAAAAAAGTCCCACCGCTTCAGATATCGAATAGAAGGTAAGAAATACATCTTCTCCAATGTGCAAACACTTAACAGTTTACTGAATTTTAATTAAATCAAGTTTTCCATTTTATGTTACTATCTTGTCACTTATGCATGAATTTTTTTGAGTTCCATGAATTTATTTTCGTTTTTGCTGTATGTGAAACCATTTATGGAGTACTTTAAAAAAAAACCATTTATGAGAGTGGGCTATATCCTCTTGAGACAACTAAAATGAATCTATTTAAGAAGTGCATAAAGTGAAATTTCTATATAGCTCATGCTTTCAACTTAGAATATATATATATATATTACAGATGAAGTCCTACACCTATAGATGATTGTAGTGAGAGTTCGACAGTAAATTGGTGCCAATCCTACACAACATATGGAGTAAAGAGGATTTTCAATGAAGGTCGTGAGACATTGCGGCTCATGTTATTCATATCGGAGTCAGATGTGCGAGGTTCTTTTGCTTATACATGCATTGTTTTGCTTTAGCTTTTCCTTCATAATAATGTTGCTGCTACTAAAGTACGACCATTGTAATCTAATTGGTGCAGTGACCCCACGCTGCCATAAACTTAAAATTTATTTGAAGTATTCTGCATTTGTTGAGAGGTTTATATGTATGCAATCTAATGAATTTCTCAATACTATTTGATGAAACTGTTCCATGAAATAGTGTTTAAAGGTCTTCTAATTAGTCTCGCTAATCTTCTTTTCTTCTGCTGTGAATTATTATCGTGAACATTAGTGGTGGTAATATATGTATTGATGATAATACAGGAGGATGACCTCAGTAACATGTAATTGTAAGACGGATTATTATCTGTAATACTTTCAAACTAGTTATTTTACTCCTCGGGTCTATCTATTTTTGAATTTACAGTACTTATGATGAGACCTTTTTCAATTATCATGGTTCGATCTTTTGAAAACTTTGGTTTTAATTTGTTGTCATTCCCTTAGAATAATGGCGGAAGTGTCCTGTTCAACTTTCTAGTTTTTGCATTGCCTTGGATTTATTATGTTTATCTATAGATACAGGTTATCCATATCATCTTCAAGTTATCCATGGGAGAAATTATCATTTCCTCTAAGCTCTGGAATGCAGCCTGTAGTATTCATGCATATTCAAGCCATTAAGTTGCTAACATTCTTTTTATTCTAATTGATAATGATTGGAACAACCGAACATATATGTCCAGAAAAAATAAATTACTAGCAAATAAGGCAGGTAAAAATTGGAAAACAAATCAAAGTATACCTTTCTGTCCAAAAAGAATGGTTGGTGTGCTAGAGCATCAAGTTGGCTCTCCACCGTAGTTTCCTGGTAGCTAGGACGTTTTCAAACCAATATCTCTACTCTGTCACAATGATATACTTCCAACTGAAATATGTATTCCGGGGTAAAAATTTCTAAGTTCAGCTATTTTGCAGAGTCTCAGGGAGGTCATATGTGGAAAGACAAATCTAGCAGCTGCTTTTGCTTCTCCTTCCTCCGGTACAATCTCCTCCATTCCAAAATTGTAAATATCAAGTTCTTCAAGTTGCAAAAGACTCCTGGCAATAGAGGCTGGAAAGAGATTTTTCAGACTCTTAACAGGTAGAAACTCACTGTACATAGATTTTGAAAGGAGAGGATTCCTTGGGGATCCTTGTTCCGTACATACTGCAGCTTTGGTAGACATCTAATATGCAAGTTTATCAGCTGATTTACTGTCGTGTCATGTGTTTCTTCACAATTTATCCCCTGGAGTTCATATATCTCTTGTAATGAACCACAATCAACAATAGACAGATACTCTAGGCTTGACCATCTTCCACACATGTAGAATGGAAAAATAGTCTGTAGATTATTGCAGTGTTTAACAGTCATTGCTTTTAATTTGCAAAAGTAATTATCTGCGAGTTGGTCCTGCCATATCATTTCCAAGTTGTCCATATGAGAAATAATTATGTCTTCTAAGTTGGGGAACACAGCCCTGCCATATCATTTCCAAGTTGTCCATATGAGAAATAATTATGTCTTCTAAGTTGGGGAACACAGCCTGCAGTATTCAGGCAATAGAAAATAATTGGAAAACGTTTATCAGAAAAAGGAAAATAATTGGAAATAAGAGACATCTATTGATTAAAACATAAGATAAATTCTCAAAGAACTCGAAGCTTGCACAACAAGGAAAGAAGCACAGAAACAAAGAGAAGATTTGAAGTAATTTACCCTTTCATAAAGAAAGGTTGCATGCCAATATGTCGAGTCTCTGCCTGACTCATTTTTTCAACTTTTTTCCAGCTGTCGTAGTTGTGCCTGTATCTTCAGAGATGAATGTCTTCAATTCAGGGCATCGATCTATGTGCAGTACTTTCGAGGATGGAAGTTCAATGTAACTTCTAAACAGAATCTTGTGAGATTTTCAAGATCTTGTATCCTCAGATACATTAATTTAGGAAACATTTGATCTTTCCTTTCTTCTTCTCTCACTTCTTTGACTGTTTATCTCCTCCAATACTAAGCATTTGCATATCATGAGGCGTTGGAGCTGCACAAGTTTCTAACCATTGAAGATGAAAACAGAGATTTTAAATTCCCACAGCCATGGAGGGTCAATTTCGTCAGGTTTTGAAGGCAGGAAGTTGTTGCTGGGAGTTGGTTGTGCCATATCCTTTCAAAAATACTTGCAGGCAATTCCAAGGCTACCAAGTTGGGAAACTTAAGCTGTACACAAGTGATAATATTTTAGCAGGGACACCCATGCCATAACATTCTAATGAAAAAAACAATTACCTTCTAATTTTCAAATATGCAGAATCAAGCATATATTGAAGTTCTTATTAGTTGGATAAATTTTCAATGCCATAACAATTGTATGTCTAAAATGTAGCATATAAAGAGCAGAGTTTAGCAGCCTGGGGTTTAATTAACAATAACAATTTTACTGAAAACAAATGGTAGTCAATTGTGCACTATAACTATGCATCCAATGTCAAATAGGAACCATTGAAAACAAAATCCTTAGACCATGCAAGAGGTGAACATTCAAGTCATAATCAATCCAACCGATGAGTCTAAATGTAAAATGTGATTTATGCTACTGTTAAAGCTTAGTAAGTGTGTGAGATTCATTTTCTCTGGCAATTTTTTTTTCACATGTTGATCAAACAAGAAACAAAAAGTAAAATGATAGAGAACAAGATTATGGTTAGCTTACCTTCCCGTCTAAAAGGGCCATGGGAGTATCCAGCTCATCCACCAAAACTACTTCATTAGACCTTATTTCATCTGTCAATATCACGTCCAAGCAGAAGCTTCTGAGTTGTGGCAGACTTTAGAGTCAAGGAGCGTAATTGACCGAATTCAATTGTATCAATCACTTCATTGTTGTTCACATCATCTTCTCTTCCAACAACAAAAATCCCTTCCATATTCTTGCATGCAATCACTTCAAGTACTTCAAGTTGTGGAAGGCCTTTGGCAATAGATAATGAGAAAATATTCTTCAATTTATCACAATTTCTCACTTCTATTTTTTTCAAATTGCAGAAAGACTTTGTTACGAGTGGACCGTAACATATCTTCTCCAGATTAATCAAATTGTGAAGAGACAATGACTCCAGAAGGGGAAAGACACTGGACAATTGCCATGCCATGGAGTCAACAATACACAGAAAGTTGGGACTATTCTAAACATGGAGTTGCTTCAGTTGCGGAAACCCCTTGCTGTCTAAATCACATATAACATTTTTTACACCCTTCAATCTATCCAAGAATAGATATTCGATTCCGTTAAACCGTGAAATGAACCCATCCTCCAAGAAAATGCCAGTGTTTAGCTTGAATTTCAGCATTCTTGGAGTCTTATACTCTCTAGACCAGTCCCACTCGTCTCCTATGAATATTTTGTATCTTTTCAGATTCTTGGAGAACAAGCCTTTTGGTAGAATCTTTACATCTTGAATTTGTATTTCTAAAGCGGCCAAGTGAGACAAATGCTTCAATTCATCAAGGGTAGCATTACTTCTTTCAACATTGAGTCCTTCGACCTCCCACTGATAAAATCCATTGCCCATATACAATTCTTCTAAGAGGGATAAGCTTGATATAACACCTGAAGGTATAACTTGTAGTTAGGAACAATCGCTCAAATCTAACAACCTTAGTCGATTCAAGAGACCTATCTCAGCAGGCAACTTCTCAATTTCAGAACTGGAAAAGCTAAGGATTTTTAGATTCTTCAGGTCTCCAATAACAGCTACATCTTTTAACATGCATTGATTCAGACACAATGTTTGAAGATTCTTTAGAAGATGAAGTGATGAAGGCAGCAAACACAAATGCATTCTAGTCAAATCTAAAACTCTGAGCTCTGCCATCCTAGAGAAAAACTTATCGGGGATTCTCAAACAAGTACGCTTATCCTTTTTATGCATAGAAAAAAATTTAGCTTGTGGACATTCCAAACCTCCAGGAAGCTCACTAGTATCACCATTAGACAAGATGATCGCAGTGCATTTTCTTAGTGTATCTTCACCCGGCCATTCCCTCAAAACCATATCATTTCTCCCCATAAGAACACGATGGTCTCAAGACGCAATCGATATGGCAACATCAAGAACAACATCATGCATAGAAAACCTCTCACTGTCATCACTGTCATAACTGTCAAGCAGCAAGCAAGAGGCTTTAAGTTTTTGGACCATTGTAAGTACTTTATCTCGTGCTTCTTCAATCGCTCCAATGCCTTTAAATAGACCCAGACCAATTCCATGCTTCAACAAATCTGGAATAATAGCATTGTACCATCCCCTATTAGACTGCAAAGCAGAAAAGTTGACATGAGTTCCTCACTGTCCAAATAATTATAACTCAACTCTATAGTTGAATACAGAACTGCTTGCATTCCTTCAAAGTTCTCGAGGAAGGACTTCTCAGTTCTCTCAAGGCATTTTTCCATTCAAATAAACTCTTGTTTCTTAATGTCTTTGCTACAGTTACAACAGCTATTGGCAAACCTGCACATTCCTTGGATACATCGACTGCTATAGATCTCAAATCATCATTTTCAATATGATCTCCTGCCGTCATCTTATATAAACCCCAAGTTTCTTTTAACTTCAAAACATCAAGCAAGAAATTATTTTGACAATTCATCTCACTTGACAACACATCCCGACTTCTTGATGTTAGCAGTATTTTACATCCTTCAGCATCTTCTCCGGAAAGAATTCCTACCGTCTCCAAATCAAGACACATCCAAATATCGTCTAAAACTACAAGAATCTTCTTCTCTTTCTTCAATCGTGCACATAGCCTCCTTGCTCTTCCAGATTCACTCTCCTCAGAAAATCTCAGTCCCAAATCATCTGCTATTTCCCCTTGAATCCTTCTTATGTCTGGAGTCTGGGATACAACTGCAAAAACTACCACATCAAAGATCTTGTCTCTCTTGGCCTGTCTGGCAACTTCCTTCACTAGTGTTGTCTTGCCAACACCGCCCAATCCATACACCCAATCATTTTGACATCAGGACTACTCAATGCAATTAGAACATCCTTCAAAGTGGATATTCTTGATTCAAAGGCCTCATAACCTTTAACCGATGTAAGCCACATCTTCTCTGGAACAATACAATAGGAAACTTTATCAAAAATCCCTTCTTCCTGGAGTTCAACAACTGCCTTCACCACCTTCACTGCTTTTCTACTCAGTTGATAGCTCTTCTTCAAACTAAGACACAACCCCTTGAAACATTGCTTCTTTGATTTCTCTTCATCTCCAAGAAACCCCACCACCCCCCGCACCTCCCCCCCCCCCCCCCGCCTCATCAACGATCTTGTTCACACTGATCAGCCACTTTTCAACATCATGTTCAATCTCTCCCCTTTTCGTTTAGCATCATCAACTAAATGCTGCACCCTCTCTCTTCCGTCCACCAGCTTCTCAACTTGCTTCTTGAGGCTCTCAAAGTTGCTCTTATAGTTGCACAAATAACCAAGTTGGTGTCCAAGAGGAGCCACTAGGTACTCAGCAACTTTTCCCACAACAGAAATAACAATCTCCACCATTTTCAACACTTTTTTTTTTTCTCTTTCAAGTTTTGTAAACTAAATTTGAAGCAAAGTGATTATAAAATAAAAGTTGAGAGTAAAACTATAAAGTAGAACAACAACAGTGACAAGAACAAAACAATAGCAAAGTGTTAAGAACAAACAATGAAAATGAGAAAAATAATTTGTAATTAAGCATTTTAATGTCTTTCTCCATTGGTAGATAGTACCTAAAAGCTAATATGGAAATCATATATTTGACAAAAGAGAGAATCTCATACTTCAGTCAAGCAAAGTCAAAAATAGATGTCAAGTTGGTGATTGCCTTGGTCGATATATATCTATGAACATCTTCATATGAAGCATTTTTGTTGAAGTCATGCATGTCAATTACTGGAGATTCAGTCCTGCCATAGTGCCATATCAGTCTCACAATTGCTTGTATTCCTGATGGGTACAGAACTACAAATTCTTTGCACACATTCGTAATCATATGTTTACCACACATGGTTTAAGCAAATGCAGAATTCACACATTTACATCATGAACTTGAATTGTCCTTTCACTGCCCACAATTATGGCATCATGGAACTTGAGGCCACTAGATATAAGTAGATAACAAATCACAGTACTGAAACAACTAGAAATGGAAAGAACCCTCCCCAATTCAACCTCTAATGATCAAATGGAGGAAACATAAATATCGTTACACATTAAAGCTGAAATGCTGTTTTTAAGGAGAATTTAAAGCAGAACAATGGAGATAGAAAAAGATAGCCCTCTCACCATCAGACTTCAATTGAAGTAAAATGCACCTCAATGTCTGTGAAAGCACATGTAGTGAAAAGTGGCCTCTTTCCAGACAGAGCATAGAAGGATGACTTCAATCTTCTTTAGAACTCTGGACATTGAGTATCGAAGATAAAAGCAAAACCTGCAGAAAAATAGATGGATCCATTAAAAAAATGAATGAAAAAAAAAGGGAGAGATGAAGATGGAGATGGAGATGCAGGGGATCGAAACCTGTACTTCTAGCATGGAAAGCGAGAGCTCTACAATTTGCACAGCAATGTCGAATTGAAGAAGAGCTAAAGCAGAACAACAAAGACGGAAAAAGAGGGCCGTCTCACCATCAGACTTCAACAGAAAAATAATCTTGTAACAAATGGGCCTGCTGGTGTAGATGCTGACATGCCCTGGCACATCAAAAGGTTATGCGGACGTGGTTACTGATGTGTCTGGGCATGTCAGCATAGTTTGTGGATGTGGTCGACCATGTCAGCGTATTCTGCATACATGGCTACTGACATGACATGGCACATCATCGATATCAGCTAACATGGCTACTGACATGAATACACATGTCAGCACAGTACTCCAGACAGTCAGTAAAATGCTAGCGAGGCTGCTGATGTGCCCAGGCAAATCAAAAGGGCCAGCACACGAGGTACTTTCTGCAGAAATGTCTACTTACGAGCCAGGGCACGTCAACACAGTTTGCTGGAGTGTCCGTGAACGTCTGTGAAATATGCTGGCAAAGCCGATGGCATGTCATCAATGTTTAGAGATGTGTATGTCACGTCAGCAACGTCTGCTGCCGTGGACTGATGATGTGCTCGGAAACATCAGCAAAACCTGTTGTCTGGCTACTGACATGCCCCAGCACGTAATCCGGATAATGGCTGGTAATGTCAGCTAGGTCTGCTGGTGTGGCTACTGACATTCCCATAAAAATAGCAAAATCTGCTGTCGTGGCTTGGCACATCAGCTATGTTTGCTGACATGGCAGAAAATAAAAGGGCGCAAATCGAACCTATCTTAATTTCCAAATCTGGAACATCTCAGTCTTTCAAATCTCTCAACAAACTCAGAAATTAGTGTCGTTTCAAAACTCATACATGTTGACCTGCATCAAAACAATCTTACAGATGAGCTGCCGATCGGTAAATTGAAAGATCTTCAATTTATGGTCCGTCTGATAACAATCTTGATTATGGTCTGATTTCTACAATTATACACACACACAAAATAAATATAAATAAAAATCAACAAACAATCAAGATAAGAGATTCAGTGAATTAGTTTACATACCACTTGTCCTATGTATTCGTTGTATGGTTGTATTCACGTCGCCATCCCAACACCTATCATTCCCATCCACTGACAGCTGCATTTTCCATAGCCTCGGCGTGCTTGATACTCCTCGAGAGAAAATTTCCATCCCAGGGCATTCATTCACGATTAATTGTTCCAAAGATGGGAATTCAAAAGCATAATTTCCAGAACAAAAGCTTGTGAGACATGGCAGATGATGAAGTGACAACCACTTCAACTTGCTCAAAATAATATCATTTCTTGTTGCGTCTCCCTCATTTGCTACTATTTCTGTGATCATTTTGCATCCATCTATACTCATTTTCGTTAGTTGCACCAGGCTTCTGGCTGTTGACGGTGTTATTAAGTTGATGAGTCTGTCGCAACTCTGTATGTTCAGAGTTGTTAAATTTTCTAAAGACGATGTGGATGGCACTAGATTAATCAAGTTGTGACAATTCCATGCATGTAGAATTTCGACATTTCGGACAACTGAGTACATTTTAGAGTCTTGTTTCAAGACGTGCTTTAACTCAGAAAGTGCATCAAGCTTTAAAACTTTTATTTTCACTAGTATGCCAGCATGTTTTTCAATATCTCCATGTAAGAATATCTCTTTGTATGAACAAGACCTCATTACAAGCTCTTCTAAATTGCGAAAACCTTGAAGGAAATTGAGTGGAAAATCAGATGATTCATCTTGCACAACCTGAAGAACTTTAAGTTTGTGAAACTGGCCTTGCCATATCACTGTCATATCCTTTCGGCTTAATGTCAATTCCTCTAAGTTGGGGAAGACCTGGAGATATATCAGACAAAAGAAATTTTAAGTTGATGTTGTCTCGAAATATTTCACAGCATATATAGCAGTTATATATAGTTTTTAACAGACAAAGGGGTAAATAATGTTAACTAATAATCAGGCCACAGGCCAACTGATGTAATAACTCAAACCCTGCATGATTGGAAAATAATGCCAATCGATATTCGACAGTCAAGCCATAGGTCAACTAATTGTGTGACAACTGATACCTAATTAAGATTAATGAGTCTTATATAATGAAGCTGCCACAAGTAAACCATTAAATCCTTAGCATGTTAGAAAAATTGATATAATGACATTCGATCATACATTCATACTTGAATGAAGTAGTTTTGTTATGTTCCAACTTCAACTCACTCATGTTCGCAATGGAAAGACAAATCATTCTGTCCAGAGCTCTACTAGGTTCCACTTTGACACATTTAAAACAATAAATGACCGCATACCTTATCAAACAAGAAGATGGGTTGTTTTGCCAAAATATCAAGTTGGTTCTCCGTGTTGATGTCCTGGAAGCTAAGAAATTCTGGAGCAATAATCTTTATTATGTCACAATGATACACCGCCAACTTTTTTAATACCCGCCATTCTGAAGTATGTGCTCCAGGGTAGAAAGCTCTAAGTTCAGGTAGTGTCCAGAGTTTCAAGAAGATTAACTCTGGAAACAACACAAACCTAGCAGTTGCTTCTGACTCTTCCTTCCCAACAATCTCCTCCACCCCACAGTTTTCCACATAAAGCTCCTCAAGATGTAAAAGACTTCTGGCAACAGATGCTGGGAAGAGGTATTTAAGACTCTGACATTCAGAGATTCTCACCATTTGTAGATTCTGAAAAGAGAGGTATCCTTTCAGATCCTTATTCCATATGTATGACAATTTTGATAGACCACAAATATACAATTTTCTTAACTGAGTTACTGCTTCAGCATTTTTTTCATCTAAATTTATCCCCTGGAGTCCAAAAATTTCTTCTATTGAACCACTATCAGCAACAGTTAGCGACTCAAGCCTTGAAAATCTTCGAAGTATATTGCATGAAAAAACAGTCAGCAGCTTATCACAGCAATCAACTTTCATTAATTTTAGTTTGCGAAAGGAATCCTCAGCAAGTTGATTGTGCCATAGCATCTTCAAGCTTCCCATGTGTGAAATTACCAGTTCCTCTAAGATAGGGAATGCAACCTGTAGGATTTATGCGTTATTGACTTTCTTGCAACTGTAATTGAAAATGCTCAGAAAATATAAGAGAGAGAGAGAGAGAGAGAGAGAGAGAGAGAGAGAGAGAGAGAGTGTGTTAGTTGGAAATGGGACCAAAAAAGCTAGTATAATGGGGAAAGAATAATAGTAATATACCTTCTCATCGAAGAAAGGTCGTATCTCAGAACCTTGATTTTCCACCGAGTTCATTTTTTCGACATCTTTTCCAGCTGTAATGTCTGAGCTTATATTTGTCGAGATGAATGCCTTCATTTCGGGGCATTTCTCTATCTGCAGTTGTTTCAATGATGGAAATTCAATATGATTACCTGAATAGAATCTCTTGAGGTTGCCAAGATCTTCTATCTTCAGGTAGTTTAATTGAGGAAACAGTATATCATTGCTTTCCCCTTCTCTTAAATCTTCAATGACTACTATCTCTTCCAAGACCGCGCACTTGCATATTTCAAGGTATCGGAGCTGCACAAAGCCATTAACTATGGAAGATGGAAATAGACTTTTTAAATTTCCACAGCCTTGCACGATCAAGCGTGTTAAATTTTGGATGCAATTTGCAGGAAGTTGGTTGTGCCAGATCTTCTCAACATTAATTGCAGAAAGTTCCAAGGCCTCCAAGTTGGGGAACAGGACCTGCAGACAAAGTTCTTATTTCAATATCTTTTCTCCATGATAAGCAAACATTCAACTTCCTCCATATACAAATTACAAAACTTAGCCTGTTCCATTCTAGTAAAAGACTTAAAATACCATTTTTTTTTTCATGATCTGAGAATTAACAGCATCAAGCATGTAATGGAGTTCTTCTTCATTTGATAAGAACTACTATAACAAGCATACCAACTGCATGTCAAAGATACAGCTTTAAATTAACCATCAGTAAATAGGAGTCTGAGGTTCAACTATTGAAATAAAAAGTTTACGGAGTTGACACATAAGAAACAAAAAGAAAATTCATTATTGTACTACTTAGGAACATAGAAATGCAATGATGAGGACACAATACCAGACAGGACAAAATCCATCAACCATTCTAAGAAACAAACAATGAGGTACATCCAAAATGTGAAGTGTGATTAATGTTTGTTAAGAGCTCAGTGAGTCAGTGAGTGTGTGAGCTTCCTCATTTTTTGTCTAAGGGATTTATTTTTCTACATATGTAAAATGAGGAGCAAAAAGAATAACATGATATACAACACGGGTGTTATTAACCAACCTTTTCATTTAAAAGTGGCATGGAGGGAATATCAATCGCATTCTCCAAAATGATTTCATTGGACTGTGTACAAGTTGTCAATAGCTTCCGTCTTTTCCCTGATATAGAGAAGAAGCTTGCTAGCCGTGGTAGAGATCTAAGAATCAGGGTGCGCAATTTTCCAAACACAATCTTATCATTCACTTCATTGTTGTTAATATCGTCTTCATTTCCAATAGCAAAAATCTCTTTCATATTCTTGCATTCAATCACTTCAGTCACTTGAAGTTCAGGAAGGCCTCTAGCAATTGAGAATGAGAAAATGTTCTTCAGTTTATCACAATTTCCAACTTTAACAGTTCTTAATCTGCAGAAGGAATTTGTTGTAAGTTGACAATGACATATTTTCTCCAAGTTAATCAAATTGTGAACAAACAATGACTCTAAGAGGGATAATTTGTTGCAAGAGTCCAAATCAATGGAGTCAAAGATACATAGAAAGTAGGAATTATTTTGGATATGGAGATGCTTCAACTGTGAAGAGCCCTCTCTGTTTAGTTCATAGATGACATTCTTCACATCCTTTAAATTGTCTAAAAATAGATCCTCAACTCCCTTAAATTGCATGATAATCCCCTCCACCTGGGAATTGTTAGTATCGAGCTTGAGTTTTAACGTTCTCGAAGTCTCGTACTTACCGGACCAATCCCAGCCATCTCCTATGGATATCCTGTATCTTGCCAACTTTTTGGAGAACAAGTGCTTGGGCAAAATCTTGGCACTTGGAATATGCATTTCTAAAGTAGTCAGATAAGGCAAATGATTCAACTCATCAAGGCTTGCATTACGCCTTTCATTGTTCAATCCTTCAACCTCCCACTGAACAAAGCTATTGCCCATATACAGTTCTTCTAATCGGGATAAGTTTGATAAGACATTAGGCGGAATAACTTTCAGTTTGGAACAATCGTTCAAATCTAAAACCCTTAGCCTAGTCAATTGACCTAGTTCTACAGGCAATTGCTCAATATAAGAACTGTAAAAGCTAAGGATTTCTAGTTTCTTCAACTCCCCAATAATAGCTATGTCTCCCAGTACACTTTGATCCAAACACAACGTTTGAAGGTTTACTAGGAGATGAAGAGATGACGGCAGTGACAATAAATGCATTGTAGTCAAATCTAAAACCTTAAGCTCTTCCATTCCTATGAAAAAATTGTCAGGGATTTTCGAAAAAGGATCCTTGGTTTTCAGGTAGAACAATTTAAGTTCCGGACATTTCAAACCTTCAGGGAGCTCATATACATCATTATTATGTAAGAAGATTGCAGTACACTTTTTTTGTGTATTCTTATCCAACCATTCTCTTGGAACTTCATCATTCATCATTGCAAAAACACATTGGTCTCTAGATGCAATCGATCTGGCAACATCACGAACAACATCATGCATAGAAAACATTTCACTGGTATAACTGTCCCATAGCAAACAAGATGCTTTGAGTTTGTCGATCAATGCATTTACCCTATCTTGTGCCTCTTCCATAGAACTGATTCCTTTAAATAAACCCAATCCCATTCCATATTTCAACAAATCTCGAATAGAACCATTGTAAGTATATCCTAGTAGACTACACAGCAAAAAAATAGACTTGAGTTCCTCACTTTCTAAATGATTGTAACTCAACTCTATGGTTGAATAGGCCACTGCCTGTGATCCAGTGAAGTTTCTTGAGGAAGGCCTTCTCAATTCCCGCAAGGCATTTTTCCATTCATATAAATTCTTATTTTTCAATGCTCGTGCTACTGTTACAACAGCAATGGGCAAACCTGCACATTCCTCAACTACCTGGATTGCTACAGGCTGCACATCACGATCTTCAACACAATTACCTGCCATCTTCTTAAATAGGCTCCAAGCTTCTTTTTCTTGCAAAATGCCAACCAAATAATTGGTTTGTGAATCCATCTCGTTTGACAACACATCTAGACTTCTTGATGTCAGCAATACTTTGCATCCCTTATTATCGTCTCCACACGGAACTCCTATTATCTCCAAATCAAGAATGGACCAAATATCATCCAAGATGATAAGAATCTTATTAACTTTCTTCAATCGTGCACAAAGCCTCCGTGCTCTTCCAGATTCACTTTCTTCAAAGAATGCCAAACCCAACCCATCTGCTATCTCCCCTTGAATCTTTTTTACATCTGGGGTCTGGGATACAACTGCAAAAACTACCACATCAAAGAGTTTGCATCTCTGGGCCTGTCTAGCAGCTTCCTTCACCAGTGTTGTCTTCCCAACACCACCAATCCCGTACACTCCAATCATGTTGACATTAGGATTACTTAATGCGTTTAGCATATCATTCAGAGTGAGCATCCTCGATTCAAAGGCCTCGTAAAATTTATTAGACATAAGCCACATATTCTCTGGAACAATACGGTAGGACACTTGATCGAATTTCCCTTCAGCCAGGAGTCTAGTAACAACCATCATCTCCTTCCTTGCTTTCTTGCTAAGCCGATACCGGATCTTCAAATCAGGACACAACCCTCCAAGGCACTGCCTCTTCACTTTCTCTTCATCTCCAACAAACAACCCCACCTCATCGATGATCACGTTCACACTTATCAACCACTTTTGAATATTCTGTAAAATCTCTTCCCCATTTCTTTCAGCATCATTAACCAAATGCTGCACTCTCTCTTTTTCGTTCCTCAGCTTCTCAAATTCCTTCTTGAGATTGTCAACGTTGCTTCTATAGTTGCATAGATAACTAAATTGATGTCCTAAGGGAGCAACCAAGTATTCAGCAACTTTCCCAGCAACAGAAATAACAATTTCTACCATTTTCAAACCCTCCCCTACCACAATCCCACTTCTCTTTCAAGTTTTTGACAATGGTGTATACAAAGCAAACTAAATGAAAACAAAACAGTGACAACAACGAGCAAATTGTGAAGAGTCTAAATGCCCAACAACAAGAAAAGTGAATAGCGTCTGATTGCAGAGAAACAATGAATATAATAAACTCAGCATTGGATTGTTTTCGTTGGTTCTTGTCATTTATATATAATTTTAATAAAAGCTCAACTACTCTAAGTTGAAGATTGAAGTCCACAAGCATAAAATAAAAAGAAAACCAGGTCCCATTATTCGATTGCGATTTCTAATAGTAAAATTTCTTTTTAAAATATACCAATTAAAACAATTTGAATCATTCAAACCAATGACTAATGATACAAAAATAAAAAGTTGAATCAGTAAACAGTGCTCACCAGACAACATCATCAACTCCAGAAACTTCTCGGGTCGTGATAATTCTCCATGAATGATTTGATTCTCAGAGAAATCAAAACCGATTGCAATTAAAAATATATATATATTTATATAAAATAAAAAATAAGTAATGGAGATGCAGGGGATCGAACCCTGTACCTCTCGCATGCAAAGCGAGCGCTCTACCATTTGAGCTACATCCCCTATTGATATTAATTTGGAACAAATATATATATTATTTGTTTTATTCTTTATTGTAATGAAATAAAATTCTGGTTTTTATATATATTTATTTATTTATTCTTTTTTTTTTTCCCTTTTCTCTCTAACAAAATTAATAAGTAATTAGACATCGATTATAAAGTTCATATATGTGAAGCCAAGCAACAAATATAGTATAATGTGTAATAGCATATCCTACAGCCTCCCTTGAAGACATCTCTTAGTTTAATTAAGAGAGTAGATGTATGTTTACAGCTCCAGCAGGTCCCTAAATGACTCTCTAAATTATGTTCTGGTGGAATTCACTCCCTTAATTAACTGGTGTTTTCAGACCCCCTTAAAGTGGGCTCCATCTATTTAAGATTATTTTTAAGTGGTCTCTACCTATTATAATCGATAAACAATATCTAATATTTATTAAAAACAATATCTAATATTTAAATAATAATAAAAAAATTATTAAATGGGCCATTTAAGGGAGTATTGTTGGAGCACATACTCTCTTAATGGTCCCTCGCAATAACGTACACCCTTAAATAAGAGAGTCTCCAAGGGAGACTACTGGAGATGCTTTAAAGATATTCTCGAGAGAGAAGCTTAAGTCTCTCTATGCACTAAAACAAAACAGTCTTGTTTATATATATATATATAGGGGCGAAACCATGATTTTGGCTTTAGGGGAGCCAAGACAAATCATATTTGTCTCCAGGGGCGTAGTTCAGCTGGTAGATGGACGAGATTGGGGCTTTGACAAATGACTCCCAAGTTAGCGGCTCCAATCTTACCAATGACAAGCTTTAAAACAAAACAAAAAAATACCTTGTGTAAATAGATACCGTAAAAAATATATATATCTTGAAAATCATATTTATAACTAAATCTATTTAATTTTCACTTCAATTTCCATTTTAATTACATAATCAAAGAGTTTGCGAGAATTTTTTTTTTCTTCTTATTTTTGTAAAATCTATGTCTAATCTAAACAAATCTGACAATAGATTTTTTAATATTTCCCAACTTAAAAATATATGAATTTTAATAGCTTTTTTAAAACCTTAAAAAGGACCGATAATAAATATCCATGCTGTTTAAATGACAAGTAGACGTAAAGCAGATCTATTGGTACGTGTAATTTAATTTTATAATATTAATGTATTGTTCAATATGGTTTAATGATAAAATAGCTCATTCAATCTATCAATATCTCAAATTCGAGTTGTTCGTCACCGTAATTGTATTTCTCGGAACGGATGATACTCCAATAGCCAAAACCAAGTCAAAAGTATAATTTTTTTAAAAAATAAAATAAAATAAAATAAAAATTAAAGCCCAACAGTCCAAGTCAGACAACACACTACCCAATGTTCTCTTTCTCCTCTCTCACAAGTTTTCTATTTCTTTCATCAACCTCTCATTCTCAACTCTAACCTTTGCTCTGTTGCAAGCCTGCAGCTTGCAAATATCATCAAACAACTTAAATTGCAATTTATTCTCTCAAAGAGTCGTTCAAATCCTCTTATTTGTTGCCATACCTAAGATTTGGCAACATTCATATTTCATGTTTTATTTTTAATAGTTTTTATTTTTTTAACTGAAAACACAAAAAATTGAAATTTCTTTAGGGGGCTGTAGCCGCTATCGGCCCCTCCCTAAATCCGCCCTTGTATATGTATGTATATATATAATGAATTAGAGATGGTGCTTTTAAAATGTTCATAGTGGGATTCAAAGAGAGAAATTCAAAAGTAGCTATGGAAAACATTAAACTTTTGTTAATAACCACTTTTGAAATTTTAATTGTTAATAACCACTTTTTTAAAAAAAATTCAGTGTATGTCCATAAGTTATAATATTACCCCTGAAATTAGTTTTCTTTTTTTAAAACCTTAAAACTTGAAATCATGACTAAATTTAAAATGATCAAACTTAAAATCATGACTAAATTGAAATATCCAAACTTGAAATCATGCATAAATTTAAAATATTGAAACTTGAAATATGGACTAAATTGAAATTACGCTTAGGTTTTTTTTCCCCTTTTTCTTCTTCCTTTTCTTATTCCTCAAATTAAATTAGGTTTAGGTTTTGTTGATTTCTCTTTTTTGTTGCAGATCACGTCGCCGTCGTCGGAGATCGCTTCACGGAGCCGCCGGACGTCGCCTGGACCAGCGACGTTGACGACCAATGGCGCACGAACCAGCGACGTTGGTTTGTACGATGACCAAGCAGTGCCTTCGTGCGCCGCTGGTTCGTCACGTCCGGCTGCTCCGCTGGTCCAGGCGGCGTTCGGGAGAGAGAGCAGAGGGAGAGAGCAGCAGAGAGAGATGATAGGGAGAGAGAGCAGATCGGGAGAGAGAGTTGATCGGGAGAGAGAGCAGAGGAGAGAGAAGGATAAAGAGAGAAAAGAAGGAGAGAGAGAGAGAGTTTTGGGGAGGTTTTTATACGAGGGTTTTTCAGTAATTTCTCAAAAAAGTGGTTATAAACAATTAAAATTTCGTTTGTGGTTAAAAACGAATTTCCCCTAATATTTGTGGTCATTCTGAGTAATTTCCACGGGATTCAAATCCCCCACACTATATTGACGGAGTGCTAAGAGTTGATACTAAGGCCCCATCCTGCAGCTGTTTTTCAGCCCGTTTTCGTTTTTGTTTTCCAAAAACGATTTCGAATTCGCGTTTGTTATCCATTTTTCATGTTATTTTCAAAAAACAAAAAACAAAATGAAAAACAAAACTAGTGGTAACAGTAAAATATTTGAAAACACCAAATACTTGTTTTTTGTTTTTGTTTTTGTTTTTCAAAAGAAATTAACAACTTTTTTCTCTCTCTTTTTCACTTTAAAGCTGCTTTCCAGTTCTCATCTTCTCTCATCTTCATCTCCTTCTTTTTGATATGAACTTATTGGGTAGAACTCATATTTAAGAACCGGCTTGTAAGAAAAGGGTGCCCAATAAGTTATATACCATTGACTAATCACATACTTAGTCAATGTGGGATCCTAACTTTCCACCATGCTTCTGCAGTTGTCGTCCACGGCGGCCCATCTTTCCTAGTTGGGTGACTTCATGGATCCCGCTCTCTCGGGTAGCAGCCCTTCCCAGGTCGCCACGTCCGCAACGAACCCACTGATCGGCATGGTGCCGGCTCTAATACCACTTGATATGAACTTATTGGGTAGAACCCATCCTTAAAAACAGGCTTGTAAGGAGAGGGTGCCCAATGAGTTATATACCATTGACTAATCTCATACTTAGTCAATGTGGAATCCTAACATTCCACCACGCTTCCGCAGCCGTTGTCCACAGCGGCCCATCTTTCCTAGCTGGGTGACTTCGCGGATCCCGCTCTCTAGGGTAATAGCCCTCCCCAGGTCGCCACGTCCACGACAAACCCACTGCTCGGCATGGTGTCGGCTTTGATACCACTTGATATGAACTAATTGGATAGAACTCATCCTTAAAAACCGGCTTGTAAGGATAGAGTGTCCAATGAGTTATATACCATTGATTAATCACATATTTAGTCAACGTGGGATCCTAACATTCCACCACGCTTCTGTAGCCGTCATCCACGGCGGACCATCTTTCCCAGCTGGGTGACTTCACGGATCCCGCTCTCTCGGATAGCAGCCCTCCCCAGGTCGCACCATTCGTGACAAACCCATTGCTCGGTATGGAGCCGGCTCTGATACCACTTGATATGAACTCATAGGGTAGAACTCATCCTAAAAAACCGGCTTGTAAGGAGAGGGTGCCCAATGAGTTATATACCATTGACTAATCTCATACTTAGTCAATGTGGGACCCTGACATTGACTACTACTCAAGAGAGCGGAATCCGCGAAGTTATCCAGTTGGGAAAGATGGGCCATTGTCCAAAGTCACCTAGCTGAGAAAGATGGGCCGCCGTGGACGACGGCTACGGAAGCGTGGTGGAATGTTAGGATCTCACATTAATAAATTGAAGAATTTACTTTAGAGTTCTTAAAGATTTTATTTTATTTTCTTATTTTCCCCCTTATTTATCAATGTTCAGCTGGAAGCTTTTACTACTAATTTTTGAGATGTGGTCAACATTCTTTCAAATCAAGTAGGGAAGTAGCAATAGAAAAGGAGATTTTTAGTTTTGAAAATCTTTTGAGGTTTTGTTTTTTGTGATTCTTAGCAGCTTTGAATAACAACATAGCAGTAGAGCAGGTAAACCAACCAACTAGCTAGTGCTCTGAAAAACTGCAAAAAAGTGTGTGTTTTTTTTTTTTTTTTTGTGCAACATTTCATGATCTTTACGGTCCAAAGTCCAAACCGAGAAGGGATTAAAAAAAAAAAAACCACAATTACAATTCTTTTGATAATTGTATTTCATGATCTTTTAATATTTATAGATAAGAAACGAATAATATAAGATTGAAAACAACTTTTGTTTATTATTATTATTATTTCACTGCTAATTGGGTTTGATTAGTAAAATACAATAAAGTTACTGTAAGGACTATGTTTTGATGAAAATTATATTTGACAAGACAAAAAATCTATTAACAAAATACAGAGAAATTAACATGAGAAATCATGTGTCAACTTTGAAGAAAAAGAACTCCCCAAACAAGACCATATTGATATGTTATTTATTCATAAAAAGGAATGGAGTCCAGAATGTAAATAGAATTGCATCACTTGACAAAACATGTGATTTAATTCTGCAAATTCACTTGACAAAAGATGTATTTATTAAAAAACATCTCCACAAATCTGAAAAAGATGACAGAATTATTTAAGCATAAATAAATAAACAAAGAAAAACTTTATCACATCTTTCTACCTGTTCTCAAACTTTATTTAAAAAAAAAAAAAAAAATTGGAAAAAGGAAAGAGAGAAATTAAACTCTAACACCATCATTAAAGGCACAAACCAAATCCAGATCTGTAGAAATCGCTATACCAAACTCAGATATTTGGTTTCACCACTAAATTTATCTCATTAGGGTTTCAGTCAAAACCCTTTGACTATTAATAAACAACCTTCTTTTGTTTGTTAATTACTGAATTGCCATGTCCATTTAGAAAGTTATTGAATAAATTTTTTTTATTTTTTTTTTTAAATGTGCATAATGAGACTGACCACCAACATTAGTTAAGAATTGGTTTTATATGATTAAAATTCTATTGAAGTTGTGTACGTAATATTACATAATGTATGTAATATTTTATTATTATTTTTTTAGTAATGCTAGATGTCCTATTTTTTTTTTTTTCTAATGTGACATACACCTTACGTGCCACATCATTTAGGAAGAAAAAAATTAGGACGTCTAGCATTATTATTATTTTTTTTTAGTTGCAAATAATATATGTAATAGAAATGTGAATATAGATCCAATCATGTGCTAAAAAACCTAGTTATTTTAAGACAAAATCACCAACAAACCAACGAAGAAATCTCTGGCCACTAGGCGGTTTGACTATGATTTCTCTGTGCAAATGAAGGAAGGACGTTCCATTGTCGCAATCGAGCTCATTTGTTTTGACATGGTTGGCCAAGGGTTTGGATCCACTAAAACTATGGCATCAATATCATTATTTTATTTTATTGACGCCACACTGCCACAGTAATAGGAGATCCATGTCTTGTCCAACCACGCCAAAACTAACTAACCCAATTGGTTAAGACTTCTGTTAATATACTGATTTGGGGCAAAAATCATTAGAAAAAAAAAATCGGTTTTTCTACTTTGTGTTATAAACCAAACTGAACCAAACCAAACAAATTTGGTTCGATTTAGTTGGTTTAGTTCGTTTCATTCGATTCTAATCAATTGTAAAACTTGGAAAAGGAAAGTGAAAAATTAACTCAACACCATCTTTAAAGCACAAACCAAATCCATAGAAATTTCTCTACCAAATTTATGGACCCGGAATAAAGGAAACTAAACTAATATGTGGTATATGAAAATTCATTGAAATAATAATAAATAGTATATTTGAATGGAAGATCAGAAAGAAAATACACTTAAAAAAAAACACACAAATAAAAATTGATATAAATATATGGTTATGAAAGAAGATATTAAAATAAATGGATCAATTGTAAAAACTAAAGAAAGAAAAATAAAACATGGCATATCTAATACAGAAAAAAAAAAAAAAAAACAAAAAAAAACAAAAAAACAAAACATGGAGAGAAAAGGAAAGGTGAGAGGAATGTATATATAGAGCGAGTCAGCGAGGAATTGAATGAAAATTGAGTGATCCTTTTATGACCGTTGGATTGATCAAACGGCTATAAAGATACGGTCCTTTTTTGTGGGCAGGTATCTAGTGTTGTACATTTTTTCAGTGTTTTAGAGCACTAGTGGCCTAGTGGGTGTACCTACTACTGCTATAAAGTATAAACTGCCAAGAATCACAGAAGTAAAATCTCAAAAGATTTTCAAAACAAAATTTTTTTTTTTTTTTTTTTTTTTTTTTTTTTCATTTTCAACTGCTACTTAATTTGTACGAATCTTGACCGCATGTCAACGGTTAACCTCGTGAAGATCATAAGAAAAAACAATGATAAATAATAAAATCTTTAAGAACTCTAAAGTTTAGGGATGACCATTTTCCCTTGGGGTCCCAAATCTCTGCTCCTCCATCCCCATTTGGGGGAAATTTTTTGGAGAAAAATGGGAAAATGGGGAGGGATGGGGATGAAAATCATCCCCAAATTAAAATGGGGATGGGGATGGGAATGGAGGGACCCCTCCCCCATCCCCATTTCCCCATTTCCCCCAGATATAATATATAATATATAATATATTAATATATTTTTATATTTATTTTTTCAATATTTTTATTCTTACTAACTATATATACATCTTTATTATGTAATTTTTGTATTTGATGTTATTTTGTATTTGAATTTAATGGATTGTGTACTTTTTTATTATGTAATTTATAATGATATAGGGAAAATGGGGGAAATAGGGAAAAACGGGGAAAACGGGGAAATGGGGATGGAGGTGGGGGGACCTCCCCCCAAAACTACCCCATCCCCATTTCCCCATTTGGGGAAAATGGGGGGGAGGGTTTGGCAAATGGGGATGGGGATGGGGGGACCTATATCCATCCCCATTTCCCCATTGGCCATCCCTACTAAAGTTAATTATTCACCGTATCTAGTGCATAAAAATCACATGATTATCGCATAAAACCATGACTTACGGTTTAGTATTGGAGACTTAGGGGTCGTTTGTTTTTTTGTCTGAAAACTGAATAGTCCTGAATTTTACTGAAGACCGAATAGTGACTGAAACTTGAATCTGAATGATATGTTTGTTTTTTTTTTCCTCACATATGAATGTACTGTCAACATGTTTGTTCTTTACAAATAAAATTATCTGAAAAGAAGTAATTTTACATATATACCCATGTTAAACAATTATACATATAATATAGAATAAAAACAATCAAAAAATAATAATTATATATGTACACATATGATCATGATCTTCTTCTTCGATTACAAACAAACTTTATTTTTACTAAGAAAAGAAAAGAGTTTTTTTTTTTTTAAATAAAAATAAAATAAAAGGGAGAGCTAGAAAACTCACACAAAACACTCTAAAAAAATAATATATAAATATATCACCCTAATATCATAATAAAATATTGATATTAAATACCAATATGAGAAGGGATTATGGTTCTTTTTTTATTTTTAAAGCTATTTAAAATAAACAATATATTAAAATAAAGATTTCTATACAATATATAATTATGATGAAATTGAAAATATGTTATATATGGAGGATAATATTGGAAGAAAAGATTTTAGATTGCATTTAATGCAATTCAGTGATTTACAATTAAGTGAAAAGTCATGATTTTTTACTTTTTATTTTAAGTTGTTTTTTGGTATTTTTAAGTTGTTTGACCACTTAAAAAAAACAAACAAAACAACTTAATAATTATGATTCAGACCCATTAAGTCTTAAGTGGAAAAAACAAACGACCCCTTAGGAATGGAGAAAGTAAGTGAATAATGGATCTAAATATTACCTAGATTTTTTTTTTTTTTTTTGTTAAAAAATGGTTATACTAAATGAGACATACACTTTTATGTTCAGTACTTTACTTCACAATTTGTTTTCTAGTATAATGAGAATTATGAAAATTTTTAAAATGAATTATGATCAGCTTATGTAACGTTTTTTTTTTTTTTTTTTTTTTTTTTTTTTTTTTTTTTTTTTTTTTTTTTTTAAGAATGTATCTTTAAAATTTAATAAGTTATTGGGAAAAAAAATATTATATTCTAAATTAAACAAATCAGAAATCACACAAAAGAAATCTGAAAAAGAGCTAGACAATGAAGTAGATCTTTCTCTCTCTTTCAGAAAATGAAGTAGCTTATAGCTAGACAATGAAGCCTCTCTCTCTCTTTCATGTTGTACAACTCCACAAACGGACAATGTTTTTCCATTTTTTAAAATATTTTAGCATAAAAATAATTTTTTTAAAAAAAAAACTAATTTCCAAAACTTGAAATTTTTTGAAATTTATACTATAATTATATTTCATTTTTCTTATCATACATTCAAAATATCTCATCAAAATTCATTAAATTTCACAATGAAATAGATAGTTTAAACATAAAATGGTTTGTATTTAAAAATTATTAAATATTTGTTGAAAATATAACAAAATTATAAATAGAGAAAACAAATTATAAAGTAAAGCACCGTACAAAATTCAATAAACAAAATCAATTTTAAATCGTTTTCAGTTTTAATATAGAGCACTAGTGATATGGGTGTGTTGAGTGTACCTGCGTCAAGAATCACAACAGGAAAAATTCAAAAGATTTGTTGTCCAAAAAAAAAATCTAAAAAAAAAAACTCCCTTTCAATGCTACTTAAATTGAAAGAATCTTGACCACATTTTACAAGCATTTGTCTATGAAATAGTGTAAATTTTCTATTTATAAGTAGAGAAAGGTAGGTGTATATTAAATATACTTTAAACATGATTTATATGAGTTATGATATATTATGATCAATGTCACTTGATCATGGTTTATGTAATTTTTAATAAACTAATAAGTTGATCTTAATCTCTAGTAAATAATGGACCTACATATTTCATAGATTTATTTTTCCGTTTTAGAAATGAGACCTATGTAATTTCACTCTCCCTCACTCTATCTTAATGTTCATTTTTAAGTTGTACTATTGTGCATTTTGTTTGACCAATTTACCGAAAAGAGGTTTTGTGAATTTTTGATCTGAAATATAAAAATATTTAAAATGAATGTAGTTAATAGATTATATTTTAATAAATGAAACACTTTTATGTATAGTACTCTAATCTTTCCTTTACACCATGTTTGGTTTGACGGAATATGAAATAAAGGAAAGGAAAGAATTTGGATGGATTTGATATCTTGTTTTGATTGTTAAATGAGAGGGAAATGAAATGAAAGGAAAATGAAGGAAAAAGAAGGAAAATGAGGGAATAATTTATTCTTCTTTTACCCAATTTGGTTTCCACCCAAATTTGGCAGGAAAAGGAAGGAAATGAATCCAGAATTAATGATTGTTTCAATATTCCATAACTAACCCTATTAATATTGGGTATTTATATTGTTGAAAGAATGTTATTTTCATAAATAGAATAATATGTATTCATTTATTTCTCCCTTCTAAATAATATTTATTTCCTTTCATTTCTTTTGTATTTATAACTATCCAAACAACAATTATTAAAAACATTTTCTTTTAATTTTCTTTCCTTTTCTCATTTACATTTCCTTTCCTTTCTCTCATATTCTACCGATCTAAACATAGTGTAACAATTTTCTAACGAAAATTATAAATTGTATTATCTTTTTTATATAAATTCTCCAAAGTCCCAACTACCAACTTTAAAGATTCATCATGTATGAATTATGATCAACCTATGTATCTTTAAAATTTAATAAGTTATTGGATAAAAAAATCTTATGTTTTAAATTATACAAATAAAAAATCACGTGAAGAAATCTAAAAAAAAAAAAAAAAAATTTGACATTGAAGTAGCTCTTTCTCTCTCCTTTAGGAAAATGTTGGCCAAAACCCACAAACCAACTTATTTCACTCTCATAGCAACTCCAACATACAATACCAAATTTTACTCCAATTTAGAGTTGAATGGAAATCTTATGAGATTATATTTACATCAAATTTTTTTCCACTCCAATGTTCAACACCAAATTTTACAATAAAAAAACATTTTAAAAGGATATTTTCCTAATAAATATTTAAATTATTATAATAGTTTAACATTATTTTAATATATAATTAATAAGTAAATTAAACAAATTGAATATATATATATATATATCAATATGACTTGATGTGACATTTAAGAAATTAAAAAAAGAAAAAAAATTGTGCTATGAACAGTTGAGCGGCAGGCTTGGCGCTTACTGTTCACGAACACAAAAAATTTCTTCTTGAAAAATGGAAAATTTGAAGTTGGTGCTGGATTTGAAGTGTTGGTCGGAGTTGCTCTCATAAATCATGACAAAGTGAAGCTTTTACTCCTAATCTTTGACACGTGTTCAAGATTCTTTCAAATCAAGTATCAGTTGAAAAAGATATTTTTTGTTTTGAAAATCCTTTAAGATTTTTTTTTTTTTAATTTTTTATTATTAGCAGCTTTAAATAAAAACAGTACTAGTGTTTCAAAAGTTTCAAAAGTGTTTTTTTTTTTTTGTGCAACATTTCAAAATTTGTGCAACGTTCAAGACCAATTTCACAATGTTGATTTTGATTCAATTTTTTATTCAACAAAATCAAGAGTAAAAAAGTAATTTCCTATATCAATTATAAAGTCAAATGAAAATCTAATGTGTTAATAAGGGTATTTCTATCTTAACAGTATTTGGTAAATTTGTAATTGTCGAATTTTTAAAGGGCGGAATGGTACATTTAGGCAGTAAAACAAAAGCCATGGGCAAAATAGTCATTTATCATTTTCTGTGACGGTTGACGGTCAAAATTCTAGTTAAATAGACCAAATTGAGTGGTTTTTAAAAATATAGGAACCCCGGTAAAAAAATGAATAAATAAATAAAAATAAGATAATTTTAAAAAACATAGGGACTCAAATAATAATATCATACCCCTAAAAAAAAATGACTTGGTCATTGATCTATTTGTTGTATGAATTCCACACTTTATCAAAAGCAATTATGAACACTTTGTATTTCACTGTTCCAATCGGGATTAGATTATTCTATCTTTAAATGTCTTGTAGCATCAACAACCAAATGCTGCACCGTCTCTCTTCTACCTTCCAACTTCTTAACTTCATTCTCCAGATTCTCGAAGTTGCTGTTGTAGTTCCAGATATACCTGAATGGACGAACAATGGGACCAACCAGGTATTCGGCCACTTTCGCAGCAACAGAAATAGCAAACCCGTCCATTTTCAAAAAAAAAAAAAAGACAAGTGAAGGAAAAACGCAAATGCAAACGAAGAAAACAGAGTACACAAACAGGGCAAAATTAGGGAGCAAACTGAACAGCAGAACAACAATGGCAATTAAGTGTTTTTGAGATCAAATGGAAGGAAACAAGAGAAGGGTTTCTTGATTGAGCGTAAATGTACCAAAAAAAAAAAACAGATTTGTGTATTTTACCGTTGATGAGAGTTTGATACACGAGAAAGGTGGGAGAATGATATGTATTTTTCCGATCCTGGAAAATACATAAAGAGAATTTATGATAGATTGTATATTTCCGATCCTGGAAATTTACATAGAAGAATTTAGGAGAAGTATTTCAGATTCGAAATACATAAGAAGAAGCATAGGCGAGAAGAAACAGAGGAGATAAAAGGGGAGACGATTTGTCTTCAATATTTTCATTCATAATCTCATCCAATACATTGATTGCTCTTTTATAGGCTGAACAATACGAATGAGCTAACACAGAAACAAACGTGTAAAATAAGAAAACAACATGGAAATAACTGCATAGAACATGGCTGATCCTTTGTGCACACTTTCGTGAGATAAGGAGCATTTATTTGAAAACTACCCACTACTCCAACTAACTTGAATACTCTCTAAAATGAAAGCCACTAACTTAGAATATGAAGCACTAACAACAATGCCACCACAATTAAGGAAACATGCAACACTAATTTATTGTGAACTCGGTCCACCTAACTGCTAACATCTCCATGCATGTCTTGCATGTGATATGGCTCACATCACAATTCCACATGTGCATGCATGACTTGGCTAATAGGCATGGTGTGGCTAATGGGTACATATCATTCCCCACCGCTTGAAGAATCCTTGTCCTCAAGGATGAAGTCCGGGTAAGTCTTCGAAAAACGCCAACGATTTTCCCAAGTTGCATCATACGACGAACTTTAAATTTTTCGCCTTTTGTCATGATGTCCATCCAATCGCTCCATTGGCTCGAAACAAATTCTTGAATCATCAAATCCTGCAATAAAAGATAAACTGAAACATTTTTACGGTGAGAAACATGTGATTCATAAAAACAATCCATGAAATATGAATTGCTCTTAAATGAGATTTTCTCAAAAACATCTTCATCGAATACCGGTGGTTTGTCAAAATCGACAAAAACCTCCGCCGATTCATATGTATCATCGAGAAACACCGAAAGATAGGTGACTAATTGTATTTGAGAATTTGATAGAGATTGTAGTTCATCCCTAATGGCTTGGAGGTTCTTTTGAATTTGGAGGAAAGTGGACTCATGACGAGTTAGGAATTCATAGACTCCATTACGAAAACCTGTGTCCATGGGACCGAACGGCTCTGATACCATTGATATGTATTTTTCCGATCCTGGAAAATACATAAAGAGAATTTATGATAGATTGTATATTTCCGATCCTGGAAATTTACATAGAAGAATTTAGGAGAAGTATTTCAGATTCGAAATACATAAGAAGAAGCATAGGAGAGAAGAAACAGAGGAGATAAAAGGGGAGACGATTTGTCTTCAATATTTTCATTCATAATCTCATCCAATACATTGATTGCTCTTTTATAGGCTGAACAATACGAATGTGCTAACACAGAAACAAACGTGTAAAATAAGAAAACAACATGGAAATAACTGCATAGAACATGGCTGATCCTTTGTGCACACTTTCGTGAGATAAGGAGCATTTATTTGAAAACTACCCACTACTCCAACTAACTTGGATACTCTCTAAAATGAAAGCCACTAACTTAGAATATGAAGCACTAACAACAATGCCACCACAATTAAGGAAACATGCAACACTAATTTATTGTGAACTCGGTCCACCTAACTGCCAACATCTCCATGCATGTCTTGCATGTGATATGGCTCACATCACAATTCCACATGTGCATGCATGACTTGGCTAATAGGCATGGTGTGGCTAATGGGTACATATCAGAGAATCAATGTTTTATTTTATTTCTGGAGACATGTGAAAGGCTTCGCGCGTGAAAATATTTTACTGTAATTTTTGTATATCGATACTAGATCTAGGACTTTATGTCGTCTGTTCAACTAAAAGGATAAAACTATTTATAATGATTTTTCTTTTGAAATATGACGCTATATCGTGGGTAAGATTGGGCTCTACAAATATAAGTGAGAGTTTCATTTTAAAGTCTCAAACTGATGTAAGATTGAAAAGAAAATTAGGAAGAAAATTAGATTGATTTGGTTATAAATAATTTTCTAGATATAAAATAGACGTGTTACATTTTAATTAGTTAATATATATTTCATTTATTTATTTGTATCATTACTTCTAACACCAAATGGTATCACATTTTGTTGAAAAGTATCAGGTATGGGATTATATATTTTTTCTTGTACGGGATTCCTATTGATATTATTTGAAGATTGTGTGACCTACAATATTAATTTTTGTCTTGACCCCGCTAAAGTCAAAATCTAGGTTTCACCCCTATCTGCCACCAAAAAGGGACATAAAAATTTGAGTATTTGAACGAAATGATAAAAGGCATAGCCAGGTATTCAGAAGAAAAAAATATATATAAAGCACAAAAATATTAAAAAATATATCAATAATCGATAATGGTTATGAAAGTTATTGCTTTTGGTAACGATTCTTAATATTTTATATTTTAATAGCTAAAAACATGTAATTGGCTTTTTGGTTTCAAATGCACCCTTTTTAGCTGGCTACAAGCCTACAAGCCTATAAGCCTACAACGACATAAATTAAGAATCCAACATCGACCGAAATAATTTATGAAAAAAAAGCAAATGATAAAGTGAATTATGAACAAAAAAGCAATGTTATTTACTTTTTTTTTTTTTTCTTTCCAAATTAAAATTTAAGTCCACTTTCATTTTGACGGATGGTTTTCGAATTTTAATTCAATTAAAAAAAAAAAAAAAAACCTGTCACTCTTTCTTTATTTATTTAAGTCCACTTTCATTTTGACGGATGGTTTTCGAATTTTGGATTAATATTTTTCTGTCTAATTTATTTATTTATTTATTTAATCTTCAAAATATGGCTGGATACGTGTCATTTGTCATACTTTTTCTTATATGTTGTTTTAAAATTTTCTTTACTCGAATGAAAATAAAATGACATGTCACTCTTACAATAATTCTCAAATGAAAATAAAATGAAATATTTATTTTTATAATAATTATCTAGTCAAATCGGTTCCTTAAAAAAATTTCAGGACTTTCGGTCAGACAAAAAAAAAAAAAAAGGGGCCCTTCTCTCTTAATCCTTGATATTTAATACTCAAAATAAAATAAATGAAAACCAGAAAATGTCATGAAATATTTCACTTTGCAATAATGAAATTGCAGCATTTCATTACAGTTGCTTGAAAATAGTTCACTTCTTTGTTCTTCGCTCTTCTTTCTGGTGTTAAAGCAATTCACAACTTGATCATCTCAATAGTTTCTAAGCATTTACAAGGTTTGATCTTGAAACACTTTACTATCGATTTTTTATCTCAATAGTTAATTTGGTTTGATTCTCATCTATATTTCAAAATATAATTCTGCTCCCCACTTTCTCTGTTCTGTTCTCTCGTTGTTAAAAGTAATTAAAACCATGATTATCACCAATATATCATTATCATCTCATTCAGAAATCTAGTAGCTTCTTTCTTGAATTTTTTTTTTTTTTTTAATACAAGAAAAGATATTTAAAACATTCTTTGCCTATTTTCACTGTTTCATTTCATAGAAAACTTTGCTATTGTTCTCTACTCGCGGCCACTCTTCTTATTCGGATTTTTTTCTCCCTAGTTGCTCTGTTTTATTTACATTTGTTTTGATCTCAAACACGTACGGTTTGCTAATGATTTGTTATCCTCATTTAGTTGGGTTATTTACAGTTGATTTTCCTGTTGTGTTCTCTGTTTTATTTGCATTTAATTGATAAGTGAAACCCAAAAACAAAATTGGATATTTAGGACAGACAGATAACGACGAGAATATGGAGCCCTTTTGGGATCAATTGAGTGTGGTATACGTTAACATCCAATTGACATCAATAACGTTTTTTTTTTTTTTTAATCGGTTGTTCAAAGTTGTTTGGTCTTTTAGGCTGTGTTTGTTTGACGGGATTGGACTGGGATTGGATTATTTTTAGTCTAATCCCATGTTTGGTATATTTAGTGTGCCAGGACTATTTAATCCCATGATCTTTTTTATCCTTTTAGAGCAGGATAAAATAATCCTCTCAACATCAACGGGATTATTTATCCCATCACTATTTCTCAGCCACCTCTTCCTCACTTTCACACATTTCTCTATTTAGTTCTAACATTCACTCATCGATTAAATTCCATAAACAAGAAAAACAAATCCAATCAACAAATAAACCATAAATCCCATCCAATAATCCATATTTTTCAATCAAAACCAAAAAAAAAAATTCTGGAAAATCTGAAAAATCTAGAAAATTTGGAAAAAAAATCTGGGAAAAAAATATGGAAAATAAATCTATTGTTGTGTTCTTTCCTTCACAACAAAACCAGATCCAGAATAATTCAAAACAAAAAAAAGTTAGCTAATCTATTCCAAAAAGAAAAGAAAACGAAATAAAAGGAAAAAAAAAAAAAGAGTAGATAGAAGAGATTCATGGCTGCCCAAGACTTGTTGGCCTCCACCTCGAAGAGATTCATGAGGTCTTGGATTGTTGAGTTAAAGAACAGAGAAAGAAGAAGAAATTAAGTGAGATAGAGAAGATCAGATCGAGAAAGAAGAAGAAATTAAGTCTTGTAACAGAATTGAAGAACAACGAATGGAGAAGAAATTATGTGAGAGAGGGAGGATAAGATCAGATAGGGAGAAGATATTTTTGGGGAGTGATTGACTGGCATGTGATGTGTGGGTGGAGAGATTTTTTTATTTATTTTTTTTTTTGACGTAAGTGGACTAGTGGAGTGATAATTGCAAAATTTATTTTTACAATTTATTATTTTATTATTTTTCTCCAATCCCATTACATACCAAACACAGGATAGCACTATTTTTAGTCCAATCCCATATTGCACCAAACATGGAAAACATTATAATTAATCAAATTCAGTCCAATCCAATCCAATCCAATCTCATATCTTAAAAATAGTCCAATCCTATCCGGCGTAACAAACGCAGCCTTAAAGTAGGTGTAAGTCATGTGACATTATCTTTTTTGTTTCTTTGAATCTTTGGTATGTGTGAGTGGCTTTTCTTTTAATTATTTAAGTTTCATTTTTTTTTTGGGAGAATCGCAAATACCCCCCCGACTTTTAAGCTAATGGCAAATCAAACCCTCTGGTTTGAACAATCAGCAAACAACCCCCTACAAATTTGAACAATCAGCAAATAACCCCCTACAAATAAGCAAATAACCCCCTACATGCAGCAAAAAATGCAAGGATTCTTAATGGTAGGGGGTTGTTTGCTGATTGTTCAAACCAGAGGGTTTGATTTGCCATTTGGTTAAAAGTTGGGGGGGTATTTGCGATTCTCCCTTTTTTTTTTCCTAATCTGGAGTGTTGTTAACCACTGTCTTTGGTTAGTAAACTGTTAAAAATTGAACTATAGTTACTGTTTTTTTTTTTTTTTTTTTTTCCCAAGTGGTGTGGTAGGCATAGAATGATAGAAATCATAGAAAAGGAAGAATGGGATTCATTTGTTCACACACACCTTGATTATCTGCTCATTGTAGAAACTCTTTCTTATATACAACTTTTGTTTATAATTACACTAATATCCCCTGCCATTAGTATAATTTATTTCATTTATTTATTCTAACTTAAAATCAAAAGACAATAATAAAAATTACAAACAATCGATCACAATTAATAAAAGTATTATTTTATGCTTGTTTTTTATATATATAATCCATTGATTTTATTTCGATTTTTTTGATTGCACAATTTAGATTCATTTCATTTTGTTATATTTGTTAGTTTAAACAATTCAGAGGGTCAGTGAGTCATTGATTAAACATTCAAATATATTGACTAAACAATTCAATGTGAGGGATGTTAAATTTCGTGATAAATATAGTGATAAATTAGTATATATTAAATATATATTGAACATGAACTTGTTCTATATATTATTCTTTTTTTCGGTATACGAAATGAGACCTATAATTATGACAGTGTAGACTTTAATAATTTTTTGTGACTTTTCTATCCCTTGTAAAATTATTCTCTCCAACACTTTCTCCATCTTTACATCCCACAGTAGGAGGGATTTTAAGAGCCCGTCCTGTAACGTTTTTCAAATGCTGTTTTTGTTTTTGTTTTTATTTTTCGAAAATAAAAATGAAAATGAAAACAATATTTTTGGTTTCAGTTTCGAAATCCAAATACTAGTCTAGTCGCATATCCTGAAAGCTGGATTCCGAATATGAAAACATCAAAAACGCGTCTGGTAGCATATCCTGGAACTTGTATTTCTAATAATTTAATATTAATTATTATTTTTTAGACCAGATCAATCTCCAGTTTATGAATCATCATCAACATCACTATATTTTTTTCCAATTTATAAGACCAAATCAATCTATTAAAAAAAAAAAAAAATCAATCATCATTAATCTGTATCTTTTTTTTATCTCCATCCATCCAATCATCACCAATTCATCTCTAAACCCAAAAAAAAAAAAAAAAAGATACAGGCCATCAGTTTTAACTAGAGGAGATTGATCAATTACAATTTGAAGTTCATCTGAAAATTAGTGGAATCATCCTCAGATTCTAATAAAAGAATTTCAATAAATCAACATACCAACAAAATCTGAAATCAACATACCAACAAAATCAACACCAACATTTGAAATCAAAATCTGAAATCAAAATCCAAATCAAAATACCAACAACACCAACATCACCAACATCTGAAATCAAAATCCACAACACCAAAAACCCATTCAAATCAAACAAATTACCAACAAAATACTAGATTTATCAACAAAATACCAGATTTTTTTTAATTAACAAATCTGAAAATCTAGAAATTTTCCAGAAATTTCCAAATTTCCTCTTTTAAGCATATAGGAAAGAAGAAGAAGGGAAGAAGAAGAAGGAGAAGAAGAATAAGAGCTCGGCGGTGAAGAAGGATAATATCAATGGAAAGAAGAAGAAGGGAAGAAGAAGAAGAGCTCGGCGGTGAAGAAGGAGAAGATTGACGGAAAGAAGAAGAAGAAGAAGAAGTGATCGGCAGTGAAGAAGGAGAAGAGACCGATGGAAAGAAGAAGAAGGGAAGAAGAAGAAGAAGAAGAAGAAGAAGGCGCGATCTGTCGGACGATGTCGGTCTGACGGACGGGAAGAAGAAGCTGGATCTGACGGACAGTGAAGAAGAAGAAGAATAAGAAGAAGAAGAAGAGAGAAGGCTCTATCGCGTCAGGCGGGAAGGAGGAGAAGAAGAAGAAGAAGAGAGAAGGAGAGGAAGGAGAAGAACATCGGTGAAAGGAAGAAAAAAAGAAAAAAAAAATGAGTTTTTTATTTTAAGTGAAAAACAAAACGAAAAACAAAATGAAAAATATCAAAAAGTTGTTTTGGAAATTTTTCATTTTTAACATTGTTGTTGTTTTTGTTTTTGTTTTTGTTTTGGAAAACAAAATGGAAAACGGTAACGAACGTGTATTTGAAAAAAAAAAAAAAAAACACACTTAAAAAATGCCACCGGACAGCCCCTAAGCATCTCAAATGTACAACACCAAACTCAACTCTAAATGGGAATCTTCTGGGAATATACTTTTACATCAAATTTTTTTCTACTCCAATGTTTAATATCAAATTTTACACCAAAATAGCATCTTTAAAGAATATTATTTCAATAAATATTTAAATTATTATAATAGTTTAATATTATTTTAATATATAATTAATAAGTATATCAATATGGGTGTCATTTTAAAGATTTCAACGAGATCTTTCCAACGGTATATTTTTTGGGAATATATATTATTTTAATTAAGTATAAAATGATTAAATTAGAATTTTATTTTTTAAAAAAAAGTAAAAGCTAATGTGACAATTAAATAATTAAAGGATCAAGATCCTCTCCTTATCTTTTTTTTTCCTTGACTTTTGATAATCTAATGACATTTAAGCAAAAGAAAAAATATATGGTCGAGATTTGATCACTTTTCTAGGGGTAAATTTGAAGTTGGCGCTGGTTTTATAGCAATGTTGGAGTTGTTTTTAGGATCAGGATCCCCTACCCATCTTTTTTTTACTTATCTTTTAAACATTTGCTGACATGTGGCAACTAAGCAAATGAATGGGTAGGATTAATTTGTTTTATTTTTTTTTCCTTCCCATCTAATAAACGATACTGTTTAGATTATTTGTTTTATTTTATTTTTTTCTATTTGTTTCTCTCTCCCATTAAACATTGTCAGAATCCCTAACTACTCAAACAAACCACACACTTCAGACCTTGATTTTTGGTTCTGTTATTTGTCAAAGAGATTACTCGTTTTTTAGTGTTTCCAGATGGGATTTAATTGCTTGGTTTCCAGATGAAGTTGAATATGGGAAATTTTGAAAAAAAAAAAAAAAAAAAAGATTAACATTCATGGAGTCTGAATGTCTGATGGGAGATCCCAGAATTTTTTTTTTAAAAGGAAGAAGTTCAAATTAAAAAAAGAAAAGAAATAATAATTAAAAACGAAAATTAGAAAAATGAAGAAGATGCACATCAATGGAGTCTGATGGAGATCCCATAATTAAAAAGAAGAAGATCAAACTAAAAAAACAAAAAGTAAAAAAGAAAAAACAGAAGATGAACATGGATGATGAACATCGATTCAAAAAAAAAAAAATCACAAATCACATCCCACCATCATATCTCTTCTTCAATTAATTCCAAAATAATAATAATCTGAAAAAAAAATTTGACAATCATGCTCTGCTCATCTCTTTCTCCATAAGACTCATAATCTCCAATTGGTTGATGAAACTCAAGCCACAAAACCCAACCACCTGCAATTTGTTGGTGAAACCCAGAATCCTAATTCAATCGTCACCTAAGAGAGGGATTGTAAACGTTGTAAGGTGAGAAGCGGGGAAAAATTATTAGATTGGTATCCTAATTCAATCGTCAACAGAGTAAGGGATTGTGATCAGAGTTAGGGATTGTAAAGGTTGTAAAGTGAGAAGAGGGAAAAATTTAGACGAGGGAAAGAAGTCAGGAGAAAGAGAGAGAAGAATACAGAGAACTGATCATAGCAATAAATAGAAAGTGGGAAAAAAATAAAGAAAAATAAGCAATAAGTGGAAAGAGAGAAAAAATAAAGAAAACCGATCTCAGCCCTTGTTTTGCCTGTCTACCACATGTAAGCAGATTATTGAAAGCTGAGTATAAATTAGATGAGCAGGGATCTTAGTCCTTGTTTTTAAGGTAGTTTTTTAATTAGAATAATAATGAGTGTGGAAATATGGGTCGTTTTGTTTGTTTCTTCTATTGTAGTATTAGATTAGCTCAAATCTCAACTTTTTGTAAACTTCTTCTTTTACCATTTATTAATTAAGCAGCAATTAAGGAAGAGCATTTGATGTTTACGAGCACAACCAATATTCAAGTTTCAAGCTTTCAAGCTTCTTTCTAGTCAACTAAATTCTGACACAACACATAAATTATACTCAATTTTGTCCAATAAACCCGAAGGCCAAAACCGATCACGTGATGTGATATAAATTCTCCAAATTCCCAAGTACCAACACGGCAACACACAAGTTTTAATATCTTTTTGGCTAATTGGCACGGATACCCCCTGAACTATACCCGAATTTGCACCTTACCACCTGAACTTTTTTTTATGGCATTAAACCCCCTAAACTCTTCGAAATTTACAATTGTTAACGGAAATCCAACGGAACCCTAATTCCGTCTAGGAAAATTACACTAAGCTCCCCTGATTATATATATAATTGTATTAAACCCCAAAAAATATAATAATATTACCCGAATACCCTCTGACCAAATTTTAAAAATAAAAATTTAAAATTTAAAATTGAAATTATGGTTAAATAATAATAAAATTCTGAATTTTATTATAAAGACAATAAAATAAATATAGAAATGAAAAAATTAAATTGATTTAACAATTATTAAATTATCTTTTTTTAAAAAATATCCCTAAATATAAACCCATATAAATATTTAAATTATTAAAGAAAAATAAAATAATGGTTAAATAATAATACAATCCCCTTTCAATAATAGTAGTAGTAATAATAATAATAATAATAATAATAATAATAATAATAATAATAATAATAATAATTCTTTTTTTTTTATAAAGACAATTAAATAAATAGAGAAATGAAAAAAAATCTCTATTTATTTTATTGTCTTTATAAAATAATAATAATAATAATAATAATAATAATAATAATAATAATAATAATAATAATAATTATTATTATTATTATTTAAAATTTAGAATTTAAATAATGGTTAAATAATAATAAAATTCTGAATCTTATTATAAAGATAATTAAATAAATAGAGAAATAAAAAAAATAAATTGATTTAACAATTATTTAAATTATCTTTTTATTTAAATATCCCTAAATATAAAAACCTAGATAAATATATAAATTATTTAAGAAAAAATAAAAATAATGGTTAAATAATAGGCTAATGGTTAAATAATACAATTTCCTTTCAAAACAAAAATACAAATCTGATTTTTTTAATAAAGAAAATAAAATTTTAAAAAATTAAAACATCTTTAAAATCTCAATCATCCATCTCATAGATGGACGGTGGAGAAATATTTATTAAAACAAATTCAAATAAAAAAAAAACATTTTTTGAAATAGATTGATTTATCTCAATTACAAAATAATAATAATAATACAAATACAAAATTTAAAAAATTGAACATCAATCCAATTAAAAGCACATATAGAAGAATTAAAAATTAAATTTTTTATTTTAAATTTTCTGGGTGTTGGAAATTTAAATTTTTTATTTTCTTTAGAGAAGGAAATTTTTTAAGGATTGGATGGAGAAACATATGTTCATTTAATTAGATGGATCGAAGTTCATTTAAAAATATTTATTCAAAATTTTTTATTTTAAGGATTTCTCTTCTCTATGTTCATTAAGTTAAAAAATTAATTTAAAAAACACATTTCACAAACCAATAAACGAAATCTAATTATATAAAAAAAAAAATTATAAAAAAAGAAGAAGAAGAAGAAGAAGAAGAAGAAGAAGAAGAAGAAGAAGAACATTGATGGATCTTCATATCTTCATTAATAGAGAAACTTATTATTATTATTATTATTATTATTTGTAATTGAGATCAATCAATCTATTTAAAAAATGTTTTTTTTTTAATTTGAATTTGTTTTAATAAATATTTCTCCACCGTCCATCTATGAGATGAATGGTAGAGATTTTAAAGATGTTTTAATTTCTTAAAGATTTTATTTTCTTTATAAAAAAAAATAAGAATTGTATTATTATTATTATTATTATTATTATTATTATTATTACTATTACTATTACTACTATTATTATTATTGAAAGGGGATTGTATTATTATTTAACCATTATTTTTATTTTTCTTAAATAATTTAAATATTTATATGGGTTTTATATTTAGTGACATTTAAATAAAAAAGATAATTTAATAATTATTAAATCAATTTAATTTTTTCATTTCTATATTTATTTTATTGTCTTTATAATAAAATTCAGAATTTTATTATTATTTAACCATTATTTCAATTTAAAATTTAAAATTTTTATTTTTAAAATTTGGTCAGAGGGGTATTCGGGTAATATTGTTATATTTTTTGGGGTTTAATACAATTATATATATAATCAGGGGAGCTTAGTGTAATTTTCCTAGACGGAATTAGGGTTCCGTTGGATTTCTGTTAACAATTGTAAATTTCGAAGAGTTTAGGGGGTTTAATGCCGAAAAAAAAAGTTCAGGGGGTAAGGTGTAAATTCGGGTATAGTTTAGGGGGTATCCGTACCAATTAGCCTATCTTTTTATTATTATTGTTTTTCCCTATGATGTTCACGAACGTGGTTTGCATACTACTGAACTTTGAGACGTGGTCAAGATTCATTCAAATTATAACCTTCCTTGTAAAGGGAAGCTATGGCTTTAATTAAAAAAAAAAAAAAAAAAAAAAAGGATGTGGAATTATGGCTGCTCCAATTCCAAGTAAGTCCATTGTCTTCCACTTCATACTTCACACAAATTACCCTTCTCCAAATCCATTTTGCTAATAACCCTCTGCTTTTATCCGGTACTCGCCCTTTCCCAAGTCCTCTTTCTTCTTACTTATACACACCGTCTCCCACTTTATCGTGTGCATTTTTTTTTTTTTTTCTGATCCCATCTTCCTAAAAGATTTGAAGAAGTTATTGAAGAAAAAAAATTCTGATTTAGAGCAAATCGGTTTAAGGTATGTAAATATCTTTTATTTGTTTATTAATTGAGTTGCAAACAGTTACTTTAACATGGTTTTAGTGTTATTGCATCATTTATATGAGTTGCAAATCTTCCGTAAAAACTTAAAATGTTCGTAAAAACTTAAAATGTTGACAAAACTTGAAACATTCTATAAAAACTTAAAATGTTGATAGAAAACGTGAAATTTTTAGTAAAAACTTGAAATTTTATGTAAAAACTTAAAATGTTGACAAAACTTTAAATCTTTCGTATGGGTATTCAGGTAATTTATCAAAAAAAATGTGGTTATTAACAATTAAACTTTCATATGTAGTTAGAAATGAAATTCTTATATTATGGATGGCTACTTTTGATTTTCTGTATTTTGTATGTGTATAAGAAGCAAAGTTTAGGGTTTAAGGGTTAAGAATTTTTTTAACAACTTTAAATAACAACAGTGGCAGTAGAACAGGTAAACCAACGTTGAGTTCAAATCCTGAATTCTTTTTTTTTTTTTTTTTGCTAAGCTGGAGTGTTTTTAACCACCGTCTTTGGTTAGTGAACTGTTTAAAATTGAAGTATAGTTACTGTTTTTCTTAAGTATAGTTACTGAATTCACAACAGTTGTTTCACATGAGTATGATAGAAATCGTAGAAAAGGAATATCTGCCCAATAATTCAATATAGAAACTCTTTCTTATTTCCAAGGTATGATCTCAAAAGCACTTGATTGTTGTTTGTTTTGAAATCAAGTTTTTTTTTTTTTTTTTCCTACCTAGTTGCCCCGTGTTTTTTTTTTTTTCTCCGATTTGCTTTGATTTGGTTTGATTCAGCCAAAAACATAAAGGAAAAAACATTACATAGAGAACATTGCTATTGGTTTCTTCTCGTGGCCGTTTTTTATTTATCCAGATTTTTACTCCCTACTTGTTCTGTTTTATTTTCATTTAATTTGCTATGTTTCTCATCCACTTAGATCCAAAAATGAACATGAAAAAAATGTTTTCCTATTTCCACAGTTTGATTTAAAATCAGTTTTCTATTGTGTTGATCTCCTCAACTTTATTCGGTTATAAACCTATGTTTTCCTTCTTCTTCTTTTTTCTCTGTTTTATTTTTATTAGATTTACATGACATCTCTCTTCCATTTCCGGTTAATTTGTTAACTTCACTTCTATTTTTGTAAAAAGGGATTCAAAATGGTTGAAATTGCTCTCTCTGTTGCTGCGAAAGTTGCGGAATACTTGGTTGCTCCCATTGCTCGACCTTTCGGTTATATCTGGAACTACAAGACCAACTTCGACAACTTGAAGACTGAGGTTCGGAAGCTCGAGGGTCAAAGAGACACGGTGCAGCATTCGGTTGATGAAGCTAGAAGAAATGGCGAATAGATCGAACAACATGTTAGCGATTGGCTGGATCGTGTGTATTACACCACATTGACCAATCACTCAAATCATGGGTTGAATATATTTATAATTTGAGTGATTGATTCATGATTCTCTAACTTCATGTAATTGATTTGATTTCCCTAGTATCATGTAATTAATTGTAAATTAGGTTATTACAATAATCAAGGATTTATTACCTTTGATTATGTCTTACACCTTGTATAAATACCTTTGACAGTAATACAATTGCAAGCAAGTTGAAACCTTTACATGGTATCAGAGCGTTAGGTCTTATCTCTCTCTATTTTTTTTTCCTATCACTCAAATGGCCCCTGCTACCACTTTCTCTGTTCCCAACATTACTCACATTGTTTCTGTCAAACTCACAGATACCAACTATCTTCTTTGGCAAACCCAAATCAAGCCTTTTCTTATAGGTCAAAATTATTGGCGTTTCATTGATGGGTCCTTTCCTCAACCTCCTCAATTTCTACCTCAAATTGAAGGAAAACCAGCTGAACCAAACCCAGATTATACCGCTTGGTTCCAGACGGATCAAACACTTGTTAGTCTTATCAATTCAAGCCTCTCTGAATCTGTTCTCTCTCAAGTTTTTGGTTTATATTCCTCTCAAGCAATTTGGAATTGTCTTCAACAAAATTTTTCACAACAATCTCTTGCTAATGCCACACACTTCCGTTTCCAACTTCTCTCAATTCAAAAAGGCACTAAATCCATCTCAGAATACCTTCAACATGCCAAATCTCTATCTGATTCGTTGGCTGCCATTAATGAACCTGTCTCAAACACTGATCTTGTCTCATCAGTTCTTCGAGGTCTTGGTCCCGACTATTCCATGATCGTCACTGCTATTTTAAACTTTCCACCTCTTCCTCTTTTCATTGACCTTCGTCCCCGTCTACTTTCTTTTGAAACACAAATTGCACCTCCACCTTCTATTGATCTCACATCTCAAACAGCCTTTGTCTCTACTCGTGGTCGTGGACGTAATTATCGTGGTGGCCGATCTGGTCGTGGAAATCGTGGTGGCCATGAAACTTTTGGGAACAATAACAACTCAAAGTATCGTAGCCCTCAAAACACTAGCATTCTTGGTCCACATCCTCAGGCTGCCACTCCACCTCGTATACAGTGCCAAATTTGTAACAAATTTGGTCACTCTGCTTTTAAGTGCTACCAACGTTACAACAACACCAATACTGATGAGCTTCATTCCGCCTTTGCTGGTCTGCAAGTATCACAACCAACTGATCCAAATTGGTATCCTGACACTGGTGCCACCCATCATATGACAGGTGATGCTAGAGCCATGGACTCAAAGTCTGTATACAATGGCTCTGATAATGTGTTGTTGGGTGATGGCACTTCTCTCCCTATCAAGCATACTGGTAGCATTACTCTCCCAACTCACTCATCTTCCTTTCATCTATCGAATGTCTTACATGTTCCTTCAATGTGTAAAAATTTATTGTCTGTTGCTCAATTTACCAAAGACAATTCTGTTAGCTTTACCTTTTATCCAGGAGGTTTTTGTATTAATGACCTGACATCTGGTTCTAAATTGTTTCAGGGCCGATGTGAAAATGGTCTGTTTCCAATTTCACCAAAAATCCATATTCATGCGTATTCTACATCAAAAGTATCATCGATGTTATGGCACTATCATCTTGGTCACCCTTCATCAAAAGTTGTTGTGCATTTAAATAAATTGTTAGGCATTGCTTGTCAATCCTCATCAAAAGAGTTTTGCAAGAGTTGTGTTTTAGGAAAGTCTACAAAACTTCCCTTTCCTATCAATAAACATTATGCTTCTGCACCTTTTCAATTAATACATTCTGATGTTTGGCAGTCTCCTATTCCTTCTGTTACTGGTTACTGTTACTATGTTTTGTTTACTGATGATTACACACGTTACTCGTGGTTATTTCCTATGCGTCACAAATCTGAAGTATTTAATAATTTCGTCAATTTTCTTGCTGTCATTGAAAATCAATTCTCTAGCTCTGTTAAAATTTTTCAAAGTGATGGAGGAACTGAGTATGTCAATAAGTCATTTGAAAAGTTGTGTACACAAAAAGGAATTCATCATCGTCTCTCTTGTCCTTACACAGCTCAACAAAATGGGCTTGCTGAGCATAAACATCGTCATATCTCAGAAATGGCACGTACTCTCCTATTTACAGCTCATATGCCACTAAACTTATGGGTGGAAGCTGTTTGTACAACCATTTTTTTGATCAACAGACTTCCTACTCATATCCTCAATTGGTTATCACCTTTTGAAGCTCTATTTGACAAGCCACCTTCTTAAATCGATCTCTGCACTTTTGGTTGTGCTTGTTATCTTTATTTGGGTGATTATGCTACTAACAAATTACAACCTCGTTATCTTGAGTGTGTTTTCTTAGGTTACAGCTCTAGACACAAAGGATATCGTTGTCTCAACATTGCTACCGGAAGACTCTATATCTCTCGTCATGTACGATTTGATGAGACAAAATTCCCATATGAACAATCACCAGCAGCAACAAGTAAGCAATAACCAATTGACTCAACCTGGCAAATTGTTCCTGTCATTCACCCTGCAGTCTCACAAATACAGTCTAAAACAATTTCAAATTTTACCAATCTACCTGAGCCACTTACAAATGACCTCTCTCACTAACATGTACCACATACAAATGATTTCTCTTTACCAGCATCACCACAAATAACACATACACCAAACACTACTTCACCATCAAATGCTGAAGCTCAATCACAACCCCCACTTCCGCCTACAAATTCCACCCAGCCTGATTCACCATCAAATGTTGAAGCTCAGCCACAACCTACACTTCCACCTATAAATTCTACCCACCCAATGGTCACTTGACTTCGTGTCGGTACACGTAAAGAGAAAGTCATTCAAAGTATGTACAGCAACCGGTATCCTATACCACAAGCATATACTTCAATGTTATCGACTGTAGATAATGAACCAACATGCTACACTCAAGCTGTTCGGTTTACTGAATGGAGAAAGGCAATGACAGAAGAATTTAGTGCATTGTTGAAGAATAATACATGGTCTCTGGTTCCCTCCCTTCCTTCCCAGAATACTGGTTGCAAATGGGTCTTCAAATTAAAGAAACGATCGGATGGTAGCATTGAGAGGTACAAGGCTCGACTGGTTGCTAAAGGCTTTCATCAACAACCTGGCTTAGATTATGATGAAACATTTAGCCCGGTTGTCAAACCCACTACTATACGCACTGTTCTTAGCATCGCTAATTCGTACGGATGGAAACTTCGACAATTAGACGTCAAAAATGCTTTTCTCCATGGATTTCTATCTGAAGACGTTTTCATGACTCAACCACCGGGCTTCATTGATCCACAGCGTCCTGAGCATGTTTGCAAACTTAATAAAGCCATTTATGGCTTAAAGCAAGCACCTAGAGCGTGGTTTCAGAGGTTTAGTTCCTACATCATTCAGTATGGTTTTATTCAAAGTAAGGCTGATCATTCTATGTTTATTTTTCGCAACCAAGCTGACATTATGATTCTTCTGCTATATGTCGATGACATCATCCTCACAGGCAATGTTCCTTCGCTTATGTCTTCCTTCACAAACACCTTAGCCACTGAATTTGAAATTAAAGATCTTGGCATACTTCATTATTTTTTAGGCCTGGAAGTGTCATTTGCAGGTCCTGATCTTCATCTCTCTCAAAATAAATATACAGTAGATCTTTTGCAGCGGACAAATATGCTTGATTGCAAACCTTGCTCCACTCCATCAACAGCAAAAACACAACTCTCAACTTTCGATGGGGATCTACTTACTGATGCTACAGAATATCGACATATTGTTGGTACACTGCAGTATCTCACGCTCACTCGACCGGACATAGCCTTTGCCGTTCAGCATGCATCTCAGTTTATGAATGCTCCTCGAGTCCCTCATCTTATTACTGCAAAGCGTATTCTTCGATACCTTAAAGGATCTCTTGGTATTGGCATTATTTTTAAGCGTTCTTGTGGCCCATTACAAGTTCGTGCCTTCTCTGACGCCGACTGGGCTGGTTGTCCTGATACACGTCGTTCCACTTCTGGTTATTGTGTATATTTGGGACAAAATCTTATATCTTGGAGTGCAAAGAAACAGCCGACGGTTTCTAAATCTAATGCTGAATCTGAATATAGATCTCTTGCTTTTACATGTGCTGAGACAATTTGGATACAACATCTTCTCCGAGAGTTGCAGGTTGATTCTCATTCACCTACAATCTTGTATTGTGACAATCTCAGTGCTACATATATGGCAGCCAATCCAGTTTTTCATGCTCGTACAAAACATATTGAGCTTGACTATCATTTTGTTCGTGAACGAGTTGCCTCCGGTAGTCATCGTGTTCAATTTGTCTCATCCATTGATCAAGTTGCTGATATCTTCACTAAAGGTCTTCACAAACAGAGGTTCCTAAATCTACGGTCCAAACTTGTTCATCCAGGGCTGCCAAGTTTGCGGGGGAATATTACACCACATTGACCAATCACTCAAATCATGGGTTGAATATATTTATAATTTGAGTGATTGATTCATGATTCTCTAACTTCATGTAATTGATTTAATTTCCCTAGTATCATGTAATTAATTGTAAATTAGGTGATTACAATAATCAAGGATTGATTACCTTTGATTATGTCTTACACCTTGTATAAATACCTTTGAGAGTAATACAATTGCAAGCAAGTTGAAACTTTTACAGTGTGAAGACGATGACTGATGAGGCGTCAGAGGTGAATGGAGAAAATGAGCGAGTGGACATGAAATGTTTCAAGGGGTTGTGTCCTAATCCCAAGAAACGTTATCAACATAGCAGAAAAGCAGTGAAGAAAACGGAAGCTGTTGCTAGACTCTATGATGAAGGGAGCTTCCCAACTGTTTCCTTCCGAACCCTTCCAGAGGAGACATGGATTCCATCTTACAAAGGCTACATGGTCTTTGAATCAAGAATGTCTACTTTGAAGAATATTCTAGATGAATTGAGCAATCCTGATGTCAACATGGTCGGTATTTACGGAACAGGTGGCATTGGCAAGACTACGCTAGCGAAGGAAATTGCTGCACATGCCGATGATAAGAAGCGCTTCAACGTTGTAGCTTTTGCAGAGGTAGCTGTGAAACCAGACATTAAAGAGATCCAGAAAGAAATAGCAGATAAGTTGTGCTTGAGATTCCAAGATGAGAGCCAGTCCGGAAGAGCAAGGAGTCTGCAAGAAAGATTGAAGCAAGAAGAGAAGGTACTCGATCTTAGTTTTAGACAATATTTGGGAGAGGCTCAATTTGGAGGACGTGGGAATTCCTTTTGGTAAAGATCATATAGGATGCAAATTGTTGTTAACAGCAAGAAATTTAGATGTGTTGTCAAAAATGGATTCTCAGAGGAATTTTGAGGTTGATTTTTTAGTTAAAGGAGAGGCGTGGAGTTTGTTTGAGAAAAAAGCAGGATCTTGTGATCATTTGCAAGCTTTAGCAAAACAGGTTGCTGAGGCATGTGGAGGTTTGCCCATTGCCATTGATTCAGTGGCAGTGGCATTAAAAACCAAGGAAGAGTTTGAATGGAAAGATGCATTGAAAAAACTCACAACGCCTTCCTCAAGTAACTTTGAAGGAGTAGCTGCAGAAACATATTCAAGTATAGAGATCAGTTACAGTCAATTAAAAGAAAAGGAACTCAAATCAACTTTCTTGCTTTGCTGTATAATGGGATATACCAAAGTTGAAGACTTGTTGGCATTTGGAATGGGATTGGGTATATTTGAGGATGTCGAAGCAATGGAAGACGCAAGAAACAAAGTAAATACATTGGTTCGAAAACTCAAAGATTATTCTCTATTGCTTGACATTAACAACAACAAAATTTCACTTCATGATGTTGTACGTGATGTTGGCAGATCAATCGCATCTAGAGATGAACATATGTTTACTGTTACAAATATCTGCATTCCTAGGGAATGGGTAGGTAAGGATATTCTGAAGAACTGTGTTGGAATCTCCCTACATAATATTAGTAAGCTTCCCGAAGAGTTTGAATGCCCAGAACTTCAATTTTTCTACTTGAGAACTACCTCTACAGATTATTGTCGAGTCCCTAATAATTTTTTCGCAGGGATGTTGAAGCTTAAGGTTTTACATTTGGCATTGGAATTGAATTTGGTGCCTAATTCAATTCGTCTCTTAGTAAATCTTCAGACCTTGTGTATAGATGATTGCAAATTAAGGGATATCGATTTTATTGGAGAGTTTAAGCAACTGGAAATCCTTAGAATTCATTCTTCTCACTGTTATGAAATTGAGATGATTCCTAAGAAAATGTGTAACTTGACTGGGTTAAGGTTGTTAGATTTAAATGATTGTTACAATCTTACAAATATCCCACCAAATGTCTTATCGGCCTTTACCCGATTAGAAGAATTGTATTTGCCTGCTGGTGTTTTTAGGAAATGCAAAATCGAGTAGGAGGTGGAAGGAGTCAACATTATTGATGAGTTGAAGCATCTAATGCATCTCACCACTTTGAAAATAGGTGTTGCAGATGCCAATGTTCTACCAAGAGGCTGCTTCTTGTTGAAAAAGTTGGAGAGGTATGAAATAATCATTGGAAATAATGAACGCAGTCTATTTTATAGGAGGAATTGGACTTCCAGAATCGTTCAACTCAACCTTGAAACCAGTAGTTGCTCTGATGATGTCAAGAAATTCCTTTCTGTATTGGATGGAAGAGGTTTTCCAGAATTGAAGTATCTCCATGTAGAAAACAGTCCATGCTTTCGTACCGTTGTTGATTGCTTGGAGTCAGAATCTTGTCATCACTATCTTTTCTTGCAGTCATTAAGTCTTCACAGAGTCCTCAACCTGGAGATGATACATAATTATCCACTCAAGGACAAGGCAGATTCTGTTCACCAATTAAGAACCATAACAGTTAAATTTTGCCACAAACTGAAAAATATCTTATCGTTCTCCACTTATAGAGCTCTTCCACTTCTTCAAGAAGTCAATGTATCTTCTTGCAAACTTATGGAAGAGATTTTTGCTATCAAAAGGGAAGAAGAAATCAACAACAATGAAAGGATTGATCAGATTGAGTTCAAGCATTTAAGAACCATAGTAGTTCGATTTTGCCACAAATTGAAAAATATCTTTTCGTTCCCCTCTTATTGAGCTCTTCCACTTCTTGAAGAAGTCTCTGTGTCTTCTTGTGACAATATAGAAGAGATTTTTGCTATCAGAAGGGAAGAAGAAATCAACAACAATGAAGGGATTGATCAGATTGAGTTCAAGCATTTAAGAACCATAGTAGTTCGATTTCGCCACAAATTGAAAAATATCTTATCGTTCTCCACTTACAGAGCTCTTCCACTTCTTCAAGAAGTTGATGTGTCTTCTTGCAAACTTATGGAAGAGATTTTTGCTATCAAAAGGGAAGAAGAAATCAACAACAATGAAAGGATTGATCAGATTGAGTTCAAGTATTTAAGAACCATAGTAGTTCGATTTTGCCACAAATTGAAAAATATCTTTTCGTTCCCCTCTTATTGAGCTCTTCCACTTCTTGAAGAAGTCTCTGTGTCTTCTTGCGACAATATAGAAGAGATTTTTTCTATCATAAGGGAAGAAGAAATCAACAACAATGAAGAGATTGATCAGATTGAGTTCAAGCATTTAAGAACCATAGTAGTTCGATTTCGCCACAAATTGAAAAATATCTTATCGTTCTCCTCTTACAGAGCTCTTCCACTGCTTCAAGAAGTCCATGTGTCTTTTTGCGAAAATATTGAAGAGATTTTTGCTATCAGAAGGGAAGAAGATATCAACAACAATGAAGGGATTGATCAGATTGAGTTCAAGCATTTAAGAACCATAGTAGTTCGATTTCGCCACAAATTGAAAAATATCTTATCGTTCTCCTCTTACAGAGCTCTTCCACTGCTTCAAGAAGTCCATGTGTCTTTTTGCGACAATATTGAAGAGATTTTTGCTATCAGAAGGGAAGAAGATATCAACAACAATGAAGGGATTGATCAGATTGAGTTCAAGCATTTAAGAACCATAGTAGTTCGATTTCGCCACAAATTGAAAAATATCTTATCGTTCTCCTCTTACAGAGCTCTTCCACTGCTTCAAGAAGTCCATGTGTCTTTTTGCGACAATATTGAAGAGATTTTTGCTATCAGAAGGGAAGAAGATATCAACAACAATGAAGGGATTGATCAGATTGAGTTCAAGCATTTAAGAACCATAGTAGTTCGATTTCGCCACAAATTGAAAAATATCTTATCGTTCTCCTCTTACAGAGCTCTTCCACTGCTTCAAGAAGTCCATGTGTCTTTTTGCGACAATATTGACGAGATTTTTGCTATCAGAAGGGAAGAAGATATCAACAACAATTAAGGGATTGATCAGATTGAGTTCAAGCATTTAAGAACCATAGTAGTTCGATTTCGCCACAAATTGAAAAATATCTTATCGTTCTCCACTTACAGAGCTCTTCCGCTGCTCCAAAAAGTCCATGTGTCTTTTTACGACAATATGGAAGAGATTTTTGCTATCAGAGGGGAAGAAGAAATCAACAACAATGAAGGGATTGATCGGATTGAGTTCAAGCATTTAAGAACCATAACAATTCAATTTTGCCACAAATTGAAAAATATCTTATCGTTCTCCTCTTACAGAGCTCTTCCGCTGCTCCAAAAAGTCCATGTGTCTTTTTACGACAATATTGAAGAGATTTTTGCTATCAGAGGGGAAAAAGATATCAACAACAATGAAGGGATTGATCGGATTGAGTTCAAGCATTTAAGAACCATAGTAGTTCGATTTTGCCACAAATTGAAAAATATCTTTTCGTTCTCCTCTTACAGAGCTCTTCCACTGCTTCAAGAAGTCCATGTGTCTTTTTGCGACAATATTGAAGAGAGTTTTGCTATCAGAAGGGAAGAAGATATCAACAACAATGAAGGGATTGATCAGATTGAGTTCAAGCATTTAAGAACCATAATGGTTCAATTTTGCCACAAACTGAAAAATATCTTATCGTTCTCCACTTACAGAGCTCTTCCACTTCTTCAAGAAGTCAATGTGTCTTCTTGCAACAATATGGAAGAGATTTTTGCTATCAGAAGGGAAGAAGAAATATACAACAATGAAGGGATTGATCAGATTGAGTTCAAGCATTTAAGAACCATAACAGTTCAATTTTGCCACAAATTGAAAAATATCTTATCGTTCTCCTCTTACAGAGCTCTTTCACTGATCCAAAAAGTCCATGTGTCTTTTTCCGACAATATTTAAGAGATTTTTGCTATCAAAAGGGAAGAAGATATCAAAAACAATGAAGGGATTGATAAGATTGAGTTCAAGCATTTAAGAACCATAATAGTTCAATTTTGTCGCAAATTGAAAAATATCTTATCGTTCTCCACTTACAGAGCTCTTCCACTTCTTCAAGAAGTCGATGTGTCTTCTTGCAACAATATGGAAGAGATTTTTGCTATCAAAAGGGAAGAAGAAATCCACAACAATGAAGGGATTGATCAGATTGAGTTCAAGCATTTAAGAACCATAGTAGTTCGATTTTGCCACAAATTGAAAAATATCTTTTCGTTCTACTCTTATAGAGCTATTCCACTTCTTCAAGAAGTCTCTGTGTCTTCTTGCGACAATATTGAAGAGATTTTTGCTATCAGAAGGGAAAAAGATATCAACAACAATGAAGGGTTTGATTAGATTGAGTTCAAGCATTTAAGAACCATAACAGTTCAATTTTGCCGCAAATTGAAACATATCTTATCGTTCTCCACTTACAGAGCTCTTCCACTTCTTCAAGAAGTCGATGTGTCTTCTTGTAACAATATGGAAGAGATTTTTGCTATCAAAAGGGAAGAAGAAATCAACAACAAAAAAGGGATTGATTAGATTGAGTTCAAGCATTTAAGAACCATAGTAGTTCGATTTTGCCACAAACTGAAAAATATCTTTTCGTTCTCCTCTTATAGAGCTCTTCCACTTCTTCAAGAAGTCTCTGTGTCTTCTTCCGACAATATAGAAGAGATTTTTGCTATCATAAGGGAAGAAGAAAACAACAACAATGAAGGGATTGATCAAATTGAGTTCAAGCATTTAAGAACCATAGTAGTTCGATTTTGCCACAAATTGAAAAATATCTTATCGTTCTCCTCTTACAGAGCTCTTCCACAGCTTCAAGAAGTCCATGTGTCTTTTTGCGGTAATATTGAAGAGATTTTTGCTATCAGAAGGGAAGAAGATATCAACAACAATGAAGGGATTGATCAGATTGAGTTCAAGCATTTAAGAACCATAACAATTCAACTTTGCCAAAAACTGAAAAATATCTTAGTTCTCCACTTACAGAGCTCTTCCACTTCTTCAAGAAGTCAATGTGTCTTCTTGCAACAATATGTAAGAGATTTTTGCTATCAGAAGGGAAGAAGAAATCAACAATAATGAAGGGATTGATCAGATTGAGTTCAAGCATTTAAGAACCATAACAATTCAATTTTGACACAAATTGAAAAATATCTAATCGTTCTCCTCTTACAGAGCTCTTCCGCTACTCCAAAAAGTTCATGTGTCTTTTTGCGACAATATTGAAGAGATTTTAGCTATCAGAAGGGAAGAAGATATAAACAATAATGAAGGGATTGATCAGATTGAGTTAAAGCATTTAAAAACCATAACAGTTCAACTTTGCCACAAACTTAAAAATATCTTAGTTCTCCACTTACAGAGCTCTTCCACTTCTTCAAGAAGTCAATATGTCTTCTTGCAACAATATGTAAGAGATTTTTGCTATCAGAAGGGAAGATGAAATCAACAACAATGAAGGGATTTATAAGATTGAGTTCAAGCATTTAAGAACCATAACAGTTCAATTTTGCCACAAATTGAAAAATATGTTATCGTTCTCCACTTATGGAGCTCTTCCACTTCTTCAAGAAGTTGATATGTCTTCTTGCAACAATATGGAAGAGATTTTTGCTATCAAAAGGGAAAAAGAAATCAACAATAATGAAGGGATTGATCAGATTGAGTTCAAGCATTTAAGAACCATAGTAGTTCGATTTTGCCACAAATTGAAAAATATCTTTTCGTTCTCCTCTTATAGAGGTCTTCCACTTCTTGAAGAAGTCTCTGTGTCTTCTTGCGACAATATAGAAGAGATTTTTGCTGTCAGAAGGGAAGAAGAAATCAACAACAATGAAGGGATTGATAAGATTGAGTTCAAGCATTTAAGAACCATAACAGTTCAATTTTGCCGCAAATTGAAAAATATCTTATCGTTCTCCACTTACAGAGCTCTTCCACTTCTTCAAGAAGTTGATGTGTCTTTTTGCAAACTTATGGAAGAGATTTTTGCTATCAAAAGGGAAGAAGAAATCAACAACAATGAAAGGATTGATCAGATTGAGTTCAAGCATTTAAGAACCATAGTAGTTCGATTTTGCCACAAATTGAAAAATATCTTTTCGTTCCCCTCTTATTGAGCTCTTCCACTTCTTGAAGAAGTCTCTGTGTCTTCTTGCGACAATATAGAAGAGATTTTTGCTATCAGAAGGGAAGAAGAAATCAACAACAATGAAGGGATTGATCAGATTGAGTTCAAGCATTTAAGAACCATAGTAGTTCGATTTCGCCACAAATTGAAAAATATCTTATCGTTCTCCACTTACAGAGCTCTTCCACTTCTTCAAGAAGTTGATGTGTCTTCTTGCAAACTTATGGAAGAGATTTTTGCTATCAAAAGGGAAGAAGAAATCAACAACAATGAAAGGATTGATCAGATTGAGTTAAAGTATTTAAGAACCATAGTAGTTCGATTTTGCCACAAATTGAAAAATATCTTTTCGTTCCCCTCTTATTGAGCTCTTCCACTTCTTGAAGAAGTCTCTGTGTCTTCTTGCGACAATATAGAAGAGATTTTTTCTATCAGAAGGGAAGAAGAAATCAACAATAATGAATGGATTGATCAGATTGAGTTCAAGCATTTAAGAACCATAGTAGTTCGATTTCGCCACAAATTGAAAAATATCTTATCGTTCTCCTCTTACAAAGCTCTTCCACTGCTTCAAGAAGTCCATGTGTCTTTTTGCGACAATATTGACGAGATTTTTGCTATTAGCAGGGAAGAAGATATCAACAACAATGAAGGGATTGATCAGATTGAGTTCAAGCATTTAAGAACCATAGTAGTTCGATTTCGCCACAAATTGAAAAATATCTTATCGTTCTCCTCTTACAGAGCTCTTCCGCTGCTTCAAGAAGTCCATATGTCTTTTTGCGACAATATTGAAGAGATTTTTGCTATCAGAAGGGAAGAAGATATCAACAACAATGAAGGGATTGATCAGATTGAGTTCAAGCATTTAAGAACCATAGTAGTTCGATTTCGCCACAAATTGAAAAATATCTTATCGTTATCCTCTTACAGAGCTCTTCCACTGCTTCAAGAAGTCCATGTGTCTTTTTGCGACAATATTGAAGAGATTTTTGTTATCAGAAGGGAAGAAGATATCAACAACAATGAAGGGATTGATCAGATTGAGTTCAAGCATTTAAGAACCATAGTAGTTCGATTTCGCCACAAATTGAAAAATATCTTATCGTTCTCCTCTTACAGAGCTCTTCCACTGCTTCAAGAAGTCCATGTGTCTTTTTGCGACAATATTGAAGAGATTTTTGCTATCAGAAGGGAAGAAGATATCAACAACAATGAAGGGATTGATCAGATTGAGTTCAAGCATTTAAGAACCATAGTAGTTCGATTTCACCACAAATTGAAAAATATCTTATCGTTCTCCTCTTACAGAGCTCTTCCACTGCTTCAAGAAGTCCATGTGTCTTTTTGCGACAATATTGAAGAGATTTTTGCTATCAGAAGGGAAGAAGATATCAACAACAATGAAGGGATTGATCAGATTGAGTTCAAGCATTTAAGAACCATAGTAGTTCGATTTCGCCACAAATTGAAAAATATCTTATCGTTCTCCTCTTACAAAGCTCTTCCACTGCTTCAAGAAGTCCATGTGTCTTTTTGCGACAATATTGACGAGATTTTTGCTATTAGCAGGGAAGAAGATATCAACAACAATGAAGGGATTGATCAGATTGAGTTCAAGCATTTAAGAACCATAGTAGTTCGATTTCGCCACAAATTGAAAAATATCTTATCGTTCTCCTCTTACAGAGCTCTTCCGCTGCTTCAAGAAGTCCATATGTCTTTTTGCGACAATATTGAAGAGATTTTTGCTATCAGAAGGGAAGAAGATATCAACAACAATGAAGGGATTGATCAGATTGAGTTCAAGCATTTAAGAACCATAGTAGTTCGATTTCGCCACAAATTGAAAAATATCTTATCGTTATCCTCTTACAGAGCTCTTCCACTGCTTCAAGAAGTCCATGTGTCTTTTTGCGACAATATTGAAGAGATTTTTGTTATCAGAAGGGAAGAAGATATCAACAACAATGAAGGGATTGATCAGATTGAGTTCAAGCATTTAAGAACCATAACAGTTCAATTTTGCCACAAATTGAAAAATATCTTATCGTTCTCCTCTTACAGAGCTCTTCCGCTGATCCAAAAAGTCCATGTGTCTTTTTCCGACAATATTTAAGAGATTTTTGCTATCAAAAGGGAAGAAGATATCAAAAACAATGAAGGGATTGATAAGATTGAGTTCAAGCATTTAAGAACCATAACAGTTCAATTTTGTCGCAAATTGAAAAATATCTTATCGTTCTCCACTTACAGAGCTCTTCCACTTCTTCAAGAAGTCGATGTGTCTTCTTGCAACAATATGGAAGAGATTTTTGCTATCAAAAGGGAAGAAGAAATCAACAACAATGAAGGGATTGATCAGATTGATTTCAAGCATTTAAGAACCATAGTAGTTCGATTTTGCCACAAATTGAAAAATATCTTTTCGTTCTACTCTTATAGAGCTATTCCACTTCTTCAAGAAGTCTCTGTGTCTTCTTGCGACAATATTGAAGAGATTTTTGCTATCATAAGGGAAAAATATATCAACAACAATGAAGGGATTGATAAGATTAAGTTCAAGCATTTAAGAACCATAACAGTTCAATTTTGCCGCAAATTGAAACATATCTAATCGTTCTCCACTTACGGAGCTCTTCCACTTCTTCAAGAAGTTGATGTGTCTTCTTGCAACAATGTGGAAGAGATTTTTGCTATCAAAAGGGAAGAAGAAATCAACAACAAAAAAGGGATTGATCAGATTGAGTTCAAGCATTTAAGAACCATAGTAGTTCGATTTTGCCACAAATTGAAAAATATCTTTTCGTTCTCCTCTTATAGAGCTCTTCCACTTCTTCAAGAAGTCTCTGTGTCTTCTTACGACAATATAGAAGAGATTTTTGCTATCATAAGGGAAGAAGAAAACAACAACAATGAAGGGATTAATCAGATTTAGTTCAAGCATTTAAGAACCATAATAGTTCGATTTTGCCACAAATTGAAAAATATCTTATCGTTCTCCTCTTACAGAGCTCTTCCACAGCTTCAAGAAGTCCATGTGTCTTTTTGCGGCAATATTGAAAAGATTTTTGCTATCAGAAGGGAAGAAGATATCAACAACAATGAAGGGATTGATCAGATTGAGTTCAAGCATTTAAGAACCATAGTAGTTCGATTTTGCCACAAATTGAAAAATATCTTTTTGTTCTCCTCTTATAGAGCTCTTCCACTTCTTCAGGATGTCTCTGTGTCTTCCTGCGACAATATAGAAGAGATTTTTACTATCAGAAGGGAATAAGAAATCAACAACATTTAAGGGATTGATCAGATTGAGTTCAAGCATTTAAGAACCATAGTAGTTCGATTTCGCCACAAATTGAAAAATATCTTATCGTTCTCCTCTTACAGAGCTCTTCCACTGCTTCAAGAAGTCCATGTGTCTTTTTGCGACAATATTGAAGAGATTTTTGCTATCAGAAGGGAAGAAGATATCAACAACAATGAAGGGATTGATCAGATTGAGTTCAAGCATTTAAGAACCATAATGGTTCAATTTTGCCACAAATTGAAAAATATCTTATCGTTCTCCTCTTATAGAGCTCTTCCACTTCTTCAATAAGTCGATGTGTCTTCTTGCAACAATATGGAAGAGATTTTTGCTATTAGAAGGGAGGAAGATATCAACAACATTGAAGGGACCGATCAGATTGAGTTCAAGCATTTAAGCTCTCTGACATTAACATCTCTTCCAAAGCTCACAAGTTTCTGCTCAATCAACAACAATAAAGACATGTTTGATACTCCCACCCTACTTTTCAACCAAAAGGTACCAACAATCTCTTCTGCACCAATTTAATTCATTTTTACTTATTTTTTTAAGGGTAATAAATAATAAGAATAAACTTCTCAAGGAAAAAAAAAAAAAAGTGTCACCACTTTCCTATTACTTAAAAAAAAAAAAAAAATCACTTTGCTCTTAACATAATTTAAATCAAATGGGATTGGTACTTACTTGGATGTTAATTTCTCTCTTATATTGGTATTCACATGATAATAATAAATTTTCATTAGTGTGTGGAGTGTTGAAATTTCATTCCATCAGGCTTGGTATAAAGAAATTATAAGTATATTAGTATATATCATTGTTTTATCTTAATATATTAAAATTCATGAAATTTCATCTAGGTCCTCATTTATCTTAATATAAAAAAAAATGTCTAAGTTATTTAATTTGAAAGTTATTTAATTTGATTTATATATATATATATCTATCTAATTATTTGTTAATTGTTTTCAGTAATTTAATTTCATATATATATATATATGTATATATATAATTATTTGTTTTGTGTTAATATTAAAGATTTATCTTTAAGGATTTTTTAAATTTCTATTTAAGGATTTTTGTAAAAAAATTATTTAATTTTAATTTTAATTTTTTATTTAAGGAAATAATTAGTTATAAAATTTTAATTGTAGATGATGATGGTGGAGATGAAATAGCTTGACCAACATTTTTTTTTTTTTTATATATATTTTAATTTTAAATTTAATTGTAATTTGATTTTTTAGTTTTTGTCTTTTTCTAGGGTTATAAAAGTAAATAGATATACTTAGGGGTATTTTGGACTTTTAGACGATCTGACAAGGTCAATGGCTAATTGTAACGGACGTTGAGTGACAGGAGGGGAGGTGAGTGTTATTTAATGATAAAATCGTTTTCATCTGTAATTTAGCAAACCTCAGGGGAGGTGGGTGTAATTCGTTCTTTTTTTTATTTTGGTGTTTTAGGGTATTTCTGTCTTTTGACATTTTTTAACGGTCAACATTCAATTTAACGGTCAAACCCTAATGGTAGGGGAGGTGGGTGTCAATTTTTGATAAATTTGTTTCTTGGTGTAAAAGGACAAACCTCAAGGGAATTTGGTGTAATTTGCTCTAATTTTAATAAAAGCTCAACTACTCTAAGTTGAAGATTGAAGTCAACAAGCATAAAATAAAAAGAAAACCAGGTCCCATTATTCGATTGCCATTTATAATAGTAAAATTGCTTTTTGAAAATCTACCAATTAAAACAATTTGAATCTTTCAAACCAATGACTAATGACAAAAATAAAAAGTTGAATCAGTAAACAGTGCTCACCAGACAACATCATCAACTCCAGAAACTTCTCGGGTCGTGATAATTCTCCATGAATGATTTGATTATCAGAGAAATCAAAACCGACTGCAATTATAAAAAAAATTATTTATTTAAAAAAAATTATAATGATGGAGATGCAGGGGATCGAACCTTGTACCTCTCGCATGCAAAGCGAGCGCTCTACCATTTGAGCTACATCCCCTTTTAATATTGATTTGGAACAAATATAGATATTATTTATTTTCTGATTTATTGTAATGAAATAGAACTCTGGTTTTTATATTTCTTTCTTTCTTTCTTTCTTTTTTTTCCTTTTCTCTCTAACAAAATTAATAAGTAATTAGACATCGATTATATAGTTCATATATGTGAAGACAAGCAACATATATTGTATATTGTGTAAAGATATTCTCGTTTATATATATATATATAAAATAAAAAATAGAATGGATTAAAAATGATGCTTTTAAAAAGATTTAGATCCTTTACTGGTCTGATTTTTTTTCCTAACATTTTTAAAGTATATGATTGGTTGTTGATAAAGTAGTTGTGAAAACTAATCACATCTTAACCACACATTCATTGCAATACTCGTATGTCATGAGATTTGATAAGATTAGAGAAAAATATCAGATCAGCAGAGGATCAAAATTCCTTTTTAAATGGGCATAATGGGATTCAAATCCCCCAAACTGCATGGACGGAGTACTAAAAGTTTATATTCAAAAATTAAGCTTTTGTCATTGATAAATAATAATAAATAATTAAAAAAAAACAATAAAAACTCTTTTATTTTGCCTCAATAATAAATAATTGATTATATAAGTTTTTTATGTGTATTTTTCATGTATGAAAAACCTAATGATTTAGGGTGATGCATGCTATATTACTAAATTAGTATTGATATTAATTGTGTATTAAATTTTGAATTGGATTGAAGAAAAAGCAAGTGAATATGCCTTAAATTATTTTTGTTGTCGGTTGTTTTATTTTTTTCGCTTTTATTTTTCATCTATGCTATGTCTTTAAATCAATTAAAAAAAAAAAAATTCTATTATGAAAATAAAAAAATAAAAAAATAACTAAAGATGATTTTTGTTAGAATTTTCGAAAACATATATGAAAATAATTATAAAAGTTCATATCATGTGTTTTAATTTTTTTCGTTTAGTGTAATCATTTGGTGTGATATGCAATTGTTTGTAGGTTATATGTCAAGATAAAACAGTGTTTTGACAATTCAGGTGTTACCAATTTATTTATTTTTTTGTTAAATATAACCGAATTTTATTTTTACATTTTGTTGCAAGCCGACTAACTCTAACAACTTTTATGTTCCCTGTTACCATTTCTTTATTCCATTTAACCATCTTATGGTAAGTAAAAAAATTATTTTATATGTTGCATGTTTTCGTTTAATCAAACCAATTTGAGGTGATATATTACCACATTCATGGGTCCGTTTCACAGCTAATGTTGGTGAAACGAATCTAATGAAAGAGTGACATTTGTTACAGCAGTTTTTTTCTTCACCAATAATATATTGACACGTGGAAAATTATTAAAACAAATATTTTACTCTTTCTTTCCGTCTGACTTTGATGTAATTACCTTTTACTCAAGAACTTCATCTCCTACATTCTTCAATTTTTTTTAATCAAATTGCTCCAAATCAATTTGAGGTTGCTAGTTTATTTTAGAGTTGGGAAATGGAAAATTTTGATTTTGTTTACTGGGTTTACTTCTAGCAAAAAAAAAAATCAATTTACATTATTGATTATTAAAATGAAGAAAAAAAAAAGCCGATTTGAGAAACCTAGAAACTAATAGGGTTTGAAGGTTATTTTTTTATTTATTTTTTTGGTGTTTGGTGGATCCGACATGAAGTTGGATTATTTAGAGCAGCGTAATGTGTTTTTGTTTTCACTAATATTAGATAACCCAAAAATTTAGTCTAAATTTAACCCAAATGATATGGTAAATAGTTTTTTTATTAACCACATCATTATTCTTTATTGGGTGTAATGATGATAATTCACTTGCCACATCATTTGGGTTGTATAACATTACTCTAACAAACTATGGACTAACAAACCGATATAATTGATTTATTTAAGAAAATTTAACGACCACTCACTCCAAAAAACGCACATATCATCAAAGAATGAAGAATCATAAAACGAAAAAAAATCATTGAAGATTTATTAAAACTAAAATCACAAAAATAGCTATATAATCACAAAATTCATTCAACTATATAACTACTCACTCTTGAAGGTTTTTAACACAATGCAAAATTTTATTTCTAGAAAAGGAAAAAAAAATATTAATCCAACTAAAATCTGCAATGCTCTGCAGTTTTTACAAAAATAAGAAGTGTTTCTTTCTGTGCAGGAGATGGTACCCTAAAAATTTCACTAATGACTAGATAAATAATGAGATGATACAAGGCTCCATATTTCACACAATCGAAGTTACAAGGGTCACGAAGATACCCAAGAGAGTGTAAGAGTTTTTCTTTACGAAAATCTCAGCCAGCCTTTGATTTGGTTCGCGAAAATGAACGTCTTGTGGACAAGGGAGTTATGATCTCCCAAATATTGTGAATGATCCCTTTATCATACATGTTGTTCTTAACAACAGTTTTGACTTCTTCCAGAGGAGATCTTCGAAAAAACGCCTTCCATTTGCTCTCCGGCGGAGGCTTACTTTCGCTGCTCATCCCATTTATAATTGCTTTGAGCGCAGCAGCACTTGCTTTTGCTTCTTTTAGTTTCCTCTGCCAACTTATATTGTCTTGCCACTTGAAAGTCTGCAGTTTCAGTAGACTTTTCTTCTTGACTTCGAGATAGGGCCACACATTTTCTGGTTTTCAAATTGGATTATGAAGAAGAAATCAAATTTACAGATCGAAACCTTCATCTAGAAATATTTTGTAAAACAACAAGAGCTGTAAGATGGGTTTGATCATTATCATTATTATTATTATTATTGATAAAACTTCTGACTATAATTATATTTAAGGGTTATTATTAAAAAACTCCATCTAGTTTAACATATTAATCATTTTGCACAATATAATTTTTTTTTTTTTAATGACCATTTTACACCCACCGTTAGAAACAACTACTATTCTCCAACCTGTTGTTAATTTTCCGTTTGAAAACGAAGGGGTAAAGTTAATGAATATTATTGAATATTAAATAATCAAAAAAGTAAAACAATTAAAATTATAATTATAAAAAATAAAATAAAAAAAGCAAACCCAATTTTAAATCATTTACTCTCTCTCTCCGCGGTGGTTTGGTGCTTGGTTCGGAGGTGATGGCTGAATTTTGGAGTGGTGGATATGTAGTTTGGATTTAGATCTTTTACTAATCTGATATTTTTCCTGATATTTTTAAAGTATGTGATTGGTTGGTGATAAAATGGTTGTGAAAACCAATTATATCTTAATTACACATTCATTGCAATGCTTATGTGTCATGAGATTATGTAAGGTAAAAAAAATAGGATCAGATCAACAAAGGATCCTAATTTGTGTAGTTTTGTGTGGTGATTAGGGGTGGGTTTTGTGATGACTATGGAATGGTGGTTTTTCTTTGTATTTGGTTTGTTTCCATTTGGATCTCCATCATGCATATGATTAAACGTGTCATGGATCGAGATGGTAGTTAAGGTCAAAGAGATAATTAATTAGATTTTTTAAAGATATATTTTGAGTAGTTATCTAATTCAAAGAAGAAAAAAGATACGAGTTTTATTTTTAGATAAAATAACTATTCTTTGGTAAAAAAATAAAAACAACATATCTCTTAACATATGTAGTATCGTAATTCTCTTCCACATTAGTGGTGACCGGTGAGGGGTTTGAGTCATATCATATACATTTTGTAAGCATTTGTTTATGAAATAGTATAGACTTACCATTAAAAATTAGTGTATATTAAATATACATCAAACATGAACTTATTTCATATATTTTTCTTTTAGATCTCTCACATTTCCATATTTACTATTTATTGATTTTATTGTTTCCCATGTTTGGTTTGTTTTTCTTTTCAAATTCCAGATCCATTTCTCTCTCTCTCTCTCTCTATATATATATATATATAGATTTTGATTATTTTCTATTACCATCCACTTTAATATTCTATTTCTAGTTTCTTTCATATCTACCATGTCTGTGTTTAATTCTTTAATTTGTTTCCTATTTATTTTATCTTACTCTCAATGTTATTATCTTTCTTTTTGATTTTATTATAGTTTTTTTTTTTTTAATTAACTATCAGCAATCCTTATTTTTTATTCTAATTTTTTCATTTTAACCTATGGATTTAATTTCATTTTCAATTTTTACTAGTGTATTCTATATTATCAGCAAAAAAAATTTGATTGAATTTAACTGTGGAGTGGGGGAGGTTGGGAATGAAGATTTTTGGCAAACAAAGTAAAATCCATGTATATTGTGGTGAAATTTTTAATATCAATCCATTTTCAATGGTGGAGCTGAAGTATTTTAGAGGGTTATTTAAGGCTTTGTTTTGGATCAGTTTACAGTAATTGTTTTGACTTTTGACCACTGCACCTCAGAATTTAGTATTTACTAATTTAGAAATAGATAGAGCGATTTGTGTTGTGTACTTGTGTCATAACTTGCTTGACTCAAAAGAAATCTTGAAATTGTTTTTGTGCTATAAAACCCCGGAAAAATGTAAAACCTCACTAGAAAATAGAAACATTGCGTTTTTGTGTGATTTTATAATTAATTTTAGATCTAAAACAGAAAAATATTTAATTTGAATTGTGTTTATATATTAGCATTTTTATTATCAGTATCAGTATGTACTTTGCTTTACAATTTGTTTTTATGGGATCTTTTCAAAAAATATAAATTCTCCAAAGTCCCATCTACCAACTTGAATGATTACTGTGTATGATCAGCTTCTGTATCTTTAAAATTTAATAAGTATACCATTCAATTATTCAGAGTAATTAAATTCTTTAATTATGAATTAATAATTATGAAAAGGTTCTTACCACAGTGAGCGATGAAAACAGGTGCAATGGTAAAACTTAGCAGCAGATAATATTTAATTATCAAACAAATGATACACTTTTAATTAATAAAAATAACTTATCATTTACGGTTTACAATTTGTTTTCTCTAATTGGAATTTTGCTATCTTTTCAAAAAAAACATAAAATTTCCAAAGTCCCAATTACCAACTTGAATGATTCCTCATTTATGAATTATGATCGGTTTATGTATCTTTAAAATTTAGTAAGTTATTGGCAAAATAAAAAAATAAAAAAATTATTGCAAGCAAAAGAGCCCAGCAATAGGGGCAACAAGACCAGAAGGCAACAAACACAGCCCAGGCACAACAACAAACATAGAAACAACCAAACACAAACCCAAACACCACCAACAGCTAAATTAAACAAATCTAAAAACACATAGAAAAGAAATCTGAAAAAAGAGCTAAAAAATGAAATAACTCTTGATAAAATGAGGTTGGTACAGTAATTTGCCTCACACACCTACACAATGAGACCAAAACATTATGGCTCCTAACCAGACGGAGAATGTCCAAGATATCAATACCAATGTTAGCAAGAGGAGGCAATGGGTCAGGTTCGGGTCAGGTCCTACTAGACCCAGACCTAGACCTATCAAAAAAAATTTAGACCTAGACCCATAAAATTTCACGGGTTCACCCAGACTTATCCCGAGAACCTGCGAATTTTCACAGATCCGGGTCTAGACCCACGGACCCACAAAACTTGATTTAGGATAGTTCTCAATGTGCTTGTATGATACAAAAATATACATAGCCAAATTCAAGATTATTATGCATTACTTAATTATTCTATATTTTCTTTTCTTGAGATTCTTAATTATTCTATTTGTTCTTTAATATATGAATGCTAAATTAAGCAGTGTTGAGATGTCGCCATTTGAGTTTCTGCTTCACGGCAAATAAAATAGAAAAATAATAAAATATTTTATAGGTTTTTTATGAGGCACCAGACTTTTTGGCTGGAGCACCCTTTGTTTTTCAATGGTTCATTTTCCAGGAAGAAGCAAAATTGTCACAAAACAGAAATTACTCAAAAAAAAAAAAAAATTCGAATTAGCATATGAATATTTGCACGATAGAGCGATTTGCTCTTACATTTTACAAATTATAATCACTTTCACGTGGCAGCAAACAGATGTCCACAATCTCACTTTCAGGTTGAGACTTTGAGAACTGATTTGCGGCTGCAAGAAGAAAAGAAAGTAGGTTTAGGATAGTTCTTTATAATTTTATATACTATGTCAAAAAGTCGGGTCCACAGGTCCGTGTCCGGGTTTTTGACCAGGCCCAGACCAAGACTCGAACCTGAATCGGATCCTTTATTTTAGACCCAGGCCTGACCCGCGACCCAAATGTGAAGACCCCAATTCGACCCATCGGTTCTTTACTCACGGGACCGGGTAAAATTGCCATCTCTAGGAGGAGCCCTACCCGACGTGTCATAATTTATCTTAACCCACTTTTTCAATTTTTCAAGTCAGCAATTTTTTGAGTCTATAAAATCACGATCCCGACAAGCCAAATGTGATTTTATTGACAAAGATATCTACTCCCATAATGGGAGATAACTACTCCCAAAACTTGTAAGTTGTAACAATAAGGGGCCGTTTGGTATGGGGTAATCTTGGCATGGGAATGGGAATCTGATAGGATTCTCATGTTTGTTACTAGGTTTGTATTTTCAGATTCTCAGGAATGTGAATCCCATGGGAATCACATTACCCCCTACATTACCCTCCAAGGGGGTAATCTGATTCCCACCCGAACAGGTGGGTTTCAGATGCCCCTCCATCTTATTCCCACCGTGGGACCCACCTCATTTAAAAAAAAAAAATTATGTTCTTCTTCTTCTTTCTTCACGCAGATCACCGATCAGTACCCCTCTTCTTCAATTTTCAATTTTCAATCACACCATCTCTTATTCTTCTTCATCAATTTTCAATCACACAAACCCTTCAATTTCAATCACACAAACCCTTCAATTTCAATTCATCCCCAAATCACGACGAGCATTGATCGACGATGGGTTTCGATGATGACGACGAGGAGCATCGATCAACTAGCATCCACGCAGATCTGAGCAGATCAAGCACCATCCATCGACGAGAATCGATGACAACGACGAGGAGGAGGATCCCGGTTGGACGGAGGCGACGACGACGACAAAGAAGACCTCAACCAGAGGCGACGATGACGACGATGATGGCCGGAGGCGACGATGATGATCTGAGAAAAAGAAGAGAGAGAGAGAGAGAGAGAGAGAGAGAGAGAGAGAGAGAGAGAGAGAGAGAGAGAGAGAGACGATGATGATCGGTTTTGATGATTGTTTTTTAATTTATTTATTTTTTTATGATTGTTTTTTAATTTTTTAGTTTTTTTTTTCCTTAAAAAAACACATTCCCATGTATAACCAAACACTATTACTTGATATTCCCAGGAATCCGACATAATATTCCCATATACAACCAAACACATGTATATAACTTTCCCAGGAATTACATTCCCGGGTTTCACATTCCCAGAAATCACATTATTTTGATTACCCCATACCAAACGGCCCCTAATAGTTATTGTGCTCAAATAAGAAATTAATTGAATAAATATATGATTTTATGAGGAAATTGCCAAAAATCAAGGAATTATGCAACAATCTTGATTGTTTGCCACAGCACATTTTTATCCGGTCAAAAAAACCTCAGTGTCCATAAACATTTTTTTTTTTTTACGACCAACTTAATTACAAAAAAACACAATTTGAAAGTTATAAATATAGTCAATAGAATGACATCTCATGTAAACAAAATGTATTTCTTTCTTTTAAATCAATTTAAAGCCATCTGGTTTTGGTTTAATATAACTATAAATTGCCTTTAAAAAAAATATAACTATAAATCATGGGTTAGGCTAAATCGACTTCAAAATTTGACTTAAATTTGTGATTCCATCCATCCATTTGATACTTGAAATCACACTATTTGAGTCAAATTTGTAAGATAATATAACCTGGCTTATAAATTATATTCTAATTCCTTGGAAACATAACAATTAATTTCCTTTATTTATAAGTGTTTTATGTGATGAATTGATGATCATGTGATTTGCATGTACTTGATAAATTGAAGAATTTACTTTAGATTTCTTAAAGATTTTATTTTCTTTTCTTATTTCCCCCCTTATTTATCAATGTTCAGCATATTCTTATTCTGAAAGATTCTTAAAGATTTTATTGAAGAATTTACTGACAAAGTGAAGCTCTTACTACTAATTTTTGAGATGCGGACAAGATTCTTTCAAATCATGCAGCAGTAGAAAAGGAGATTTTCCTCTTGCCTCGGTGGTTGGAGTCTCTGATGGGAGGTTTCACCATCAAGGTTTAAGCCTTGCTATGTACATAATTGACCTTTAAATCCCAAAGTGTGGGGAGCCCTCTCTCGATTCAGTGGAAGCAGCTCTCTTTCCAGTTATGAAAATTGTAGTCTATTTGTACCCTCTTCCCGATAGTGAGAGTAGTATTCCAGGCCGTACTTGTAGAGTCTAATCTCGTTGAGTCCCGTCAATTGTAATTATAATTCAAAAAAAAAAAAAATTGAGATTTTTAGAGCATCTCGATTAACACATCATCAACACCAAACACATCAAGCACACCAAATAATCTACCCCAACCAACCCATCAAATGCACCAACAATTATATTTGGTGGAGCTACAGTCCTCTCCAAACCTGGTGTGCAATGAGCTACAACAAATGCTCTTTTTTTTTTTGGTTATAGGTCACATCAACCATTAATATTTTTTAAAATTATTAATTTAACCTTTAAATACTTAATTATAATAATATATATTTCTAAAAAATATACCGTTGAAAAGATCTCGTTAATATCTTTAAAATGATACACACTTTGATATATATTTTATGTCAATAAAATTATTGAATATTGTATAAGTTTACTAATATAAATTAATTGATATTGTATAATATTTATTGGAAGAATATTCTTCAAAGATACTCTTTTGATATATTGGAGTGAAAAACCTTTAATGTAAAAAGATATTCTTTTTATAACATATTAGAGTAATATTTGATATATTGGGTTGAAGATGCTATTAGCGGCTTTGAATAACAACAAAGCAGTAAAGCAGGTAAACCAACTAGCTAGTGCTCTGAAAAACTGCAAAAAAAGTGTGTTTTTTTCGTGCAACATTTCAAAATTTGTTTACATAGGGTCAATTTACGGTCCAAACCGAGAAGGAATGTTAAAAAAAAAAAAAAAAAAAATCAAAATTACAATTCTTTTGATAATTGTTTTTCATGATCTTTTAATATTTATAGATTGAAAACAACTTTTGTTTGTTGTGCTTGTTTTCTTTACATATATGGGGGTCTTCCGGTATTATTATTATTATTTCACTGCTAATTGGGTTTGAATAGTAAAATGCAATAAAGTTACTGTAAGGACTATGTTTTGATGAAAATTATATTTGACAAGACAAAAAATCTATTAACAAAATACAGAGAAATTAACATGAGAAATCATATATGTGTTAACTTTAAAAGTAGATTCATTATTTGTTGATGAAGAGAAAGAGAGTGAATTCTATTGGGAAGAGAGATTTCCAATTGAAAGTAATGAATTAATGAACTCTTGTACAACTACTGTTAGCAATAAAGGAAGTGCATTAATTTGAACCGATAGGTTTTGGTGGTCTATCAATTATCAATTATCACTTAACACTTTTTCCCGGTAGATTAACCTGACACCCATCACATGATCTCTCTTTGTTTCTCGACCTCTCTCACTCTATCTTAATCTTCCTTTTTGACCAATTTACAGTCCAAACTGAAAAGGTTTTGTGAATTTTAGAATTATTTTTTCATCTGAAATAGAAAAATATTAAAATTAGTTTCCTTTTCTCTTTTCTTCCCTTTATTTATAATGATTTTATGTGATGATCTGCATGCACTTGATAAAGTGAAAATGTACTTTAGAGCTCTTAAATATTTTATTTTGTTTGATTTTATTTTATCATTGTTCAGCTGCAGCTAACAAAGGGAAGCTTTTACTCTTAAATTTTGAGATATGATCAAGATTCTTTCAAATTAAGTAGCAGTTGAAAAGGAGATTTTTTGTTTTGGAAATCTTTTGAGATTTTGTTTTTTAGCAGCTTTAAATAACAACAGTGCCGTAGTAGAACAGGTAAACCAACTAATGCTCTGAAACAATGCCAAAAAAAAAAAGTGTGTTTTTTTGTGCAGTTACAAAATTTGTTTAAATTAAGGATTAATTGCACAAACATCCCTTGACTTTAGGTGATATTGCACGTACATTCAACTTTTCCTTTAATTGCACAAACCTCCCCTAAAAAACATTGACTAACGGTTTGACTGATGGCCAACTTAACGGTTCAGGGGCAAAACCGTCCTTTTATTACATTATAATAATTAAAAAACCAAAGAAGCCCCAAATAGTTTTATAAGATGTGCTCAAATAAAAACTATAGAAATAACCCTAAACGTTTACAAAATTATAAATCCTCCCCAACCCATAATCAGTTAAAAGATCTGCAACACGTTTTTAAAAAAAAAATCTGCATCAAACAAAATAATAATTACAAAAAGTTAAAAATAATAATAATTAAAAAGCAGCAAAAAAATAATTAAAAGTTAAAAAGCTAGAAGAGTCTAGACTCTAGCCAAATATCTTCAGCAAAATTATATATAAAAGAAACAACAATAATAATAAAAATAATTGAAAAGCTTGAAGAGATATGGATTCCAGATCTCTTAAAGCTTTCATCAATGAAGCTTCCATCTTATTAGCGCAATCGACGTGAGAGAGTGATGTTGTGTGCGTAGGCTTCACCAAGCCAATATTAGCGTTATCGGTGTCACCTATTGATGCGGCTGTTCCAACGCTACGTGTTCCGGTGTCCAAGTTGCCGGAGAAGGTTTTTGTGAGGTCAGTAGTGGCTGCACCTCTCTTCTCCATCGTAAATGCGAAGTAGTTCATCGCATCTGGAGAAGGTCCATCTGAGATGGTTTTTTTTTTTTTTTAATATACATATTGCAGCTGCAGGTTCTCTGAATCTACTTCTGATTGATTTTCCAAGGGTGGTGATCGAGTTGAATTCTAGGGCTGAGTTTGAAGGCTCCATCAGATGGAACACAAATCTTTCACCAATTTTTTTTCCGAATTAGTTTATTTTCTTTGTGGAATTATTTGTGCTTCTTTTTGTGTTTTAGAATCGAAAGAGATTTGAGTTTTCTAAGCTGAGATTCTGTTTTGATTGATGAAATATGGTGGCAGTTGGGTTGATGATCTGAGTTGAATTTGATGATTGATAATCTGAGTTGGATGAATTTCAAATGGTGATAGTCTGGGTTGGATGATCTTCAAAATGATTCACAATTTTCTTTAATTATTTCTTTTTAATGGTTGAGATTGTTTGATCATTTTTTAAAAAGAAAGTTTTTTTTTTTTTTTGAAATATTTTAAAAGAAAATAATTAAATATTAAAATTTATTTTAAAATAATAATAAAAATGATAAAATAAGTCTTTCAAAAAAAAAATGATTGAATTTTATTGTTCGTGTTGAATTTTGACCGATTGAAGATGAAGATGGTGGGTTGGTTACTTGGTTGAATTTTGATTGGTTGAAGATGAATGTTTTGAGGGTTGGGGTGAATTTCTAGTTTTGTAAAGTTCTGTGGTTAATGTCTAATTATTATTTGGATAGATCTATAATTATATAAATTTTATCAAGGGTATTTATGTCTTTTTATCTTGCGCATCCAGTCAACTGTTACAAATAATGGTTAGTCAACGTTTTTTAGGGGAGGTTTGTGCAATTAAAGGAAAGTTGAATATATGTGCAATATTACCTAAACCTAAGGGTGTTTGTGCAATTAACCCTTAAATTAATGGGAGTCAATTTAAGGTCCATACCGAGAAGGGATGTTAAAAAAATCACAATTACAATTCTGTAAACATTCTTATAACCACCCATTCTTATTTATTTTCTCCATATTTTATCTCTACAATTTTTGAACAATTTACGGTCCAAACCGAAAAGGTTTTATGAATTAAAAAAATTAATTTTTGATATGAAACAGAAAAATATTTAAAATGAAATTTGTTTGTAAATTAAAATTTTCAAATAAATGATATACTTTTAATTAATAAGAATATTTTATCATTTATGGTATGCATAGTACTTTGCTTTACAATTTGTTTTCTCTAATTAGAATTTTGCTATCTTTTTAAGAAAAAACATAAATTTTCCAAAGTCCCGACTACCAACTTGAATAGTTGAATGATTCCTTTTGTATGAATTTTGATCAGCTTATGTATATTTAAAATTTAATAAGTTATTAGCAAAATAAATAAATAATAATAACTCTTATGTTCTAAATTAAACAAATAAAAAATCGCATGAAAAAGAAATATGAAAAAAAGAGGTAGACAATGAAGTAGCTCTTTCTCTCTCCTTCAACAAATTTTGGTCAAAAACCCTCGAACCTACTTATCTATCTCATGTAGTACAACTCTACCTGCCCACAAATAGGGGTGGCAATATGGGTCACGACACGATGGGTCGACACGACACGAACACGATTATTACGGGTTTGGGTTGAGGCTAAATGGGTCGTGTCAATAAACGGGTCAACCCGTGTAACCCGTTTAATAATCGTGTCGTGTTCGGGTTATACTTAGCGGGTCACGGGTTGACACGATTAGTAAGGGCAAATATGTAAATTTAATATTAAGGGCACTCCTGTAATTTTTGCATATACTATATAAACAGAAGATGTGAAACCCTAAACCTAAATTTCACTTACTATCAGAGATCCCTACCAGCCGCTTCTCTCCAGTCTTCACTCACTCCTTCACTTCACATTTCACGCTCACAGTGAAACCTCTCTCGCAACCGCAGGCCGCCGATCTTGTCTCTTTGACTCTCTCTAGCAGCTGCCGGCCTCGTCAATGTTAAGACTCTACACTTCTTCATTTCCTTTTTCTTTTATTGTTTCTCAAATTCTTTTTTCTATGCTGATTTGGTTTTTATTTTTATGGATCTATAACTGTTTGGTCTTGAATCTACAACTTTCTTTTGTTTTGATGAATCTAAAATTTATTTTGATTAATCTACAACTTTTTTTTTTTTTTTTTATACTGAATATGTTCCTCACTTTTATTTTTCTGTGTTGATTTAGTTTTTATTTTGATGGATCTACCGATCTACAACTGTATGATCTTGAATCTTGAATCTTGATTCTTGGATCTATAACTTTTTTTTTTTTTATACCGAATATCTTTTGTTTGATCTATTCGATATATTACATACCTGGTTAATTAATGCATACTATCTGTTTGCTGTATGTGTTTTTGTTTAGTTTATTTTTTAAATTTTTTTATGCAAGTTAGGCAGGTCTTTGATTGAATTGGTTATTGATTACTTGATTCACATTTTAGTTGATTTTAATTGTTTTTCTTGATATTGGTTTGGTAAATTTTACTATTATACATATTTACGGTATGTACATGTTAAATCTAATTAATGTCTTAAATTTATCTTGCCTTGTAGGTTTATGGACAGCAAGAAGTTTAACATCGAAGAGTTAACATCAAGAACAGTCAACATGTTTTGCATTTAACAAATCAATGACTTTTGTTTTGGTATTTGAATATTGTATGCCTTTTATTTTATTATGAACTTTTAGATCTGTATTTGTGAACTTCTAACCTTTGTATTTGTGGACTTATGATGGATTTGTATTCCCAGAATTTTGGAGCCATGAACTATATGGAGGCATGATCTTAACTATTAAGTATCGTTTTGAATTTCTGGATGATTAGTATTATTGCTATTGTTGTTTGTATTATTAATGTGTATTGTAGTTAAATTTGTATTAACAGGTTCTAATCAATAAAAAAAATATTAACAGGTTAAATGGGTCAGTTAAATGGGTCATTTGACACGATTCGTTGAACCCGTTTATTATACGGGTTATCCGTGTCGTGTTCGTGTTGACCCATATTTAATCGTGTCGTGTTTGGGTTGAAAGGGTCTAACCCGTTTAATAATCGTGTCGTGTCCGGGTTGGCCCTAACACGACCCGTCAACCTATATTGACACCCCTACCCACAAACACACTTTTTTTTTTTTTTTTTTTTTTTATGGCCGTTGGATTCCAACGGCCGTAAAGGGATTCCGGATTCTATACAGTCCTCTCACCTATCTCTCTCTCCATGTTTTGTTTCTCACTTTCTCCATATATATATATATATTTTATTAGATATGCCATGTTCCATTTTTCTTATATACTTCAGCCAGCCCTGTTTTTAACTTCTTGGTGTTAGGAATTTTACGAGTCGATAAAATCACGATCCCAACCGGCCAAATGTGATTTTATAGACTATATATTAAAATTTCTATCCCATGAATTGAAAATGGGGTTAGTTAAAGTATATGAGGAAGATAGTTAAATTCAAGAAATTTCTCAAGAAAACTTGGGAATTTTGTTAGTGAAATGTTTTATTAAGTCTTTCTCTACAATCTTTTCTCTAAAGAAAAAGAAAAGAAAATGTTTTTAATGATTTTTGTGACACAATCCAAACACATATTCAAACTTAGAAATTAATACACTCCTAACTTAAATAAATTTTTAAGAACCAAAAAAATTAAAAACAGGAAGGGGGTTTTTCACCTCCATTATAATTTTTGAAAACAGTTTGTTTGGTAGTTGAACTAATTAATTTAATAAGTTGTGGAAACAAACTATACATTTAATTATTATTAAACTGTGGAGTTCAGTTTCTAAAATAAATGGAGTATCAGAGAATTAAGGCTATGTTTGGGATTGTTTTGCTTTTGAAATAATCCGCTTTTAGCTTAACTTAAGGAATAATTAGCTTTAGAGATAAGTTGATAGGTGTTTGGTAAATTAGTTTTATAAATAATCAACTTAAGGAAAAAGTAAGGAAAAAGTGTTTGGTAAACTTTAATTGATTATGGAAAATGACTAAATTAAAATGGACATGATTATTAAAATGTAATATATTATTCAAGTAATTCTTTTCCTACTCCTTTTTTTGCTTTTTTTTTTTATTTTTATAAAAAAAAAAAAATTCACAGCTTTTTTATTTATTTATTTTGCTCTTTTTTTCCAGCTTTTTTTTTTCCTTCTATTTTTCCAGCTTTTTTTCCTTCTTTTTTTTTTTTTTTTTCTTTTTTCTAGTTTTTTTTTTCTTTTTTCTTTCTTCACATATTCCCTTTTATTTTATTTTTTTACACGGTTTTAATTTTACAAACTCAATATATATAAAAAGTAAAATGAAAACATAACAAAGTATTGTATTACAAATACATGAGTAAAATTTTAAAATGATAAATATCAATCTCCCATTAAACTAGCAGTTATATGATTTCTTAATACTTCAATTTCTTGGGCTCCAGGACCATTGGTCTCATGACTTTCTTCGTCCATTTCCTCTTCTGTCCCCTCATTCTGATAATTCTTGCTCTCCTCAAAATGACGATCTCGTTGAACATGTCTCTTTATATAATTATGTAGTGCCATGGTTGCAATGACTATTTTCACTTGCTTGACAAAAGAAAAATTAGGCATGGTGTTTAAAATTTTCCACTTTTTCTTCCATACCCCAAAAGTGCGTTCAATAACGCTTCGAAGAGAAGAGTGTGCTTGATTGAACACTTCTCTCATGGTCTTGCATGAGTGATAAAATTATTTTCGATCGTCCTTAAAACTTATCTTAAGACATAACATTTTGGATAGTTTTGACACTGTCTTGAAGCTAATGGTAACGTACTTACGATAATTTGACATTACTCTTAAAAAAGACTATGAATCTTAGAACATAATGTATGAATTCAAATTGAGATGATTAACCAAAAGCAAGAGTGATTACGAATCACTTCTTGTTCTTCTTATTATCTTTTCCAGATCACAAAAGAGAGCCTAAGCCAAAGAGATTGGCAGTTCCTCTAGAAATGTAAGGAGGAAAATTCAACACAGGACTAACCTTGACTCCTCCATTTCCATAATAACCTTTCTTCAATGGTGGCTTTTGTTGTGACTGTGTCTGATTATACCCATTTGACCACTTCACCGTTAATGGCTGCTTCTGTGAACTCTGCTTCAATGATGCTCGTTTACTAGTACTGATGAACCGGTTGAATTGCTTCGTGATAAAAGTGGTAACGAGCAAATTAAACTCTTCTTGACATCACAATTGAGACTGCTACTTCTTGAAAGACCTTAGCAAATGATTTCTCAATGCCATGTGCTTGATTGAACACTTCCCAAATTTTTAACCAAATTATCCCAACCCACTTTAGTAAAATGAGTCCCTGGACGATGACCTTGCTCCACCTCTTTGATACACAAATCACAAAAAATTTCTACACTTTGACTATCCCATATAGCCTTACTACCCCGAGAACCACTACCAGCACTTTCAATTGATGTGAATTTGTTCATACTTTTCTCTATCTAAAGCAATGTAAATAAATATAAAATTAACAAACGTTATGAATATGCAAAAGTTAATATTGATCCCATACCTATAGCTACTTATAGAATGGCACCAATTGATATTGTACATAATGTTTTCATTTATTAAACTAGTTTCAGAATCTAAACTCCACACTAGGCAATAAAAATGTGCAATGTATTTTCAATTTCAGCACACAATAATCAATAACATGCAAGAAAAACACTATCTACAGCAGCATTTTCTATAGTTCTGAAACAAACAACATACAAGAGCTCTTTATATAGAGACATCGTAGGCAAATTACAGCAAGGATATTATCTATATGAGTGATAATAAAACAAGTAGAACATACGGTTGATTTGAAATTAGAACCAGTTGATATGCTCACTAGATGTGCAAAAACAGGGCCCAGAGCAAAAACGACCAAAACAGAGAGCCAAGAGCACACTACACCATAGCTAAAAGAGAAAGCACACAAAGCAAACAAAAACACCCAGAAAGCAAAGGCATCAAGAATCGCCCCTTCTTGAGCCCTTCTTGCAGCAAATGTAAAGCCATTTCCAGATCACAGAACAAAAATAGAAGATGATTTAAAATAATTTAAAAATAAAGAAGTAAATACCTGAGATTTCTTATATGAGATTTGCAGTCGGGGTGCCGTCGCCGTTGATTTCGTGGATCTCAGAGTCAAAAACACTGTCCAAAACCTGATATTTCTAGTTGCACAAATTTTGGAGTGTGGTCAGTTAAGGAAGCTCGAGCCATCATTAACCAAAATCTAGAAAAAAAAAATCGCTGGATTACCTGATCGAATAGAAGAAACTGAAGAGGAAGAGTTGCGAAAGAGACGACGACGAAGAATTTTGTAAGATTCAAAGAAAATCACCATCGATTTTGAAAAGGCTAGGGTTTTTGCTCTCCTCCATTGTCGTGAAAAATTTAGGTTTCAAAATCCTCAAATTGAAAATCAGATTTCAAAACAAAATAATGAAAAGGACAATTTTGTCTTTTAATAAAATTATAAGGTTATTTTAGGTATTTCATAAAATGTGAATTTACTTGGGAAATAAGCAGCTTAGAAAAGCAACCCCCTTCCAGCTTTTAAAAATCAGCTTATATGACAAGCAATTTGAGAAATAATCAGTTTTTAGATGATTTACCAAACACCTTTTGGATCATAGATTATGAAATAAATGATTATTTGATAAGTTTAAGCAATCCCAAACATAGCCTAAAAATGATGTAAACAGAAGAAGCACTTCTTCAACTACCTCATCCTCATGTGCCCAACTTTAAAAAATAGCGGTTGGAGATGATAAAATTTCTAATATGATTTTTAATTATAGCGGATGTAAATCGACAATAATAAGCCCTATAGAGCTGTGATGTTTAAGAGCTCTATTAGAACTTAAGAGAGCTACATATTAATCATCTCCTAGACTCAAGCTCAAATGATATCATCATCTTTACACCTTTTTTTTTGAACAGCCAAATTTATTCATTGAGCCACGGAGGCCGGAAGGAGACCAAGGAAACAACAACAAGACCCAAACAAAAGCTAACAGCCAAGACAACACAACAGACACAGCAACCACAGCAGGACAAAAACGCAGTAAAACACAGGAGGGCAGAAAAACACCTTAAATTATTTCATATTGTTTTTTTTTATTTTATTTTTTATTTTATTTATTTATTTATTTTTTTTATCCACCTTAAATTTGTGACTTCAATATCCTTCCATTCATTTGATACTAATCCAACGGCGGGGAAGAAGAATAAATGACGGTCCTTGGATTTAAATTAAACCAAATAAATGAATGGAGGTTGAAGTCATATTATTTAAGTGAAATTTTTAAGATGATATACCCATAAACTATATTCTAATACCTTGAGAACCTAACACTATTTTGCCTTTTGTTTCCAGTCAAATGACCTCACACTAGTTCATAAACAGTTTTTTCCGACTAACTTTACAAAAAACACATTTGAAAGTAATAAATATAATCTCAATATACGTATAGTCAAGAGAATGAGATCTCATGTAAACAAATTTTTTTTTTTTTTCCCTTTAAATCAATTTAAAGCCATCTAGTCTTGGTTTAATATAATTATAACTATAAATTGGTTAGTCTAAGTTCACTTAAAATTTCAAATTTAAATTTATGACTTCAATATCCATCTATCCATTTGATACTAATCAACGGTTGAGAAGAAGGATAAATGACGACCCTCCTTAAACCAAATAAATAAATGAATGATTTCGAAAAAAAATTATAAATTCTCCAAAGTCCCAACTTTAATAATAAGTATAATAACTTTAATGATTTCTCATGTATAATCCAGCTTCAGCTTATGTATTTTTTTTTTTTTTTTAATTTAAGTGATTTTTTTAATTTTATTTTAAAAATGACACATGATGATATATCAGCTTATCGGTGACCGGAGTCAGATGCACCATTTGGCTGATTCATCCGGTGCACCGAAGGTTTTCTCAACAAATTGATTTATAATGAGTAGAATTGGAATGGGTTAGAGTCAGCACAATACAAAGAGTGAAGATACGTATGTGCTTTTATACTGTTGGATTGATCAAATGGCAATAAAGGTCAAAATCCGGTCATTTGTATTTTAAGAGGTGAAGAATGCATTCTCGAAATTTTAGAACTCATCTTCTGATTTACTTATATATAACTAATATTTTATTCTCTTATTATTATTATTTCATATATATATATATATTTCTTAATTTTATCATCGATTTCTTTCAGGTGACACTGCTACTAATGTAGCGTATACTTTCTGTTCGCAGAGAAAAAGTGGGTTTAAGACAAAATCACCAGCAAACCAATGGAGGAATCATTGACAACTAGGCTGTTTGACCATGATTATCGCGTAAAGCCATTATAAATAATAAGGGGTATTATCACCAAAGTCCCTACTTTTTCATGAATTGTCACCTTTTTAAACGTCTTTACCATATTCATCACTTTAGTCCCTCCTTTTTCCAAAACACATCACTTTGGTCAATTTGACCAAAGTTTGACAGTCAACTTTAACATAGTAGGTTAAAGTACACTTTTACCCTTGCTATTATATAATGTAAATGAAATGGCAATTTTAACCTTAAATTAAAATGAAAATCAGAAAATTTATTAATAATTCAATGGTTAAATAATAATAATAATAATAATAATAATAATAATAATAATAATAATAACAACAAAGTAACAAACCCAGAAAAATTCATCTTATTTTCCCCAATTTTCTGACATTCGCCTGTTCCTCTTCTTCTTCCTCACGCCATTTTCATCTCCTCAAATCCCTTTAATTTCTTTTTCTTTCAATCTTTGGAAGATTAAATAAATTTAAATGGTATGTTTTATTTATTTATTTTTTCGTTGGAAGCAGATATATCACACAATAACGCTAGTCTACACATAATCTAACAAAGTAGAGATTTTTAACATAAAATTTTTCATACCCAATTTTCCTCTTATTTTTCTTCTCTTTTTTTTTTTCTTTTTTTTTTTCATCATTATCGACATAATATGATTTTCCCTACAAAATCAGAAACTTTAAAAAAACGAACACATAAAAAACATCTCAATAAAGTAAAAAAAAAAAAAAAAAAAGTAATCATCAGATACACAAAGCAGCAGCTCGAAAATCATCACCGTCGTCGGCCCCGTCCATCGTCATCGGAGGCGGCAGATTCAGATCAAGAGAAAAGATAGAGAAAAAAGTTAAGATTTTTTATACAAATAATACTAACCCAATTAAAGAAATAGGAGAATATGGTGATGATGATTGATAACCCATATTTTCTTTATTAAATATGATCTATGAAAGTTTGATTTTATTATTTGAAAATCTGGGTTTTGAAAATCTGGGTTTCAAATTTTTGAGGTGGAGATGGGAGATTGAGATTGAGATTGAAATGGAAAAGAGATTGAGATAAAGAGAGAGAAACGAGAGAAGAGGAAGCTTAGAGAAAAAATGAATAAAAAAAACGTGGGTCCTCTCTTTTTTCTTCTTAAATTACTTTCCCACTTCCCAATCCCTCTTTTTGGTTTTTTCAATTGTCTTTTTTATTATTTATTTATTTTTATTATATTTAGTATGGCCCACATGTCTGAAAGCATGTCAGGAATTTGAAATTTAATTTATTAAAGACTAAAATGTCCTTGGATCTGTTATTTTTGACTAACAGATAACTAACAGAAGGACTAAAGTGATGTGTTTTAGAAAAATGAGAAATTAAAGTGATGAATATGGTAAACACGTTTAAAAAGGTGATAATTCGTGAAAAAGTAGGGACTTTGGTGATAATACCCCAAATAATAAAATAAAGGGAAGAGTGGAGAAAAGGAAATTAATTGTTAGGTTTCCAAGGGTTAGAATATGATTTATACGTCAAGATATATCATTTTAAAATTTTGATTTAAATAGTGGGACTTCAACCTCCGTTCATTTATTTGGTTTAAATTCAATGGTTGCCATTTATTCTTTTTCTTAACCTTAAGATTATTATCAACTGGATAGATGAATATCGAAATCACAAATTTTAGTTGATTATTTTTTTAAGTAGATTTAGACTAACTCATAATTTTAGTTATATTAAACCAAAACCAGATGGATTTAAATTGATTTTAAAGGAAAAAAAAAAAAATTAAAGAAAAGAAATTTTGTTTACTTGGTAGGAAACAAAGGAAAAAAAAAAAATGTGTTGTGGCATCTATCAACTTTGAAAGTAGATTCATTATTTGTTGATGAAGCTGAGGCTATGAGCCAGGGAAAGGAAGAGAAAGAGAGTGAATTCAATTTCCAATTTTCTTTTTCATAATTTGGTTTCAACTTTCAATTATTATTAGAAAAATTCTCTCAAAAGAGACCCGTTGATTGTGATCAATGATCAGGCCTATCTCCATCGCAAAACAATATTTGAAACTCTTTAGTCAAATTCAATCGCATTTTGAATTTTTTTTTTCTTTATTTAAAATATTTATTTTATATTTTTATTCGCTGATGAGATAATTCCGAAAACAATGCACAAATTGTGTAGTGGATTAACAAATCAAAATAATAATAATTTTTTTTTATTATTATTATACTATTTTTCTTTTTAACTTGTAAATTGTGTGTAAATATTTAAATAAATATATAATAACTTCAAAACTAACTATGCGTACTGGATTGTTTCGGATTCATTAATTTTATGAAAATCCAGTCTAAATTCAAGCTTTTAAATACAGGATTCAATCAAAAATTCGAATTAATTAGGTTTTTTTTTTTTAAAGATATATTCGAATTAATCCGGTCATGGAGATGGTAGTTAAGGCCTAAGAGATAATTAATTAGGTTTTTTTTAAGATATATTTTGAGTAGTTGTCTAATTTTGAGAAGACAGATATGCATGAGTTTTATTTTAGGCTGTGTTTGGTATGAGGGAAGATGGAGGGAGGGAGAGGGTTGGAGGGAGAGCTTCAATCCTTTGTTTGGTTGAAGGGAGAAAAGAGGAGAGAGGAGGAGAGGAGGGAGGAGATCTCCCTCTGGGCCCACCATATTGGATCCCTCCAATGATGGGTGGATCGGGATCGGGGTCGGGGTAGGGGATACTATCCTCCAATTTTTTAAAGGGTAATATAGTAATTTTAACAATTATATATCAATCCATTCATCCAACCATCTTTTCAATAACAAACAATATCGGGATATACGATCCTCCCTATCCCTTCTACTCTCTCTCCCTCTTAATTCATCCATCCCTCGTACTCTCCCTCTCTCCTACCAAACATAATGTTAGATGAAATAACTTTCTTTATAAATTAACAGTGTAGATTTCCTATTTCTAAGTGGAGACTTTGGAATAGAGAAAGTGAATAATGGATCTACATATTACCTAGATTAAATTTTTTTTTTTTTTTTTTTTTTTTTTTTTTTTTTTTTTGAGTTATAATAAATGAGACCTAGGATCTTGACTTATGTAAACTTTAATATAATTTTGTGGCTTTTCTATCTTAGTAAAAGTATGATCGCCAACCCTTTCTTCATCTTTATACCCCCACCATAGTAGGAGGGTTTTTAAGGTAGTTTTTATTTTTTTATTTAATGATTATGGAGATGATGGTTAGAATGACTCTGGAAATATGATCGTTTTATTTGCATATATCTCAATTGTAGTATCAGATTATCTCTAATTTCAAGTTTTTGTAAGATTCTTCTTTCACCATTTATTTATTAAGAAGCAATTAAGGAAGAGCATTAATTAATTTGGACTGATAGGCTAAGGTGGTTTATACATTTTTCCAGTGTTTCAGAGCACAATGTCACGGGCTTAGAATTGCGCAGCGGAAATCCCGTGCGGCACTTAGGCAACTTCCTGGTGAACGTTGCTAAGTAAGCCTAAAAGGGTTGCTTGTCACTCTTAAAGGCAAAAGAGAGACTAGAGAAAGGTGTTGGAAGAGCTTGGTTGGAAATGTAAAGGAAACTTGTATTGCTATTAGGAAAGCTTTACAAGGTTTGAGTACAAATTGCTTGGCTTGGCTTGGATGCCTTACAAATGAGAGGAGTTACCTATTTATAGTTGTCCACCTCCTCAATGGACGGTTGGGATCAATTTGATCCAATGGTGGAGGTTTGGCCTCCAGAATGTTCTACACCTATCTAGAGTTCTCTACATGTATTTACATGCCTCTAGAATTATGTACACATATCTACATCATTCTAGATTATTCTATATACATTAAGATAAGAACAACCTAGAATGGTTGTGTTGCTAGAGACTTCCAGAAGCATCCATTGCTAGGCTTCTCCGGAGATCTCTAGAATGTTCCGCTAACTAGAGACTTCCATTAGTGTGTGGAAATCTCTAGATTCTTCCAGCGACTTTGGCCTTGTTGTGCACTTGTTCGGCTCCTTGGCTGGAATCCGGACCTTGGACTTCGCGGGGCGTGACAACAAGCACCCTTTTTACAAATTTCAAGCCTTCTTTTCACTCAACCAATTTCTCTCTTCCTCTGGTCTCTGGTCTCTCTTATTCTATCTTAATGTTCCTTTTGACCAAAGTCCCAATTCTACTCACTTGTGCATTTATTTTTGACCAATTTTCTGACCAAACTGAAAAGGTTTTGTGAAACAGAAATTTTTTTTTAAATGAATTTTAATAAAGGGGTGAATTCATAAAGAGCCAAAAAATTTATGGGTTTATTGTTTTTATCCATAAGTTTATTTTTTATTGTTTTTGTTATTTTTGACCACTTTTGGACAACAATACCCCTAAATTTGAAATTTAAAAAATTAAAAAATCAAAAGTTGAGTTGTTTTGGTAGGGTTAATGAAATCAGGCAAAAGAAAAAAAAAAGAGAAAGAAAGAGAGAAAAAGGAAGAGAGAATGAGAAGCCGTGAAAGAGAGAAAAAGAAGCCGAACCTCTTGGAAGCCGTCGAACCTGCCGTCGTCGCACCTGTTGCCGTCGCCGCACTTGTCGTCGCCACCGCGCCTGACCTCGTGCACCTCTCAGCCTCACTGGACCTCGTGCTGAAACCACTGGTCTAGGTCGTCGAATCTGCTGCTGTAGAGTGCCATTGCAGCTACTATCTCTGCCCTTGTCCTTGAAGCCGCTGAATCCACCGCTGAAGGCTGCCATCGCCACTACTGTCGCTGCCCTTATGGTCGAGCACTGACAGGTCTGATTGTTCTTGCTGATTTGTTGAAATTCAATTGTATGTGTGTGTGTGTGTGTGTGTGTGTGTGTGTTTTTTTTTTTTTTTTTTTCATTGAATAAAATCTTAAAAACTGACATTAAAAGGACCTAATTAGGTTACAGATTATAATTATTGAGAAATGAAAGCTTGAAGTTGAATTTGGAAATTTTTGTTTTTGGATTGGTTTGTGAAAGGTTGTAAAACAAGAGGGATGGGGACAGTTGTACAGAGGTTCTCTTTGTGAACATGCTTTTGGAATCAGATAGGTTCTCTTTGTGATTCAGTTTGTAATTTGCATTTTGTTTCCTTTGAGCATTCACTGTTTGTAAGAAGACAGTGGTTGCCTGCTTGACAGAGACAGAATGTAGACCATATGTTGACTTAGACGAGGTCACTAGGTAATTTAACTGTGAAATGTTGGATAACTCAATTTAGACCATACCTTAAATTGAGTATCTCTAAGGATATTATGTATAAAACATGGTAATTTGAGTTATTATAAGATGAAATTAGAGCTTTCAACTCAAATCCAGTAATTTGATTTTAAGTTTTAGATAGTTTTAGAGGACGAAGATCCAATACTGGTTGTGCTTCTGGTGCCCGGACTGATCTGGGTTCTTTCAAGACTCAATTTGGGAATAGATTTGATTTGTTTAACGGATCCGAACATGCTTTTCGACAAACCCAATCCATATATCTTGATTTTTTTTTCATGAATTGATGATCCAGTTATCATATTGTTTTCATGGATCTGTGAAATAATTCATGAACACCTTTTCTGGGTTACTATGGTATGATGATTGTTCTATTTATTTCAGTTTGCATTATTGACTTTTGTATTGAAGTGAATGACATCAGTATTGGCATACTTTTTCAACCATAAAGTCAATTTATCACATTACCCACTTTTAATTTATGATATCTAGTTGGTATTTTATGAATTGAATTATTGTGATTTGTAGATTATCATCTGCCAGTTGGTTTGATTTGCATTTTAGTGATTGGTTCCAGTAATACCGAGCTCAAGATTCTGGTAATATGATATTTTTTTGTTCACTTCAACACTTAATTTCCAGTATAAATTGCAAGGCAAACAGATTCGTTCCAGCAGCTCAAGCCTTTTTTTCGCATTTCACAAAGCTAAACACAAAGTTGATTGACCACTTCCATTTAAAATTCATGTTTCATATTTTTCAAATAAGATTCTTAAATTAATGTTTCATATTTTTACCAATTTTCTGTCAAGTCTGCTTTTACTATAAGGTTGCATGTCTCCTCCTTTCAAATGTTGCTATGTCTTTTTGGGCAGAAAAAGGAAAGCAAAATGTCAGTAAAAGTAAAAAACACTTACCAAGTTGCGTTTGTTTATAAAAGACAATAGGAAAATGGCCATGTTATAAAAAAGTATTTATGTTCAATAGGTATCGCTCATAAATCATTCATAAAAATATAGTATAAAATATTGTTTTCTTGTTACCACTCTACACAAAAACTGTTGTTCAGGTTTTAAGCCATCTAATTTGCAGATAATGGAGCCTACATGAAGGAACATTTTACAGGTTGAATGACTGTGAATATGGGTAGTAACGATAAGCCACTAAGTTAGAAATCAGTTTTCAAGGAGATTTTGCAGTTTGTTGTTGCAAGAATTATCAATTATGGCTGTTGTAAATTGTTTCCTCAACTAAAGACCATTTAGGATAAAGTTTTTAAACAAGTCTGTAGTTTTCAGTTTAAAGTATATTAGTCAATGTTTGGTATTCCAATTATTCAATTTTTTGGTGTCGAATGGATAATATGACCTATATATATCTTCAGTGCTGAATGGCATATCTAACAAACACCATCTAGTTGGGATCATACATATATGAAGTTGAGTGTTGATGGTGGCATGTCGTTTTTGTTAAATTTCTCCTTTTGACTCTATTTTTGTGCCTTGACCATGTGGATGGTCTTGTACTTGTCTATGTGATGTTGTACGCAAGAAGTGGTCAAGAACCATTTACAAATTGGAAGATAATATATATAGAATCAATCAAGAACCATGTACATAGTAAAGAATCTATGTTATTACCCAATTAGTAAAGATTATCATTCTTTCATGCCATTAATATTGAAGACTTGAATAGCTAAGAAGCAGATACATATAATAGTCCCACGTTTTGGAAAGTACATGACTTTCATATGGAGGGCAGTTCGTAAAGTACATGACTTTCATTTAAAACACTCCAGTCTAGTACTCAGGCTCACAGAATTCTCCTCCAAGGTCATCACAAGCCTCTCCCGGAAATACGCTGCAATAATCAGCAAACTAAAGGTACTTGTTCAAACTTTTTGTTATGTTTAATTTCAGTAGTTGCAAACTGAAGGTCTTAAATCATTTATGGGATCTAAGGATCTTACATTTTGGAATCGTTGTAGTCTAGATATTCTCTCGATCAGCTCCGAACTTGTCTTGACCTTCTCAGTTTCTGTATCAGGTTTGAGCTTCACTTTAGGGTACATATCAGCATCACAAGCATCTCCTCCAAGTGTTGGAAATACTCTACAACATACAAACTTGATCTCAGCCAAAACATAAGTATGTTGAACCATCAAGAGAAGTCACTCTATAGTTTGTTTGGAAGTGCTTTTCATATTGATAAAATCACTTTTAGGTCTTTTTCTTAATATTTGATTGAAATTTAACATCTAATATATTTTGGGATAAGAGAAAACATAGAAGTGTTTCTTAGAGTGTAGAGATGTTATTTTAGTAGCTACTTTTACGAAAATTGTTGTCTAGATTAGAGAACAGTTTGATGTGTTTTTGTGAAAAGAAGACATGACAAGTGCTTCATGAACAAGCTCTTCTATTCAAAAGTGCTTTAATCGGATGGATCATTGAAAATTTGAATAGACTTACGAGACATTGGAGCTATAATCAGTTGTTGAAGAATCATTTACCACAGCAGTTGCTTTGATTGAGGGACAATTGAGGGAAGTATGGAGCAGCCTTGGCATGTCTCTGCAAGGCAAAACTAAGGTTCTCGTGGGTGTCAAAACGGAGAGAAATGATGATGGAAAGCTCAAAGCTGCCTGCATTGTGGATGTTAAAGTTTCTATGAATGCTGGTTTTTGAGTTCCAAAATGTCAAAATGTAATTATATATCAGCTTTGATTAATGACTTGTGCAGATAAGGTTGTAAGATATTTTGAGATTGGATAAGAAATGTTTATCCGTTTTGATTAGCTTGCTTCTTTTGGACTTTACTTGGAGCCACTCTTATCTTCATGCTCCTAAAATCGATATTTGCTATTTATGAGTAGGGCTGTCAAATTTAGGGCCAAAGCCTATGTCCTGCTAGGGGTGGGCACCTAAACCGCTAAACCGATCAACCTGCCCAAACAAAACCAATTTAAGCGGGTTGGTTTGGTTTTGTTAAAGGAAAAAAACCGATTGGGTTATTTTTTAGTAACCCGATTGGTTTGGGTTGGTTTGTGGGTTGTGTTTTATCAACCCACATAACCCAACCCAAACCATTACATACTTATATATATATATATCATATAAAAAAAAATTAAAGTTAACCTAATTTTATATTATATTTATTTCCAAGGTTATTGGTCTCTATTTATTTTTAAAGTTATTTCATTTCATCCGAAGTTGTTGTCACTAAATAAATTTATTGAGGATAAGTAACTATTTTTTTTTATTGTTTCATACAAAAACACATTAACCAATACGGTTTTTATTTATTTATTTATTTTTTATTTATTTTTTAATAAGTTTTATGTGTTCTACACTTGAGGATTTTTTTTAAACTGTTATTGTTACGCACTTTGGTTAAATTTAGTATTATTATTTATTTTATTGATAATAAGTTTAACTACTTGTATTGATATTATTATATTTGTTCAAATAAAAAAAATAAAACAACTATTTTCTTAAACCGTCAAACCAAATTGAACCAAACCGATTTTTATTGGTTTGGTTTGGTTTTGTTCAGTTTAACATTATAATTGGTTTGGTTTGGGTTGTAAAAAATTAACCCAATTAAATAATGGTTTAGATCGGGTATCGTCAAACCCAACCCAAACCAACCCACGCCCACCCCTACCTGGCATGTAACTTGTAAAGGTCCTGGCATGTAACAATACTAGAATGTTTAGTTTTCAACTCAGTCATTCAAATAGATAAATCATTAAAAATACACTAACATGTAACTTCAAGATACACTGACATGTGACTTCAAAAAACACCGGCATGTAAAACTACTGGAATTTGATAAATAAAAAAAATACATGAATTAAATACTGTTATGTAACTTCAGAAAAGCTACATTACGAAATATAGTGTTTCTCCAATACATTTAAGAATTAAAACAATATGGAGCAGCCTTGACTATAATAGGTTGTCATTTTCATCCAATGTAGTACATTCTGCACACAATCTGTTGGTCCCTTCTGATAAATGGTGACATAAACCGCCGGTATCAACTTGTCTTCATCCATTATACATGACACCTCATTGTCATTCTCAATTATCGGTCGAGCAACACCAATATTCGTAGAGACCAATGACCATAATTCTATGGTGTATCTAGCAGCATCAACTTTTGCAACATCTTGTACCAACTTAACCAAGGCATCATAAGTCAAACCTCTAGGAACATGGACCAACTTTGTCAAACCACCCTCGTAACAATTGCCCACCCAACTTCCACCGTGATAGATGACCAATCTCTTTGTATCCATATTCCTGCATGTCAAGTATTTCACTATAAATCATAATTACTAAATCACATGTAAGTTAGAAATAAACTGGCATGTAACTTTAAAACAAACAGACATGTAAATTTAACACAAACTGGCATGTAACTTTAAAACAAACTGGCATGTAAATTTAACACAAACTAAAAAAATCTGGGTTTCACTAAAAATAGAATCCACTCTCTTAATCTTCATATCAAACAACATATAATTATAAAAAAAAACAACAGGAGATTAATTTCACTATAAAACAAAATTACCAAATCACAAGTAAAATTAAAACAAACTGGCATGTAAAATTAAAACAAACTGACATGTAAAATTAAAACAAACGGGCATGTAAGTTCGTAACAGAAAATAAAAAAATCTGGATTTCACTAAAAAATCGAATCCACTCTCTTAATCTTCATATCAACAACATATAATTGTAAAAAAATAACAGGAGATTGATTTCACTATAAAACAAAATTACCAAATCACATATAAAATAAAAACAAATGGGCATGTAAAATAAAAACGATGGGCATGTAATATTAAAACCAACGGACATGTAAGTTCGTAACAGAAAATAAAAAAAAATTGGGGTTTCACTAAAAATCGATTCCACTCTCTTAATCTTCATATCAAACAACATATAATTGTAAAAAAAAAACAACTGGGAAGGGGATACATACATTCTAGGTCACGAAATCTACTTCAAGAGAGAGAAAAGACCACAAAATGGAGGTCACGAAATGGAAGTCGGAGTCCGTCGGTGCTGCCGTCGCCGTCGTCGGGTCCACCGTCCCCATCCCCAGGTCCACCGTCGCCATCGCCAGGTTCAAGTCGGAATCTGTTTGGTTGTGTGTGTGAGAGAGAGAGAGAGAGAGAGAGAGGGAGAGAAGAGAGAGAGAGTATCTTAAATGAAAAATAAAATGGAGGCTTTCAGATATAAGAGAGAGGGAAGTTTTGGGGGGAAATTTTGGGTGAAGTACTCTTTAATTGTATAATGCTAATTTAATATTTTTGATAATGTTTTTCTTATGTGACTAAGTAAATTGTTTTAATTTGGTTTATTACAGGTTTTCAATACATTGAATGTGAAGATTTTCAGCAAGCTTTAGGAAGGGCTAGATATTTTTTTGATTAATCTTGATTTATTTGATAGGATATCTCCTTTGAAATTTTCTGGATATTTATGGATGAAAACTTTCTCATACATTTTGAGATATATTTTTTTTGATGGAGTCATGGATGATGGATTATGAATTTTTTTTTTTTTTTTTTAAAAACATTTAGATGTTTTATTGATGATTGATTATGAATACTTTGAGTTTTTTATTATATTAATTGGAATTAAGAATTAAGTTTATTTCTTTGGACCGTAGATTCATTTACTATTTGTTTATTTGTTGTTATGACTTTTTTATATTTTTATATTTAAATATTTTTATGATAATACAAAAAAATAATAATAATAATAATAAAATTAAGTTCAAATATAATCCGATAAACCTATCCAAACCAACCCAAACCAACCCAACTTTTTTTGGTTTGGTTTGGATCGGTTTGAAAAATCACATTGGGTTGGTTTGGGTTGAAATATAGCCAAACCGATCTATATTGGTTTGGGTTGACGTTGAGCTTCAACCCAAACCAAACCGAAAATGCACACCCCTAATAAATGATACACTTTTATATTCAGTACTTTACTTTACAATTTGTTTTCTAGTATAATAAGAATTATGAAATTTTTTTAAATGAATTATGATCAGCTTATGTAACTTTTTTTTTTTTTTTGAAAGAATGTATTTTTAAAATTTAATAAGTTATTGAAAAAAAAAAAAAAAAAAAAAAGCTCTTATGTTCAAAATTAAACAAATCAGAAATCACACACAAAAGAAATCTGAAAAAGACCTAGACAATGAAGTAGCTCTTTCTCTCTCCTTCAAAAAATGAAGTAGCTAGACGTACAATTAAGCCTCTCTCTCTCTTTCACATAGTACAACTCCACAAACGGACAATGTTTTTCCATTTTTTAAAATATTTTAAAAAATGGAAAAAAAATATGTGAGAGAACGGAAGAGACAAAGTGAGGAGTGGTGTGAGGGATTCCGGTAGGAGATTCTTTCATGGAGATTATGAAAGATCAGATTTTAGGAGAAATCTAGTGTCCATTTTTGTGGACAACTTGAACCCGGAAGTTGACTTTAAAGGACTATGGGGAATTTTCAAAACTTTTGGGCTAGTTAGAGATATACATTTATCACCCAAAAAGAGTTATAGAAGGAGTTATTATGCCTTCGTTCGCTTTGCAACGATGGAAGAGGCTGAAAGGGTGGCTAAAAATTCAAATGGTATGTTTATATTTGGGTGGCCCATTCAGACAAAGGTTGCTAAATCGGACTGGAATAGTAGAAAAAGCAGGGGTAGTAATATGTTTAAGCCTCAGGTTTCTCAGTTTTATGGTGGTTCTCAAAGAAGCAAGGAGGTCATTACAGAATCAAGAAGTGAATTCCTTGGGGACAAGGTGGGCCAATCATTTGCAAATGTGTTAAAGGAAAAGCAGAAGGTGGAGGATTCAAAGGTTCACAAAGTTGAGTGGAAAGAAGAAGTGATGAACTGGAATGTTAAACAAAATGATGATAGGTGGCTGGAGTGTAGTGCAGTGGGGGTTCTTAAAGTCTTCTGTGACATATCTTGCATGGTGAAAGGTATGCTTAATAGAGGTATTATGTTCAATTTTTATTACCTTGGAGATAAGAATGTTTTATGGCTATTTCAATTAAGAAAAGATAGAGATAATTTTATTAGTGACAAAGGGTTATGGGCTGAGTTCTTTTCCTCGGTTGGTGCTTGGTCGTCGGCCATTACTCCACAATGTAGGATGAATTGGGTTGAATTCCGTGGGGTTCCTTTAGATTGTTGGGGGGTGGATTTTTTCAAAAGATTGGGATGGGCAGTGGGAGAACCACTATTGATTGATGAGGAAACAGTTAATAGGGAAAATCTTGCAATTGGGAAAGTTCTGCTGTTGATTCCTTTTAATCATGCATGTCCAAAGGTGATCAAGGTTGTAACGGGAAAAAGATCCTTTGCAGTACAAGTATTAGAGGACACAAAGCCGATTAGTTATTCATATATTCTGGAATGGTTAGGACTAGATTGGGACAATGATGAAGATGATTCAGGGATGGAAAGAAGTTTGAAGAAGAAGGTAGAAGAAGAAGCGGCAGTAATGTCACCCAATCATAGTAAGTCTAATCATTTGATAGGTCAGAAGATTAGATTTAATCATTGCAAGTCTTGGAATGGCAATGGAGAAGTGGAAGCATCAAAGGACAAAGGTCTTGGGAAGGGTACTGCTATGAATGGATCTGGTAGGAGTAATAAAGGAAAAGAAAAAGTTTTAAATAGGAGCCATAGGAAAACCAATCAGAAAGAAGGAAGGCCAGCTGTATCAAATGGGGCGTTGGTATTGAGAGAGAAGGGTGATGACCGTTGGTCGACTTCATCTGAAGATGGTGAATGGGGGTGTTTAGGGAACGGTCAAAAATTTAGGGGGGACACTGTTACTGATGGATTGGGCCATTGCAAAGGTGGAAACATTGTCATTGACCTAGGCAATGGGCTTATTAATCAGGGCCCATTAAACACTAAATTAGGTGAAGGCTGCAGCTCTATTAATGTGGCCCAAATTGAACAAATTCAGGAAAACAAATTTAAAGACTTGGAGGATAAAACAAGTTCTTCATCGCCTGGGAATTCTATTTCTCACGTTTCTGCTACCAAAGAAACACAGGATTCTGAGTCAGAGGTTCCCGAAGAGCAAGTTGTTAACGAAAAAAGAAAGAAAACTATGAGGAGTGCTGTTAAGTTGAGCAAAAGTCATGGTATGGTAACTCGCAAGGATAGAGGCAGAGAGCAGAGGGAAGAAGGGCTGGTTCGGAATGAAGCCGTGACAAAAAAGAGATGGAACTTGGTGGAGGAAGTGACCAAAGTTATTGAAGAAGGGGTGCAAGTAGGTGCCATCATTGGCAATACGGTCAGTTGTAATGGTGAAAATAAACAATTGGGTGTGAAGGACAAAAAGATGGTTACGTGGAGTTTAAGTGAAGAGGTGGCAAAGGTAATTGAGGTGGGAAAGGCTATTGGGTTCGATTTTGATGGAGTGGTGGACTCGGTTTCGGAAGAGATTATGCGTAGAGAAAATGAGGATGAGGTGAGATTTCTGAATCGTTGACTTCTGGATGAATTGGTGTTTGGAGAGGACTCTTGTTTTTTGATGATTATTTTATCTTGGAATATAAGAGGCCTAGGAAGGATGGAGAAAAGACGAGCTATAAGGAATTTGGTGCAAGAACATAAGCCTTTTTTGTTTTTTGTACAGGAAACCAAGTTGAATTATTTTGATTCAAGGATTGTGAAATCATTAGGGGGTTCAATTCTAACAAAGGGAATCGGTGTGGATGCTAATGGATCAGCTGGGGGCTTAATTACACTATGGGACGATGAAAAGTTTACGGTAAAGGATTGTATTTCGAATGACCGGTGTATTATAGTTTCAGGCGTGATCATCAAATCTAGCAAAGAAGTCATTTTTTATAATGTCTATGCAGCTAACCATGAAGAGGGCAGGGTGGAGTTATGGAAATTTATTCTAAATGCTCAAGTTACTCTTCCAGGTACTTGGGTCATAGGAGGGGATTTCAATACAGTATTGGATTGCAGTGAGAGAATTGGTTGTTCCTATAATATGAGGTCTATGAGAAATTTTAGATCTTTCGTGGATGTGGCAATGGTGGTTGATATACCTTTACAGGGAATGTCTTTTACATGGACAAATAATAGGGAAATAGGATCGTGGGCTAGATTGGATAGATTCCTTTGTAATCCTCAATTTCTAGCTTGGTTCCCTTCTCTTTTTCAACAAGGCTTGGGAAGAAGTTTGTCGGATCACAATCCGGTCATGTTGAGAGTGACTGATTTAATTGATTGGGGTCCCAAACCATTTAGGTTTCAGAATGAATGGCTGGAGGATAAGAAGTTAATGAGTGAAGCAAAGGAAACTTGAAAGAGGAAACCGGGTGGAATGTCAAGTAGTGTTACCTTAAGTAAGAAGGCTAGAGCTGTGAAACAGGTGTTGAGGCAGAGAGCAAGAGAAGACAAAAAATCTGGTGTACAGTCCAAGCAACTAGAAGAGAAACTAAATGACATAGAAAAGAAGGCAGTTGGATCTGGTTGGACAACAACTTTGAGGGAAGAACGTAAAAATTGCCTTGTAAAGTTGTGGAAGACTATTCGTCAGGAGGAACAAAGGTGGAGACAATGTTCTCGGGTAAGATGGTTGAAGGAGGGGGATATGAACACACGATTTTTTCACTTGATGGCCAATTTGAGGAGAAAGGCCAACGTAATTGGTAACATGAATGTTAACGGTAGGATATGTGTTGGTCCAAGTCAAGTAAGAGAAGGGGTTTTTGAGTTTTTCAAGGAACATTTTTTGAAGAAGGAAAAGAGCAAGCCTAGCCTACCTGATTTCCCACTTAAAAAGATTTCAACAGAGGACAGTAGTTTGTTGGAATCAGTCTTCTCATTGGAGGAAGTGTGGCAAGCAATTAGTGAGTGCGATGGAAACAAAGCACCAGGTTCGGATGGGTTCAATTTGAACTTTATTAAAACCAATTGGGAGACAATGAAGGATGATGTGATGAATTTTATGGGAGAATTTCATAGGGACAGCTCAGGAGTGAAACATTTGAACAATACATTTGTGGCACTAATTCCTAAAATTAGAAATCCGATCTCTTTGAAGGATTATAGGCCTATAAGTTTGGTAGGAGCTATTTACAAAATTCTTGCTAAGGTTTTGGCCAACAGATTAAAGAAAGTGATGGATTCGATCATTAGCCCGAACCAAATGGCATTTGTCAAGGGTAGACAAATGATTGATAGCTTCGTGATAGCTGAAGAGATTATTCATGCATGGAGGAAGGATGGAAAAGGGGGACTTTTAGTGAAGCTTGATTTTGAGAAGGCATACGATAGTGTGGATCATGATTTCTTGATCCAGGTACTATCTTTGATGGGGTTTGGGGTCAGGTGGATAGAATGGATAAGGGGTTGTATTTCTACAGTCTCGATGTCAGTTCTGGTTAATGGGAGTCCAACCAAGGAATTTCGGATGGAAAAGGGTTTGCGCCAGGGGGATCCGTTGTCCCCATTTTTGTTTAACATAGTAGTAGAAGTATTGAGTAAATTATTTGATAGAGCTATAGATTGCAGATTGATCAAGGGGATCGATTTTAACAATGATGAAATCCATATTACACATTTGCAGTTCGCTGACGATACTATGTTGTTCTTAGATCCAAGTTTGGAGTATCTCTTAAATGCCAAAAGGATATTAAGGTGTTTTGAACTAATTTCGGGACTCAAGATTAATTTTCATAAAACTGTTTTGGTGAAGGTTGGGAAGAAAAATCCGGAGGTGGTCTTTTGGGCAAATACTTTTAGGTGTGTTTCTTCCTCCCTTCCTATTACTTATCTAGGACTTCCACTAGGTGGGAATCCTAAACGTGAAGCTTTCTGGAGCCCGGTAATCAATAAGGTAAAGGAAAGATTAGCCCCTTGGAGTAGAGGCTTTATTTCTAAAGGGGGGAGGCTTGTTCTCATAAAAACTGTCCTTTCTAGTCTTCCAGTTTTTTTCATGTCTGTCTTTGGTTTACCGGTTGGTGTGGCAAAGAAAATAGAAAAGCTTCAGAGGGAGTTCTTTTGGAATGATGGTGCGGCGAAACGAAAGGTTCATGCGGTGGATTGGGTTACAGTTTGTAAAAGTAAGAAATTGGGAGGATTAGGGATTGGAAGACTTAGGGACAAGGGGGTTAGTTTGATGGCTAAATGGGTTTGGAGGTTCAGAAGGGATCATTTTAGTTTGTGGAAGAAAGTATTGTGTTCCAAATATGGTTTGAAGATTGATGGCTTAGTTTGGGATGGTCTACAGCTGAAATCGCCGTCACATTTTATTAAAACAATTAACAGTATGTTTGAGGAGAGGCATCGATCATTCAAGACAATTAAAGATGGCTTTCAAGTGGTGGTTGGTTTGGGTGATAAGGTAAGGTTTTGGAAAGAATTAAAGTGGGATTCTATTCCCTTGAATATCGCTTTCCCAAGAATCTATGCCTTGGCCTCCAACAAAGATGGAAAGGTAAGGGATTTCGGTAGATTTGAAAATAACAAGTGGATATGGGATGTGAGATTGAGAAGGCCCCTATTTGATTGGGAAATTGCTCAATGGAGATGTTTTGTGGTTGCTATTGAAACAATACGTATAAGTAGAGATATTCCGGATAGGTTGGCATGGATGTCAAGTCCTAACGGGTGTTTTTCGGTAGGATCTTTTAGAAGAAGTTTGGAAAGAATAGATGAACAAAGTAGCACGGATGTTTGTCCATTCTTGTGGCAAGGTATTTGTCCACCGAAAGTCGAAATTTTTCTGTGGCAATTAATTAAAGTTAGGGTGTTAGTAAGGGAGGTACTTAGTAAATTCGGAATGTCTAGCTTGTCTTCTCTTGATTGTCCTCTGTGTGGAAAATTTTCTGAAGCAATTGATCATCTTTTCTTGCATTGTGAATGGTTGTGGGTTATTTGGAAGAAAGCAATGGGTTGGTGGGACATTTCCTCTTGTTGCAGTTCTTCGGTTGCTAAGTGGATGGAAGGCTGGGAAGGATTTTGCTCTTCGAAGTCTAAGTTAACGGTGTGGAATTTGCTGTTTTATGCTGTCATATGGACAATTTGGGAAGCAAGAAATAACTTGGTGTTTAACAGGAAAGCAATCTGTGTTCAAATGGCTCTAGACTCGGTTAAGTTTAGGGTAGTATGGTGGTTCAAAAATTTTGGCACTGGCTCTAAAGAAGATATAACTGTTTTATTGTTGGATATTGAAGGTAGATGTGTTGATAAAAAACCTGTCAAGGTAGTTCAGCCTAGCTTTTGGATTCCGCCAGTAAATAATGAGTTATTCTTCAATGTTGATGGGTCAGCAAGGGGAAATCCGGGGCCAGCGGGAATAGGTGGAGTTCTCAAAGACGCAAGCGGAAGGACACTGTGTTTATTTTCAGTTTCGATTGGAATAGCTGATTCAACATTTGCTGAGATTACTGCCATTCAAAGAGCTGTAAGCTTAATCTATTCTGGTCAGAATTATGCTGACAGAGAAATTTTAATTTTGAGTGATTCGAAGAAGGTTGTGTCATTGATATATGATATTAGACAAGCTATGATGCACAGGAAATCGATGACAATTAAGTATACGCCGAGAGGTGCCAATGCACTTGCTGATACATTGGCCAAAGAAGGTGTTGATTTAGGTGGAGAGAGGATAGAATGAATGGGGTAGCTGAAGTTCTTGGAGGGTCTCGCTTTTGTTTGTTTTTCAAATTCATGTTTCCCCTGTAATTGGATGGTTTAGTGTTTGCATGGATTCTGTCCACTGCCCTGTCTTGTGGCTTTGTACTCTTTTTGATATGGTGGTGATTTGTTGATGCTTGTCAGGTTTTTGGTGGACATGGCTCTGCCATTGTGGTTTATATCAATAAAATTGCATTTTCAAAAAAAAATAAAAATTTTAACATAAAAATAATTATAAAAAAAAAAGCTAATTTCTAAAACTTGAAATTTTTTGAAATTTATACGATAATTATATTTTATTTTTCTTATCATACATTCAAAATATCTCATCAAAATTCATTAAATTTCACAATAAAATAGATAGTTTAGACATAAAATGGTTTGTATTTAAAAATTATTAAATATTTGTTGAAAATATAACAAAATTCTAATTAGAGAAAACAAATTTTAAAGTAAAGCACCGTACAAAATTTTATAAACAAAATCAATTTTAAATCGTTTTCAGTTTTAATATAGAGCACTAGTGATAGTGGGTGTGTAGAGTGTACCTGCGTCAAGAATCACAACAGCAAAAATTCAAAAGATTTGTTGTCCAAAAAAAAATCTAAAAAATCTAAAAAAAAATAAAAAAATCCCCCTTTCAATGCTACTTAATTTGAAAGAATCTTGACCACATTTTACAAGCATTTGTCTATGAAATAGTGTAAATTTCCTATTTCTAAGTAGAGAAAGGTAGGTGTATTTTAAATATACATAAACATGACTTATATGAGTTATGATATATTATGATCAATGTCACTTGATCGTGGTTTATGTAATTTTTAATAAACTAATTAGTTGATCTTAATCTCTAGTAAATAATGGACCTACATATTTCATAGATTTATTTTTCTGTTTTAGAAATGAGACCTATGATTACGACTTACGTAAACTTTAATAAAATTTTGTGAATTTTCTTCTTCTTTTACCTTAATTAAACAGCAATTAAGGAAGAGCATTTGGTGCACAACTAACTTTCAAGTTTAAGAGCACAAGTGCACAACGAACTTTCAAGTTTCAAGCTTTTTTTTAGTCAACCAAATTTTGACACAAAACACAAATTACACTCACTCTTTTCTGGTAAACCTGAAACCGATCATGTGATTTCACTCTCCCTCACTCTATCTTAATGTTCATTTTTAAGTTGTACTATTGTGCATTTTGTTTGACCAATTTACCGAAAAGAGGTTTTGTGAATTTTTGATCTGAAATATAAAAATATTTAAAATGAATTTAGTTAATAGATTATATTTTAATAAATGAAACACTTTTATGTATAGTACTCTAATCTTTCCTTTACACCATGTTTGGTTTGACGGAATATGAAATAAAGGAAAGGAAAGAATTTGGATGGATTTGATATCTTGTTTTGATTGTTAAATGAGAGGGAAATGAAATGAAAGGAAAATGAAGGAAAAAGAAGGAAAATGAGGGAATAATTTATTCTTCTTTTACCCAATTTGGTTTCCACCCAAATTTGGCAGGAAAAGGAAGGAAACGAATCCAGAATTAATGTTTGTTTCAATATTCCAAAACTAACCCTATTAATATTGGGTATTCATATTGTTAAAAGAATGTTATTTTCCTAAATAGAATAATATGTATTCATTTATTTCTCCCTTCTAAATAAGATTAATTTCCTTTCATTTCTTTTGTATTTATAACCATCCGAATAACAATTATTAAAAACATTTTCTTTTCCTTTTCTTTTCTTTTCTCTTCTTTTCCCATTTACATTTCCTTTCCTTTCTCTCCTATTCTACCAATCCAAACACCAAAGTCCCAACTACCAACTTTAATGATTCATCATGTATGAATTATGATCAACCTATGTGTCTTTAAAATTTAATAAGTTATTGGTTAAAAAAATCTTATGTTTTAAATTATACAAATCAAAAATCACATGAAGAAGAAATCTTTAAAAAAAAAATTTAAATAAAAAAAAAAAAAACTGGACATTGAAGTAGCTCTTTCTCTCTCCTTCAGGAAAATGTTGGCCAAAACCCACAAACCAACTTATTTCTCATACTCTCATAGCAACTCCAACATACAATACCAAACTCTACTCTAATTTGGAGTTGAATGGAAATCTTCTGGGAATATGTTTGCATCAAAAAAAATTTCAATCCAATGTTCAACACCAAATTTTACACTAAAAAAACATATTTAAAGGATATTTTCCTTTAAATATTTAAATTATTATAATATTTTAACATTATTTTAATATATAATTAATAAGTAAATTAAATAAATTGAATATATATATCAATATGGATGTCATTTTAAAAAATCTCAACGAGATTTTTCCAACAGTATATTTTTTAGAAATACATATTATTTTAATTAAGTATAAAAGGGTTAAATTAGACTTAAAAATAAAAAAAAATAAAAAAAAACTTGATGAGGCATTTAAGGAATTAAAAAAAGAAAAAAAAAATGTGTGCTATGAACAGTTGAGCGGCAGGCTTGGCACTCACGGTTTTCGAACACAAAAAATTTCTTCTTGAGAAATGGAAAATTTGAAGTTGGTGCTGGGTTTGAAGTGTTGGTAGGAGTTGCTCTCATGAGTCATGACAAAGTGAAGCTTTTAATTAGTCATGACCACGGTTCGGTTTCGGTTTGAAACCGGCGGTTTCGGTTTTATTATGGCCACCCAAAACCGAAACCGAAACCGAAACCAAAACCGGAACAACTGGTTTCAAACCGACAGTTTGGCGGTTTCGGTTTCGGTTTTGGTTTGGTCCGGTTTGGTTTCGGTTTTTTTTTTTTTTTTTTTTTTAAAAAAAAAAAATTCGCTACCACATGGCATCATTTGATTGGTTGGATTTTTAATTTTTTTTTTTTTTTTTTTATAAACTGGCGGTTTAAACCGCGGACAAAACCGTCAGTTAAACCGTCGATTTTGACTGATTTGGAGGAGTCCCAAACCGAAACCGAAACCGAAACCATCGGTTTCCAACCGGTTTTCAAACCGGTGGTTTAGGTTCCGGTTTCCGGTTTCAGGTTTCAATTTGGCCCCTTCAGTTCCGGTTAAACCGCGGACAAAATCGACGGTTTACCGAAACCGTGGCCACCTCTACTTTTAATCTTAATTTTTGAGACGTGTTCAAGATTCTTTCGAATCAAGTAGCAGTTGAAAAAGATATTTTTTCTTTTGAAAATCTTTTAAGATATTTTTGTTTTTGTTTTTTATTATTAGCAGCTTTAAATAAAAAAAGTACCAGTAGTGTTCTAAAACGTTTCAAAAACAGTGTTTTTTTGTGCAACGTTTCAAAATTTGTGCAACGTTTAAGACCAATTTCACAATGTTGATTTTGATTCAATTTTTTATTCAACAAAATCAAGAGTAAAAAAGTAATTTCCTATATCAATTATAAAGTCAAATGAAAAGCTAATGTGTTAATAAGGGTATTTCTGTCTTAATAGTATTTGGTAAATTTGTAATTGTCGAATTTTTAAAGGGCGGAATGGTACATTTAGGCAGTAAAACTAAAGCCATGGGCAAAATAGTAATTTAGCATTTTCTGTGACGGTTGATCGTCAAAATTCCGATCAAATTGAGTGGTTTTTAAGAATATAAAAACCCTGATAAAAAATGAATAAATAAATAAAAATAAGATAATTTAAAAAAACATAGGGACTTAAATAATAATATCATATCCACACTTTATCAAAAGCAATTATGAACACTTTGTATTTCACTGTTCCAATCGGGATTAGATTGTTCTTTCTTTTTGAGTCAGCATCAATTAGCTGTCCCGCAAACATTGTAGCTGCGCATAGTTAAATATTTTATTTTATATTACTGCTTTTGAGAAAGTAAACAAACAAGAAAAAAAGAAAAAAAAGAAAAAAAAAAAAAGCATTTCGTGTTTGCTTGCTTGTTGTCTTCAATAACAACAGATGCCTCATCAATGATCTGGTTAGCACTGTCCAACCAATCCTGAACATGCTCAAAAATCTCATCCCCTTGTCTTGTAGCATCAACAACCAAATGCTGCACCGTCTCTCTTCTACCTTCCAACATCTTAACTTCATTCTCCAGATTCTCGAAGTTGCTGTTGTAGTTCCAGATATACCTGAAAGGACGAACAATGGGACCAACCAGGTATTCGGCCACTTTCGCAGCAACAGAAATAGCAAACCCGTCCATTTTTTTTTTTTTAAAAAAGACGAGTGAAGGAAAAACGCAAATGCAAACAAAGAAAACAGAGTACACAAACAGGGCAAAATTAGGGAGCAAAATTGAGCAGCAGAACAACAATGGCAATTAAGTGTTTTTGAGATCAAATGGAAGGAAACAAGAGAAGGGTTTCTTGATTGAGCGTAAATGTACCCAAAAAAAAAAAAAAAACAGATTTGTGTATTTTACCGTTGATGAGAGTTTGATACACGAGAAAGATGGGAGAATCAATGTTTTATTTTATTTTATTTTATTTCCGGAGACATGTGAATGGCTTCGCGCGTGAAAATATTTTACTGTAATTTTTGTATATCGATACTAGATCTAGGACTTTATGTCGTCTGTTCAGCTAATAGGACAAAACTATTTATAATGATTTTTCTTTTGAAATATGACACTATATTGTGGGTAAGATTGGGATCTACAAATATAAGGGAGAGTTTCATTTTAAAGTCAAATTGATGTATGATTGAAATGAAAATCAGAAAGGAAATTAGATTGATTTGGTTATAAATAATTTTCTCGATACAAAATAGACGAGTTACATTTTAATTAGTTAATGCCTATTTCATTTATTTATTTATATCATTACTTTTAACACCGAATAGTATCATATTTTGTTAAAAAGTATTGGGTACGGGATTGTACACTTTTTCTTGTGCGGTATTCTTATTGATATTATTTAAAGATTGTGTGACTTACAATATTAATTTTTGTCTTGGCTCCCTTAAAGCCAAAATCTAAACTTCGCCCCTATCTACCACCAAAGAGGGACATAAAAATTTGAGTATTTGAACGAAATGATAAAAGGCATAGCCAGGTATTTAGAAGAAAAAAAAAAAATCTAAAGCACGAAAATATTAAAAAAAAAGAGTAATGCTACATTGCTCAAATTTGGTGTCCAAATCTGGTGCCCAAATGATGCGGCAACACTCTAGTCCATTCATTTAAATCATGTAAATCTAATACAATTTAAATGAATGGTCTACAGTAGTTGCCACATCATTTGGACACCAGATTTATACACCAAATTTAGACAATGTAGCTTTACTCTAAAAAATAATAATATCAATAATCGATAATGGTTATGAAAGTTCTTTCGAATTTGCTTTTGGTAACGATTCTTAATATTTTATATTTTAAAAGCTAAAAACATGTAATTGGCTTTTTGGTTTCAAATGCTCCCTTTTTAGTTGGCTACAAGCCTACAACGACATAAGTTAAAAATCCAACATTGACCGAAAGAATTTATGAACAAAAAAGCAAATGATAAAGTGAATTTATGAACAAAAAAGCAATGTTATTTACTTTTTTTTTTTTTTTTTCTTTCCAAATTAAAATTTAAGTCCACTTTCATTTTGACGTAGGGTTTTCGAATTTTAATTCAATTAAAAAAAAAAAAAAAAAAAAAAAAAAAAAAAAAAAAACCTACGGACATAAGTTTCTTCTATTTGAATTGCCCATGTAATATTTGGTTGAAACAGGTCTTTATATTATTGTATCCTTTAAACTTTAAAAATAAGGATGGATTAATATTTTTCTGTCTAATTTATTTATTTATTTATTAAGTGTATGTTTGGTATGACTTTTGAAATGATCAAAAGCGCTTTTTTAATGTTAGAAGCTATTTTGAAGTCTTTTTTAGGTTGTTTGACAAAACTCAAAACAGCTTTTTTAATATGTGAATTGTTTCAATTACCCTTTAAAAAAGTCATTTTATGTCTATTTAGAGAAGCCCAATCCAAGAAGCTTTTTTTGAGTTTTTTAAAAACATATGAATTGTCTCAACTACCCTTTATAAATTTTAGATATTCCACCATACCTCTTTCATTATAAATACATTGTCAACACCCTTTTTATAATTCACTCAACCAAAAGTTATTTCTAAAAATACATTGTCAATACCTTTTTTGTAATTTACACAATCAAAAACATTTTTTTGTTAAAAGCTCACTTACTAGAAGCTCTACTACGAAAAGATCTACTTTAGAAGCTCAAATTGAAAAGCCATACCAAACACACTCTAAATCTTCAATATATGGCCGGATACGTGTCATTTGTCATACTTGTTCTTATATATTGTTTTAAAATTTTCTTTACTCGAATGAAAGTAAAATGACAGGTCACTCTTACAATAATTCTCAAATGAAAATAAAATGAAATATTCATTTTTATAATAATTATCTAGTCAAATCAGTTCCTTAAAAAAATTTCAGGACTTTCGATCAGACAAAAAAAAAGGGGCCCTTCTCTCTTAATCATTGATATTTTAATACTCAAAATAAAATAAATGAAAACCAGAAAATGTCATGAAATATTTCACTTTGCATTTCATTACAGTTGCTTGAAAATAGTTCACTTCTTTGTTCTTCGCTCTTCTTTCTGGTGCTAAAGCAATTCACAACTTGATTATCTCAATAGTTTCTACTTTCTAAGCATTTACAAGGTTTGATCTCGAAAACACGTTACTATCGATTTATTATCATCTTTGTTGCCCTTAGTAGCCCTGTAAAAGTTAATTAAAAGTTTAGCTTCCTAGTAGCCCTGTAATGTTCTCTGTTTTGTATTAATTTGGTTTGATTCTCATCTATATTTCAAAATTTAATTCTGCTCCCCACTTTCTCTGTTCTGTTATGTTCTCTCGTTGTTAAAAGTAATTAAAACCATGATTATCACCAATATATCATTATCATCTCATTCAGAAATCTAGTCGCTTCTTTCTTTAATTTTTTTTTTTTAATACAAGAAAAGATATTTAAAACATTCTTTGCCTATTTTCACTGTTTCATTTCATAGAAAACTTTGCTATTGTTCTTTTCTCGCGGCCACTCTTCTTATTAGGATTTTTTTCTCCCTACTTGCTTTATTTACATATTTTTTGATCTCAAACACGGTTTGCTAATGATTTGTTATCCTCAATTAGTTGGGTTATTTACAGTTGATTTTCCTGTTGTGTTCTCTGTTTTATTTGCATTCAATTGATAAGTGAAACCCAAAAACAAAATTGGGTATTTGGGACAGACAGATAATGACGAGAATATGGAACCCTTTTGGGATCAATTGAGTGTGGTATACATTAACATCCAATTCACATCAATAACGTTTTTTTTTTTTTTTTTTTAATCGGTTGTTCAAAGCTGTTTGGTCTTTTAAAGTAGGTATGAGCCATGTGACATTATCTTTTTTGTTTCTTTGAATCTTTGGTATGCGTGAGAGTGGCATTTCTTTTAATTATTTAAGTTTCATTTTTTTTTTCTAAGCTGGAGTGTTGTTAACCACTGTCTTTGGTTAGTAAACTGTTAAAAATTGAACTATAGTTACTGTTTTGTTTTGTTGTTTTTTTTTTTTTTTTTTAAGTGGTGTGGTAGGGCATAGAATGATAGAAATCTTAGAAAAGGAATATTGGGATTCATTTGTTCACACCTTGATTATCTGCTCATTATAGAAACTCTTTCTTATTTCCGAGGTATGATCTCAAAAACACTTGATTGTTGTTTGTTTCGAAATCATTTTTTTTCCTATCTAGTTTCCCTTTTTTTTTTTTTTTTCTTTCTTTCTCTCTCTCTCTTTTTCTCTGGTTTGCTTTGATTCGGTTTGATTCACCCAAAAACAAATAGAAAAAACATTTCGTAGAAAACATTGCTATTGGTTTCTTTTCGTTGCCATTTTTTATTTATCCAGATCTTTACTCCCTACCTGCTCTGTTTTATTCTCATTTAATTTGCTTTGTTTTTCATCCACTTAGATCCAAAAATGAATATAAAAAATTGTTATCCTATTTTCACAGTTTGATTTTCAAATCAGTTTTCTATTATTTTAATCTCTTCAATTTTGTTCTGTTATAAACCTGTGTTTTCTTTAATTTTTTATTTATTAGATTTACACGACATTGCGGACTCTATTTGGATGAAATTACAAAGTAATCTTCCTTCCTTAGTCAAAGAAAGGTGACTAAAGTTGTCAGAAAAAAAGAAAGAAAGAAGGTAACTAAAGTTGATGCCACCTTGACAATTATGTTTATATAAATCTTTTTGCACATGGCCCACTGCACATGGGTACTATTATACAGGAAAAGAAACCCTTTCTCAATCAGGAAAAGGTTTCTACTTTCTAGGGATGGGAGAGATTTCAACGGTGATATTTGATAAATTTTTGTTTTTTTTAAATAGGCATATAAATTTACGAAAGTATAAAGTTATCGATTCCTAAAGTTTTATTATTTTTGTCAATTTTTCTACTTTTTTGAATAAAAATACCTGTAATGAATTTTTTTTTTTTTAAAAACAATCAATTTCTTTTTATTTGCAAACAGACATCCATTAATGAAGGTGTTTTTATCCAACAAATAAAAGAAAATCAAATGGCAGTGCATAACACCTCCAAAAGAAAGAAAAAAAAAAAAAGTAATTCTACAATGTCCAAAATTTATGTCCAAATCTGATGTCCAAATGATGTCGCAACACTGTAGACCATTCATTTAAATTATATTAGATTTGGATGATTTAAATGGATGTACTAGAGTGTTGCCATATCATTTGGACACCAGATTTGAACAATTTAACATTACTAAAAAAAAATGGTGTGTAATCTTACATTATATAAGTATTTTTTTTTTGTTATACACGTTAAATTTTTGGTTTTTTTTTTCCTAAAAGATTTATTTATTTATTTATTTATTATTTTTTTTTAAGGAGGCCTTTTCTATTTTGTTTGTTTGCTTTTTTTTTTTAAAAAAAAAAAAAAACAATAAAAGTGAAAATCATTTAAAATAAAATAGAGGGATATTTTTGTCACTTCATGAGTTAAGTTGATAACATAGAGGTTTTTTTTAGAGAGACAACGTAGATATTTTCAACAATTTCCAGTTAGATAAAATATATAATTTTAAGAATAAAAAAATTGAAAATTGAAAATTGAAACCGGTTAGAAGAACATATGTATCTGTTTTCTCTTGTTTGTTATCTACTTTACTTTCCCATCAAACGATCTCCTCTGCAGCAATTTCGGCATTCTTCTCACTACAAGAAATCGGTCTTCCCAGAAAAATCCCACTTTACTGTCTATTATTCTTTCATCTTCTCCGTTCACTGGGTTTTCGGGTAATTTTTCGATGATTTCTTCATTTTTCATTTTTTTTCTTTTACTTCGAACCCGTAATCTCTATCTTTGGTTAGTAAACCTTTTAAAATTGAAGTATAGTTACTTTTTTTTTAGTTGCCCTGTCCTGTTCTCTGTTTTGCTTTGATTCAGAGAAAACTCATTCTATGCCTATTTTCATCTTCCCCTTTCACAGAATACTTTGCTATTAGTTTTTTTTTTATTCAGATTTTTGCTACCTACTTGCTCTGTTTTGTTTAAGTTTGGATCTCTGTTTATATCTGTTTTATTTTCATTAGTTTTGTTTCTCATCAACTTAAAATCCAAAAACGAAAATCAAGAAATGTTTTACTATTTTCAAAGTTTACTCTCCAAAACGTGTTGCTATTTTTTTTTCAGTATGTTGCTATTGTTATTTACTTGTGTTTTCCATGTTCTGTTCTCTGTTTTATTGTCATTTGATTTAATTCACATCTCTCTTCCATTTCCAGTTAATTTGTTAACTTCACTTCTATTTTTGTAAACAGAGGGGGTCCAAAATGGTTGAAATTGCTATCTCTGTTGCTGCGAAAATTGTGGAATTCTTGGTTGGTCCCATTGCTCGACCTTTCAGTTATATCTGGAACTACAAGACCAACTTTCACGACTTGAAGACTGAGGTTCGGAAGCTCGAGGGTCAAAAAGAGACGGTGCAGGATTCGGTTGACTTGGCTAGAAGAAATGGTGACCAGATCAAACAACGTGTTAGTGATTGGTTGATTAGTGTGGAGAAGATCACTGATGAGGCGTCGGAGGTTATTGAAGAAAATCAGCAAGCTAACATGAAATGTTTCAAGGGGTTGTGTCCTAATCCCAAGAGACACTATCAACATAGCAGAAAAGCAGTGAAGAAGGCCAAGGCTATTGTTGAACTCCATGCAGATGGCAACTTCCAAACAGTTTCCATCCGAACCAATCCAGAGGATATATGGATTCCATCTTACAAAGGCTACATGGTCTTTGAATCAAGAACGTCTACTTTGAAGAATATTCTAGATGCATTGAGCAATCCTGATATCAACATGGTCGGTATTTACGGTACAGGTGGTATTGGCAAGACTACGATAGCAAAGGAAATTGGTAAACATGCTGAGGATAAGAAGCTCTTCAACGTTGTGGCTTTTGCAGAGGTAGCTGTGAAACCAGACATAAAATATATTCAACAAGAAATTGCAGAAAAGTTGGGCTTGACATTCAGGGATGAGAACCCTTCCGGAAGAGCAAGGCATTTGCAACAAAGATTGAAGCAAGAGGAAAAGGTCCTCTTAGTTTTAGATAATATTTGGGAGAGACTCAATTTGGAGGACGTGGGAATTCCTTTCGGTGACGATCATAAAGGATGCAAATTGTTGTTAACAGCAAGAAATTTAGATGTGTTGTCAAAAATGGATTCTCAGAGGAATTTTGAGGTTGGTTTTTTAGATGAAGGAGAGGCGTGGAGTTTGTTTGAGAAAAAAGCAGGATCTTGTGATCATTTGCAAGCTTTAGCAAAAAATGTTGCTGAGGCATGTGGAGGTTTGCCCATTGCCATTGATTCAGTTGCAGTGGCATTAAAAAATAAGGAAGAGTTTGAATGGAAAGATGCATTGAGAAAACTCACAACCCCTTCCTCAACTAACTTTGAGGGAGTAGCTGCAGAAACATATTCAAGTATAGAGATCAGTTACAGTCAATTAAAAGGAAAGGAACTCAAATCAACTTTCTTGCTTTGCTGTATAATGGGATATACCAAAGTTGAAGACTTGTTGGCATATGGAATGGGATTGGGTATATTTGAGGATGTCGAAGCAATGGAAGACGCAAGAAACAGAGTAAGTACATTGGTTCGAAAACTCAAAGATTCTTCTCTATTGCTTGACATTAACAACAAAATTTCACTTCATGATGTTATACGTGACATTGGCAGATCAATCGCATCTAGAGATGAACATATGTTTACTGTTACGAATAACTGCATTCCAAGGGAATGGGTAGGTAAGGATATTCTGAAGAACTGTGTTGGAATCTCCCTACATAATATTAGTAAGCTTCCCGAAGAGTTTGAATGCCCAGAACTTCAATTTTTCTACTTGAGAACTACCTCTACAGATTATTGTCGAGTCCCTGATAATTTTTTCGCAGGGATGCTGAAGCTTAAGGTTTTACATTTGGCATTGGAATTGAATTCAGTGCCTAATTCAATTCGTCTCTTAGTAAATCTTCAGACCTTGTGTATAGATGATTGCAAATTAAGGGATATCGATTTTGTTGGAGAGTTTAAGCAACTGGAAATCCTTAGAATTCGTGCTTCTTACTGTTATGAAATTGAGATGATTCCTAAGAAAATGTGTAACTTGACTGGGTTAAGGTTGTTAGATTTGAATGATTGTTACAATCTTAGAAATATCCCACCAAATGTCTTATCAACCTTTACCCGATTAGAAGAATTGTATTTGCCTGCTGGTGTTTTTAGGAAATGCAAAATCGAGTGGGAGGTGGAAGGAGTCAACATTATTGATGAGTTGAAGCATCTAATGCATCTCACCACTTTGAAAATAGGTGTTGCAGATGCCAATGTTCTACCAAGAGGCTGCTTCTTGTTGAAAAAGTTGGAGAGGTATGAAATAATCATTGGAAATAATGAATGGAGTCCGTTTTACAGGAGGAATTGGACTTCCAGAATGGTTCAACTCAACCTTAAAACCAGTAGTTGCTCTGATGATGTCCAGAAATTCCTTTGTATATTGGATGGAAGAGGTTTTCCAGAATTGGAGTATCTCCATGTAGAAAACAGTCCATGCTTTCGTACCGTTGTTGATTGCTTGGAGTCAGAATCTTGTCATCACTTTCTTTTCTTGCAGTCATTAAGTCTTCACAGTGTCCTCAACCTGGAGATGATACATAATTATCCACTCAAGGACAAGGCAGATTCTTTTCACCAATTAAGAACCATAACAGTTAAATTTTGCCACAAACTGAAAAATATCTTATCGTTCTCCACTTACAGAGCTCTTCCACTTCTTCAAGAAGTCAATGTGTCTTCTTGCTACAATATGGAAGAGATTTTTGCTATCAGAAGGGAAGAAGAAATCAACAACAATGAAGGGATTGATCAGATTGAGTTCAAGCATTTAAGAACCATAGAAGTTCAATTATGCAACAAATTGAAAAATATCTTATCGTTATCCTCTTACAGAGCTCTTCCACTGCTCCAAAAAGTCCATGTGTCTTATTGCTACAATATTGAAGAGATATTTGCTATCAGAAGGGAAGAAGATATCAACAACAATGAAGGGATTGATCAGATTGAGTTCAAGCATTTAACAACCATAACAGTTCAAGCTTGCCACAAATTGAAAAGTGTCTTATCGTTCTCCACTTACATAGCTATTCCACTTCTTCAAGATGTCTTTGTGTATTCTTGCGACAATATGGAAGAGATTTTTGCTATCAGAAGGGAAGAAGAAATCAACAACAATGAAGGGATTGATCAGATTGAGTTCAAGCATTTAAGAACCATAAAAGTTCAATTTTGCCACAAATTGAAAAATATCTTATCGTTCTCCACTTACAGAGCTCTTCCACTTCTTCAAGAAGTCATTGTGTCTTCTTGCGACAATATGGAAGAGATTTTTACTATCAGAAGGGAAGAAGAAATCAACAACAATGAAGGGATTGATCAGATTGAGTTCAAGCATTTAAGAACCATAGAAGTTCAATTTTGCCACAAATTGAAAAATATCTTATCGTTCTCCACTTGCAGAGCTCTTCCACTTCTTCAAGAAGTCAATGTGTCTTCTTGCGACAATATGGAAGAGATTTTTGCTATCAGAAGGGAAGAAAAAATCAACAACAATGAAGGGATTGATCAGATTGAGTTCAAGCATTTAAGAACCATAGAAGTTCAATTTTGCCACAAATTGAAAAATATCTTATCGTTCTCCACTTGCAGAGCTCTTCCACTTCTTCAAGAAGTCAATGTGTCTTCTTGCGACAATATGGAAGAGATTTTTGCTATCAGAAGGGAAGAAAAAATCAACAACAATGAAGGGATTGATCAGATTGAGTTCAAGCATTTAAGAACCATAGAAGTTCAATTTTGCCACAAATTGAAAAATATCTTATCGTTCTCCACTTGCAGAGCTCTTCCACTTCTTCAAGAAGTCAATGTGTCTTCTTGCGACAATATGGAAGAGATATTTGCTATCAGAAGGGAAGAAAAAATCAACAACAATGAAGGGATTGATCAGATTGAGTTCAAGCATTTAAGCTCTCTGACATTAACATCTCTTCCAAAGCTCACAAGTTTCTGCTCAATCAACAACAATAAAGACATGTTTGATACTCCCACCCTACTTTTCAACCAAAAGGTACCGACAATCTCTTCTGCACCAATTTAATTCATTTTTACTTATTTTTTTAAGGGTAATAAATAATAAGAATAAACTCCTCAAGAAAGAAAAAGAAAGAGAAAAAAAAAAAAAAAGTGTCACCACTTTGCTATTACTTTAAAAAAAAAAAAATCACTTTGCTCTTAAAATAATTTAAATCAAATGGGATTGGTACTTACTTGGATGTTAATTTCTCTCTTATATTGGTATTCACATGATAATAATAAATTTTCATTAGTGTGTGGAGTGTTGAAATTTCATTCCATCAGGCTTGGAATAAAGAAATTATGAGTATATTAGTATATATCATTGTTATACTTCCAAAAAAAAAAAAAAAATCTCATCAAAATATATTGATATTCATGAAATTTCATCTAGGTCCTCATTTATCTTAATATAAAAAAAAATGTCTAAGTTGAAAAAGGATTTATGTTATATTTTTCTCTTAGGACTTTTAGAATTTACTTGTATGCTCCATTTTTCTAATTGTTTTCATTATTTTTTGGATGAATACTTAACTTAAAGATATTATGGCACTAGCAAAGTAGCAACTTAGACAAATTCTTAATTTTTATAGAAAGTTGTATAAAATGAAAATGAAAATCTTGGATTAAAAATCTTTTAAAATAGTTGGGGGTAGTTTGTTTGTTTATTTATTTTATTTTATTTTTTATTTTTTTCCTGCACTTCAACATTTAATGTGTCTGAATTGATTATATTAAATTGTTAGTAAATTTCAGGACTTTTCAATATTCTAGATTAAAAAAAAAACAAAAAAACAAAAAAAACAAAATGACCCTTCTAACAACTTTCATTATACTTGTTTGGATTAAATTTTATTTCTTCTTTTAATTAATACGAAAAAGATTGAAACAAAAACTTTTATTTACAGGTTGTGTTTTCCAATTTAGAGGCCTTAAAACTCTGTTCGATTAATATTGAAAAGATTTGGCACAGTGAACTTCCAGCAATATCTTCTTTCTCTCAATGTTTAAGGCAGTTGAGCATTAAGGAGTGCAGTACTAATTTAAAAGTTCTATTTTCATCTTCTACAGTTAAGTTATCTTCCTTTTCTTTATCTACAGTTATTTCCAACCATTTTCTTTATTTCTTACTTGATTAATAGTTAATGCTACGAGTTCTTCGGAAAAAATAAATTAATTAATGCTATGAGTAATATATGTAGGTTGCATTCTCTTCTTTGGAAGTAATTGAAATTGACAAGATGGATGACTTGGAGACAATATGGCCCAATCAACTTTGCAATGATTCATTTTGCAATCTAAGATCATTGACTGTCACAAGGTGCAATAAGTTATTGACTATTTTTCAGTCAAATATGCTTGACAGAATCACAAGACTAGAGTCATTAACTATCAGTGACTGTGATTTGGTAGAAGAGATATTTGATCTCCAAGAGGTAGATTTTGAAGAATCACTTCCTGCAAAAGAAGTTCTATTACGAGAACTGGTTATTAATGGACTACCAAAACTGAAGCACATATGGAACAAAGATCCACACAAAATGTTCTCCTATCAAAAACTAAACAGTGTCAAAGTTCATCATTGTATGAATTTGAAATATCTATTTCCAGTCTCGATTGCCGAGAGTCTTTTGGAACTTCAACAGCTTGATGTGCACCATTGTGGAGTGGAGGAGATTGTTGTGGATGATCCAAGAGAAGCAAATGTAGCTACTACATTTGTCTTCCCACGAATAACCTCTCTAGAGCTCAACTATTTACCTCAACTCAAAACTTTCTTTCGTGGAGTACGTACATCACAATGGCAGAACTTAAAAAGGTTGACCATGTGTGGTTGTGACAAAGTTGAGTTACTTGCTTCAGAATTATTCAACTTCCAAGAAAATAATGAGAGCCAACATGGTAGCTCAGTCCAACCTCTCTTTATTGTCGAAAAGGTACAAGATTCTTTCTTCTTTTTAAATTGTTAGAAGAGTTGAAGAAGGAAGCTAAGAACTTCCGAAATATTGCCCATACACAAAATATGACTGGATTCATATATGAGATTAGATTTAATTGGATTAGATTGAAATATATATGATTGTCCCTTTGGGTGATATACATAACAACAAATTGACTAGACTAAAACTGTTTGGCGTACGTGCTGGATGGGATTAGGATTTGAGTTTGAGATTTGATGAAACTGACAGTAGATTAATATATATATATATATATATATGTGTGTGTGTGTAATTAAAAGATTGGATTGATTGAATTATAGAAGGGGTTTGTAATTAATTATAAACAAGTGGCTGGATTTATGCTAAGAATCAGGATTCTAAACTCTTATCTTATATTAATTATTATTTCATATAGTTAAATATAATATAAAATAGTTATGGAATTTAGATAATTACTTTTATAAATATTATAAAGACCATTTTATGTAATTTATTGTCTAAATACATTAATATATATATATATGTATGTTTTAATATATTTAATTTATACATTATTATGCAAATTAATTGGAGCATTATCTAAGTTTGCATTTTCTCTTGTGGAGTCTATTGTCTGGCATGATGTTTTACCTGATGGGCTTTGTAGTTTGGCCATTTGAGCATTAATACTTATTTGATTTAAATATTGATTTTTATCTTGTACACTGTTAATTTTATTTTTGTTCTTTAAGTATATACCTTATATCCAATTATTTTCTTTATTATTTTTTAAATAAATATATCCATGATAATTATTTTCGATTAGAATTGAAAAGAATATTAGTAAGAATTAAGGTGACTTGTACATTGCAGGTCACATTCCCTAGCTTAGAAGAAATTAAAATTTCCGAGTCAAATAACTTAAAGATACTATGGCAGAAGGGAGCTAAGGAGTCTTTTTGCAATTTAAAATCTGTGGAAGTTAGTGCTTGCGATGAACTATTGACCATCTTTCAGTTTAATACATTTGAAGGATTGTCAATGTCGAAGTTGTTAACTGTTACTATTAGTAACTGTGCCTCAGTAGAAGAGATTTTTGATCTCCAAAAGGTAAACTTTGAAGAATCTCATTCTAGAGCAATCATGTATCATCAGTTACAACAACTAAATATCAATCGGCTACCAAAATTGAAGCACATATGGAAGAAGGATCCTCAAGCAGAGTTGTCTTTTGAAGAATTGCCAATGCCAAAGTCGTTAAAAGTTAGGTACTGTGATTCAATAGAAGAGATTTTTGATCTCCAAAAGGTAAACTTTGAAGAATCTCATTCTAGAGCACTAATGTATCGATTACAAGAGCTGAATCTCGAAGGGCTACCAAAATTGAAGCACATATGGAATAAGGATCCTCGAGTAGAGTTGTCCTTTGAGAGCCTACAACAAGTGAAAGTTTCCGGTTGTCAAAGTCTAAAAGACCTTTTTCCAGCCTCCATTGCAAGGAATCTATCACAACTTGTACAGCTTAATGTGGACAGATGTGGAAAACTGGAGGAGATTGTTGCCAAGGAAGGAGAAGCAGAAGAAGCTGCTAGATTTGTCTTTCCGAAAGTAACCTCCATCACACTCGATAGATTACCTCAACTTAGAACTTTCTATCGCGGGGTGCATTCTTCAAAATGGGAGGTTTTAAAGGAGTTGGAAGTGGTTGGCTGTGACAAAATAGAGTTACTAGCATCGCAATTATCTTGCTTCCAAGAAAATAATGTTGATATTTCGGTGCAACCACCTTTCTTTTTGGTTGAAAAGGTATTAGACCCACTTCTTTTAAATTGTGAACACGTACCTTTACAAACCAATTTATTTATCTTTTCATTTACAATTTTGAAAGGTCATTTGAAATTACTTGCATTAAAGTATAAACATGCAGATGTTAGTTAGAAACTGTTGCTTTTACAATTTCTTTTTGATTGTTGCTTTGCATTGACGTAGGAGAAGAGCATATAAAAATTTTAATTTTAATTTTTTATGGTAATATTAATTAGGGAGTTAGAGAGGTTAACTAGATGCTTTAATGGCTAAATTTATACAATTATTGAATCCTCTTCTATATATGGCATGTTAAATATATGTAAATCATTCGATATTAGGCATTTTCCATGTTTTCTAACGGTGACTATTGTGACGATTAGTAAAGTGCATCCATATGTCAATGCAATGTAATTGTTAAAATCTAATCAAATTGAAAATCCCTGTCAATCCAGATTTTTACTTTCAATTCAAGCAGGATTTGAATTAGTCCTTTTATTTCCCTTTTAAAAGGATATGAAGCTTTGTGAACATAACTGTGATTTTTTTTTTTTTTTTTTTTTTGTTGATTTGTCACCAGGATTCTTTCCCCATCTTGGAAAAACTGATATTAATTGGAGGAGGTGCCCGGATGATGTTACAGTTTTCAGAAGAGCTCTTTTGCAAACTTAAATTTCTTCAGGTCTACAACGATAAATCAGTACACTCCCCACTTTGTATCCTTCAGAGATTTCGCCATCTACACGAGCTTCATCTCAAATCTAGTTCATACAAAGAGATATTTTCGTATGAAGAGGACGAAACACATGTTGAGAAGTTAACAGTAGGTGATTGTCAAAACTTGATTCAGCCAGTGCCATCATCGACATCTTTCCAAAATCTAACAGTTTTGAAGGTCTGGAGTTGCGATGGATTGAAGAACCTGATGACGTCCTCAACAGCCAAAAGGTTGGTGCAACTCAGAGAAATGGAAATAGGATCCTGCAAGTCAATGATAGATGTAGTAGCAAAGGGGGGAGATGTAACAGAGGACAAGATTATTTTCAGCAAATTGAGGACTTTAACACTTGCTGATTTACCAAGTTTCTCATGCTTCTGCTCTGAAAATTACACTTTTGAATTACCATCTTTGGAAGAAATAATTGTGAACAAATGCCCCGAGATGAAGTATTTCTCCTTAGGAGACATAACCACACCGATATTACAGAAAGTAAGGAGAGGCTCCAAGAACTATTATACAAATGGCCTGAATACCACCACACAAAAGACACGTAATTCAAGGTACATGTATAGTTCGAGAATCACCGCAAGGCAACTACGTTTGTTAAAATGTCTTCTAACCTCACCTTTTCAGTTACTTGCTTTTTGCTCCTTAATTTTCTAATTTCTTATCATTCTCTATGTCATACACTTTCATTTGGTTTGTGTAACCTCTGTTTTTCATTGACTTTGTTACACATAAATAGGGTAGATCTTTCCCGGGAACGGGAGAAGAAGCATTCCTGCGACACTGATGATGATTCCAGCGACCTGGAATCAAATCCCACTGTTTCAGATATCCTTGCTAGCTGCGACCTGGAATCAGATTGATGATTACTTTGAAACTCTTAATAAATTGCAGAGATTTAAACAAACAAATGAGTAAGTATTGAGAAACTTAAAAGTTTCTTATTCCCTTAATTTTGTGGATTTTTATTATATTTATTTTTTCATAAATAATTTGGGTTTTGACACGACTCAATGGTGCAAGTGTGAGGAGCATACTACTGGGCCAAGGACATTTATTATACAAAAGATTTTTATACAATTGTTAACCATATTTGGATGCCTAGATTTAACATCCTTGATAGCTACACTAACCAGCTGCCTCTTGCTCTCTCCCCTTGTATCTATTCACACAGCTACCGCCATATACTATCAAGTCCCACTGCTTCAGATATCGAATAGAAGGTAAGAAATACATCTTCTCTCCGATATGCAAACACTTAAAGTTTACTGAATTTTAATTAAATCAAGTTTTCCATTTTTTGTTATTATCTTGTCACTTATGCATGAATTTTTTGAGTTCCATGAATTTATTTTCATTTTTGCTGCATGTGAAACCATTTATGAGAGTGTGCTAAATTGAATCTAGTTAAGAAGTGCATAAAGTGAAATTTCTATATAGCTCATGCTTTCAACTTTTATATATATATATATAGATATATATATATATTTCGTGTTACAGATGAAGCCCTACACCTACAGATGATTGTAGTGAGAGTTCGACAGTAAAGTGGTGCTAGTCCTACCTCCTACATAACATATGGAGTAAGGAGGGTTTTCAATGAAGGTCGTGAGACATTGTGACTCATGTTATTCATATCGGAGTCAGATGTGCGAGGTTCTTTTGCTTATACATGCATTGTTTTGCTTTAGCTTTTCCTTCATAATAATGTTGCTGCTACTAAAAAGTACGACCATTGTAATCTAATTGGTGCAGTGACCCCACGCTGCCATATTGGTTGGCACCGCTTAAAATTTATTTGAAGTGTTCTGCATTTGTTGAGAGGTTTATATGTATGCAATCTAATGAATTTCTCAATTGCTATTTGATGAAACTGTTCCATGAACTAGTGTGTTTAAAGGTCTTCTAATTAGTCTCACTAATGTTCTTTTCTTCTGCTGTGATCGCACACACATCACACTCAACCCCACATTTTCATAAATTATTATCATGAACATTTGTGGTGAAAGATAGTCCTCATATGTATCGATGATAATTTGAAACTATAATTCCCGGAGCAGAAGCTGATGAGATTTGTCAAACGAGCAAGCGACAACTGCTTCAACTTTTTGAAAATAATCTCATCGGTTGTCATATCATCATTTTGCATTCTTGAATGATGATTTCAAGGAGTTACACCATACTTTGGGCTGTTGAGGATGTTACCAAGTTTATCAATCCATCGCAATTACATACATCTAGAGTTGTTAGGTTGATCAAATTGTGACAATACAGTACATTTAGAATTTCTAGATTTTGAAGAATCATGCTGAGAAAGGCACTAGATTGATCAAATTGTGACAATACAATACAATACATTTAGAATTTCAAGATTTTAAAGAATCACGTCCATCTCAGGGTTTCGTTTCCACATCTGATTCAGATAAGGAAGCGCACACAGCATTAAAGCTATGCAAGTGCCCCAGCATGTTTCTAGACCTCTTCATATGAGAATATTTCTTTGTATGAACTAATACTCAATACAAGCTTTTTTAGATTGTGAAATCTTTGAAGCAAGCCAAGTGGAAAGACTGCAGATTTATCATTCATCATGTGAAGAATTTTTAGTTTGCTAAACAGATCCTCTGGAAACTGGCCCTGCAATATCATTGTCATGTCCTTTCTGCCCATTGTCAATATCTTCAAGTTGGGGATGACCTGCAGACTAATCAGACAGAAGCAAGCAATCTAAGCAAAATGTCCAAAATCAAAATCCTTAAATTAAGACTGGCATGCGACTAATGTTGAAGCTGCCACAAGTAAACCGCCAAATCCTTAACATTTTAGAAAAATACTCCATTCAGAGGCATGGCAGCTTACACTTCGTAACGCAGACATAGTTAACAGTTAAATGAATCTTCATAACCTTTTAACCAAAAACAGGGATTCTTGAGCTCTGATATCAAGTTGACCATTTTCTGAAGTAAATATCTTTATGCGGTTACAATGATACACCGTTAACTTCATTAACATTGGCCATTCTGATGTATGGATTCCAGGATACAAAGTTCTAAGCAATTCTGATGTATGGATTCCAGGATACAAAGTTCTAACTTCCATTAATCTCAATTTGCAAAAGGAATTCTCAGCAAGTTGCTTCAAGTTATCCATGTGAGAAATTATCCAAGCTCTGGAATGCAGCCTGTAGTATTCATGCCACTGAGTTACTAACATTCTTTTTATTCTAATTGATAATGAATGGAACATATGTCCAGAAAAAAAGAAATTACTAGCAAATAAGGCAGGTAAAAATAGGAATACAAATCAAATTATTGAAGATTTCTACCTTTCTGACTAAAAAGAGTGGTTGGTGTGCTGGAGCATCAAGTTGGCCCTCCGCCGTAGTTTCCTGGTAGCTAGGATGTTTTGAAACCAATATCTCTACTCTGTCACAATGATATACTTCCAACTTCTTTAACATCGGCCATTCTGAAATATGTATTCCAGGGTAAAAATTTCTGAGTTCAGCTATTTTGAAGGGTCTTAGGGAGGTCATACGTGGAAAGACAAATCTAGCAGCTGCATTTGCTTCTCCTTCCTCTGAAACAATCTCCTCCATTCCACAATTGTAAATATCAAGTTCGTCAAGTTGCAAAAGACTCCTGGCAATAGAGGCTGCAAAGAGATTTTTCAGATTCTGACATGTAGAAACTCTCACTGTATGTAGATTTTGAAAGGAGAGGATTCCTTGGGGATCCTTGTTCCATACGTACTTCAGCTTTGGTAGACATTTAATATGCAAATTTCTTAGATGATTTACTGTCGTAGCATGTGTTTCTTCACAATTCACATTCCTCAACTACCTGGATTGCTACAGGCTGCACATCACGATCTTCAACACAATTACCTGCCATCTTCTTAAATAGGCTCCAAGCTTCTTTTTCTTGCAAAATGCCAACCAAATAATTAGTTTGTGAATCCATCTCGTTTGACAACACATCTAGACTTCTTGATGTCAGCAATACTTTGCATCCCTCATTATTGTCTCCACACGGAACTCCTATTATCTCCAAATCAAGAATGGACCAAATATCATCCAAGATGATAAGAATCTTATTATCTTTCTTCAATTGTGCACAAAGCCTCCGTGCTCTTCCAGATTCACTTTCTTCAAAGAATGCCAAACCCAACCCATCTGCTATCTCCCCTTGAATCTTTTTTACATCTGAGGTCTGGGATACAACTGCAAAAACTACCTCATCAAAGAGTCTGCATCTCTGGGCCTGTCTAGCAGCTTCCTTCACTAGTGTTGTCTTCCCAACACCACCAATCCCGTACACTCCAACCATGTTGATGTTAGGATTACTTAATGTGTTTAGTATATCATTCAAAGTGGGCATCCTCGATTCAAAGGCCTCGTAAAATTTATTAGACATAAGCCACATATTCTGTGGAACAATACGGTAGGACACTTGATCGAATTTCCCTTCAGCCAGGAGTCCAGTAATGGCCATCATCTCCTTCTTTGCTTTCTTGCCAAACTGATACTGGATCTTCAAATCAGGACACAACCCTCCAAGGCACTGCTTCTTCGCTTTCTCTTCATCTCCAGCAAAAATATCCACCTCATCGATGATCATGTTCACACTTATCAACCACTTTTGAACAATCTGAAAAATCTCTTCCCCATTTCTTTCAGCATCATTAACCAAATGCTGCACTCTTTCTTTTTCGTTCCTCAGCTTCTCAAATTCCTTCTTGAGATTGTCAACGTTGCTTCTATAGTTGCATAGATAACTAAATTGACGGCCCACGGGAGCAACCAAGTATTCAGCAACTTTCCCAGCAACTTTCCCAGCAACAGAAACAACAATTTCTACCATTTTCAAACCCTCCCCTCCCACAATCCCAGTATCCCACCTCTATTTCCTTCTCTTTTAAGTTTTGACAGTGGTGTATGCAAAGCAAACCAAATGAAAACAAAACAGTGACAACAACAAGCAAATTGTGAAGAGTCTAAATGCCCAAAAAAAAAAAAAAAAAAAAAAAAAAAAGTGAATAGCATCTGATTGCAGAGAAACAATGAATATAATAAACTCAGCATTGGATTGTTTTCGTTGGTTCTTGTCATTTATATATAATTTTAATAAAAGCTCAACTACTCTAAGTTGAAGATTGAAGTCAACAAGCATAAAATAAAAAGAAAACCAGGTCCCATTATTCGATTGCCATTTCTAATAGTAAAATTTCTTTTTAAAATCTACCAATTAAAACAATTTGAATCATTCAAACCAATGACTAATGATACAAAAATAAAAAGTTGAATCAGTAAACAGTGCTCACCAGACAACATCATCAACTCCAGAAACTTCTCGGGTCGTGATAATTCTCCATGAATGATTTGATTATCAGGGAAATCAAAACCGATTGCAATTATAAAAAAAAAATTATTTATGTAAAAAAAATAATGATGGAGATGCAGGGGATCGAACCCTGTACCTCTCGCATGCAAAGCGAGCGCTCTACCATTTGAGCTACATCCCCTTTTAATATTGATTTGGAACAAATATAAATATTATTTATTTTCTGATTGATTGTAATGAAATAAAATTCTGGTTTTTATAGTTATTTCTTTCTTTTTTTTTCCTTTTCTCTCTAACAAAATTAATAAGTAATTAGACATCGATTATAAAGTTCATATATGTGAAGACAAGCAACAAATATAGTATATTGTGTAAAGATATTCTCGTTTATAAATAAAAATAAAAATAAAAATAGAATGAATTAGAAATGATGCTTTTAAAAAGATTTGGATTCTCTACTGATCTGATTTTTTTTCCTAACATTTTTAAAGTATATGTTGATAAAGTGGTTATGAAAACTAATCACATTTTAACCACATATTCATTGCAATACTCATATGTTATGAGATTTGATAAGATCAGAGAAAAATATCATATCAGATCAGTAGAGGATCCAAATTCCTTTTTAAATAGGCATAGTGGGATTCAAATCCCCCAAACCGCATAGACGGAGTACTAAAAGTTTATATTCAAAAATTAAGCTTTTGTTATTGATAAATAATAATAAATAATTATTAAAAAATAAACAATAAAAACTCTTTTATTTTGCTTCAATAATAAATAATTGATTATATAAGTTTTTTATGTGTATTTTTCATGTATGATAAACCTAATGATTTAGGGTCATGCATGCTAAATTACTAAATAAGTATTGATATTATTAATAACTAACCATTATAATTGTGAATTAAATTTTGAATTAGATTGAAGAAAAAGCAAGTGAATATGCCTTAAATTATTTTTGTTATCGGTTGTTTTTTATTTTTTCGCTTTTATTTTTCATCTATGCCATGTCTTTAAATCAATAAAAAAAAAAAATCTATTATGAAAATAAAAAAAATAACTAAAGATGATTTTTGTTAGAATTTTCAAAAAAATATATGAAAATAATTATAAAAGTTCATATCATGTGCTTTAAATTTTTTCGTTTAATGTAATCATTTGGTGTGATATGCAATTGTTTGTAGGTTATATGTCAAGATAAAATAGTGTTTATAAGTTTGACAATACAGGTGTTACCAATTTTATTTTATTTTTTTGTTAAATATAACCGAATTTTATTTTTACATTTTGTTGCAAGCTGACTAACTCTTAACAACTTTTATGTTCCGTGTTACCATTTCTTTATTCCATTTAACCATCTTATGGTAAGTAAAAAAATTATTTTATGTGTTGCACGTTTTCAATTAATCAAACCAATTTGAGGTGATATATTACCACATTCATGGGTCCGTTTCATGATTGTGTGCATCTATATATGTCTCAATTCATACTTGCATTTTGCTATTAGATTTAAGTGTGGTTGATGTGTTTTTGTTTTTCGATTGTTGTTCGGAAAAGTCCACGTTTGCATGTTGGTATGCTTGAGTTATTAACGTGGTGTTTTGTGTTTTTCGATTGTTGTTCGGAAATATCCACGTTTGCATGTTAGTGTGCTTTTAGTTTTAGCGTGCAGTTTGACCCTGTTTGATCTCACTGGAAAGTTGTTTCTTCCATGTGTTGTTCTACGGTCATGATCGGTGGCCAAGGCCCACCGAATGGGGACCGTTGTTTTAAAACCAGTGTGTTTGAAGATGAAATAGTCAACCGGAGGTGTGTTAGGATTTGGATTAATGAAGATAAACGTGTTTGATTTTTCTTTGGTGCGATTTTATTGAAGGGATGATTTTTTTTTAAAAAAAAAAAATAAAAAAAAAATCATACATCATCCCAATTTAAGTGAAGAAAAAAAAGAAGTATATTGGAACTCAATAATTGTGACTAAAGCTAATAAAAAAGTTTGAGAGTTTTATTTTTTTTTTCTAAAAAACAACAAATATATTCTTCTTTCCCTTAATCAAATTAAGATTCTACCATTTCTTTCTCTCTGCATCACTTGTAACCTTTGTTTTTATCTCCTAATCAGCTAAAAGCAAAAGTATTTTCATTTAATGGTCAAAGAACTAAAGGTTCCCATAAATCTAACTAGCTCCTAACAAAAGAAATATAAAGTGACTAATAGTCTCATTGCTTCTTTTATATAGGCACGTTATATGATTTCTTTAATTTCATAAGATTACATACGAAACTCGGAAGTATCAAGCCAGTCAAGTTTTGTTGTACGGAATGGGTTGGAGGGCAAAAATATCATTAGATAAAATAAATTTTGATTTTTGACAGGTTAGAAAATTAATCCCACCAAACATGAGGTTATATCTCTAAATTAAACACTTTCATCCATGTAAAAGGAGTTTGTTTCATTCCGAAAGATCAAACGGTACATATAGGTCAAAATTCTGCGGATCTATTCGGTCTCCTTTTCTTACCTATATATCCAAAGCATGGGTTTGGACACATTTAATTGCATGGATTATTGGATAAACTAAGGGGCGGACATAATTTAATATAACCAACCTAAATTGAATTAGATCGACTTGCACTTATTTCAACTAGATTTTACCCAAAAAAAATCCAATTAAAGTAAAAGAAAAAATAATAATAACTTATATCTTTGCATGATGAATTTGAAGTGGATTTGGGTGCCATTAGAACGAGGAACAATTGAAGAAACAGAGACACAAAGAGCATCAATATATTTATATATATATACAAAAATTTCATGTAGAATTAATGGATAATTTTTTTTAATTTAAACAAATGTTTTTGAAGATGTAATTAATAATTATATGATTTTTATTGGGTTTAATTCAAGGCAAATTAGATATTACATTATTGTGGATTGGATTTTTGTGATTTTGGGCCCAAAACAATTTTGTGGGTTTGGGCTCACATAGTAAACCTACCCAATTTGGGCCAAGTCAGCCCATCTTATTAAGATAACAAGCCACGTTATCAGATCTAATAGAAATTACTTAACACGTGGTCATCGTAGGATGACGTGACATGACCTGTCAGCATTAGTGTCTAATGTGCCCACACACATCACTTTTTGCCTCGTCTTATTCCTAGTTCCGTCTAACCTCTCAAAAACTGAAAAAAGTGAGTGTTTTTGAATTTTTAGATCAAAATCGAATGAAATAAAACAAAAATTCTCTGTAAATTATGAGGCTCTTAAAGCTACGGGTGGGCACTAAATCCAGAACCGAAAAAAAAAAAAAGGTGATCGGTTCGGTTCATAGAATTAATTCGGTTTAAAAATTGAAAACCAAAATGTTGGCTCTAGTTGTACTTTTCTTTCTCGGTAATGGATACTGTTAGTTTCAAAAAAAGAAAAAAGTTTTCGTTTCAAACCGGTTTAATTCCAAAAACCGGTTTGAACCGATTAAACCGCCCATATAATTAAAGAAAAAAAAAACCAAACCTTTTCTAACCTTTTGAGTGTTCTTTCTCTTAGACGACTTCTAACCGTTTGTAGTGTTCTTTCTCATAGACAACTACGCAACCTCTCTGTTCCTCAACCTCCGATCTGCTCCTACAAGGCTACGACTACAAGGTTTGTCACTTTCTCTTCTTCTTTTTCTAATTTTCTTCTTCTTCTTCTAAATTTCTTCTTGTCTTCCTTTTTTGTTTCACATCTGATCTGCTCTTCTTCGTCGCCAGCCAAAGCTTCAACGAGAAAAACCTTCATCTCGTCCGACCTGCTTGAACGAGACCTAGGTTAATTGTTGATTTAGCTTTCTTTCTTTCTTTCTTTCTTTTAGTTAGCTTTTCTTTCTCGATTTGGTTAACAAACGTTGATTTAACAAAGGTTGGTTGATTGATCACAGACAAATCATGAAATTCGAATCTGTGATTGTGTGTGTCTAATTACTTAATTGAATTGATTTATCAATCTGTCATTGTTCATTTGTTTGTGTCTAATCTGTGATTCGAATCTGTGTTGTAGGTCTTTATGTTTTGTTTGTGTATATTAGACAGTGTTGATATAAATTTGAATCTGTGTTGATATATATATATATATATGTGTGTGTGTGTGTGTGTGTGTGTGTGTTTATTGACAGTTTACTTGTGTTGTTGTGTCATGTGTATATCAGATTATCAGTATATATGTGTGTGTGTGTTTATTGACAATGCTTGCATGTTCTTGAGCGATTTGATTTTTTGTTTGTTTTTGTGGTTTTTGATAGTCTCTTTAGTGTTATTGTAGTATTGCTCTTGTAATTGTTTTGTTATTTTTAAATTCTCTTCAACTTAAACTAAGTTGCGACCATTTTTGCATTGAAATGAACTATGGTGGTATGGTTTTTGCTAGATAGGTAGTTCCTTTTGGTTTTTAATTGCTTAATGTTGATTTGATTGGACAATTAGCATTTAATTTTCATGTGCATTTGTGACGGACACAAATTTGAACAAACCAACCAAAGATGTTTGCTTTGATAGAGGATGATTCTAGTCTTACCACAATGTTTTGTTGAACGGAAGTCTTCTCTTTTTTAGGCAGTGTGTGTGGACATAAGAGTACCGTTTCTGGACCTTTTTGTGTATTTGGGTTATCGCAACATTTTTAAGTAGTTTTTAACAGTGGTGCAGTATCATGAGCTGCATATTAGATTTTTATGTGTTGTATAGTGAGCAAGAAGACTGTTTGGACGATTGGGAATATTGAAAATTTTAAGTAAACTTGTAATTCGCTCAATTTAAGAAGTAGTTAAGGTATATTAAGGTGAATAACTGAATATGGTCGTTCACTTGAGTGTATAGTCTTGCTCAACTTGGATTATTTATGAGTGTACTGCATTTTGATTGATTATATCTATTATGGTTTCCGATAAAAAGAATTAAGGGGCTGTTTATTCTTGTGTCACCCAATTTGGTTTCTCACCGAAATTGGATGGAAAAAGAGGGAAAGGAATTAAGAGTTAATGAACTTTTTCAATATCCCAAAACTAACGTTTCCTTTCCTTTCTATTCATAACCATCCAAACGACAATCATTAAAAACATTATCATTTCCTCTCCTTTCCTTTCTCTTCCATCAATCCAAATATAGTTTAGAGTGCTTTTACTCTTTTTTTCCTTGTGTCGTCTTTTTTGTGTGCTAATATTTGCTAATCAATTCTTTAATTGGTTGGTATGCAGTTATCTGTTTCCAAGTACTAACAGGAAGATGGATCATCACAATGATCAGTACCGTGCTGGAGGTGAACATCATAACAAGCCAAGTGATGAGGTGAGATTGGTGCATCTATCACTGAAGCTTATAAGTCATGACTTGACCTTGCAATTTCTTGGTTCAGTGTAACTTTATTGGAGTTCAAAAATGTACATGAATTGTATGGTCATTTTCATTACCAAGAAATTATGTCATACTTAGTAAAAATAGAAACTATGATACTATTTGCTAGATCTAGACTATTCTATTTGTTATATACATGATTGATTTTATTTATAGTGTCTTTCAGCTGGTCATGTTTGAATTGTTAAAAAATTTAGGAAAATGTTTAAATATAATAATAAATACACACACTGGATTTATCTCCTAAAGATCGTCCTGAGTTATTAAAATCTGGACGAGACTTGTGAGGTGTTGACTCTTTGATTAAGTAAGAGTTGATGGGTCTAATTGTTGCTAAAGTTAGTATGCACGGAGGAGAATGGAATTATAACACACATACTTGGAGGGGTCTTTCTTAGAATATGTGATTTATTTTGTTCAAAAAAATTCTTGATGCAGGATGCTGTTGCTCGCCTTGAGGAAATTAAGAAATCGATTGAAGCTAAAGTGGCTCTTCGTCAAAGCAATTTGAATCCTGAAAGGCCTGGTTAGTAAAATTTCCTAAAATTTGAGGCTAAAATGGCTCTTCCTCATGTAGTGGTTGGCGTCATTTGTAGTGTTTCTGAAATTAACTCTCTTCTAAGCTATCCCACAATAGTATTATTGTAAGCAAGAGCATACCATCTTGAAAAAATTTAGATGGGAGATGGGCATAGGAGGCTCTATGCCTCTATATGAACTGCTGCATAGATGTTGATCAAGTTTTACCTTGGTTCCAGACTCAGGATTTCTCAGAACACTGGATTCCAGCATTAAGCGCAATACAGCAATTATTAAAAAATTAAAGCAGCTAAATGAAGAGCAGCGGGAAGGGCTGATGGATGAGTTGAGAAGTGCCAATCTAAGCAAATTTGTTAGTGAGGCTGTGACAGCTATTTGTGATGCGAAGCTTAGAAGTTCAGATATACAAGCAGCAGCTCAGGTAGATTCGGATTAAAAATTTCTGGGATCACCTCCGACTATTATTCAGTATGGTTTTATATGTTCTTTCAATAAATTATATCTTGATAAATTTGTCAATTTTTTTGAATAAATTCTTTATATTTATGGATTTCCATACTCTGTCCTCCGTGTCATTATTTTATCATTCTCGATTGGAAAAGTTTGTGGTTTCTTTTTATTAGCATAAGCTTTGTAAATGTTTTGATGGATGCAGTTTGTATTTTAATGTGCTCTTTAATACCTTGATCTGGTAGAGGACATGTAAGGTATAACTAAATGGTATGTTTATTTGAGTAGGTATGCTTTATATTAATACAAGTTATTTTTGTTTCTTATCCAAAAAAGAAAAAGAAAAAAAGAAGAAAGATTAGGTATGCTCTATGCCCATGCATGTGTGCAACTTTTGCTGCATGGTGCATGTTGCATGGTGCATGTGCTAATTAAATAAGCACTGATGCCCATGTTTATTTTATTTTATTTATTATTGTAATTAGTACTATGTTTTGTGCTCACCCCCCCTTGTGTCTGACACTTGTTTACTCTTCAAAGATATGCTCAATGCTGCATCAACGATACAAAGATTTCTCACCTTGCCTGATTCAAGGACTCTTGAAAGTATTCTTCCTTGGAAAATCTGGGGATGACTTGGATGTGGACAGGAACTTGAAGGCCATGAAGAAGCGCAGCACTCTGAAACTCCTCTTGGAACTTTATTTTGTTGGTATTATAGAAGATAGCAGCATTTTTGTTAATATCATTAAGGATCTTACTAGTCTGGAACACTTAAAAGATCGAGATACCACACAGACAAATTTGACTCTTCTTGCTAGTTTTGCTCGACAAGGAAGAATTTTTTTAGGACTTCCACTATCTGGACAAGAAATTTATGAAGAGGTAAACCTTTTATTTTAAATAAATGGTACTTCTTTAATATCACATTATCTTTTTCTGTATTTTATGGTATTTAACTGTTTGATTCTTGCCCTAGTGTTTCTGCTTTTTTTGTTTAAGAAAAAAATAATTTTATTGGCAATTTTTTTAAAGCAGCAGCTGCTGCGGTCTTGTCTGCGACCAATCTGATGACATTTTGCTACAGTTTTTTAAGGGCCTTAATATCACAGCAGATCAGAAGAAAATTTTTAAGAAGGCATTTCATACATATTACGATGCTGTCCAAGAACTTCTTCAGTCTGAGCATACTGTAAGTTTTATTTTATAGTTTTATATGTAGATGGTAGTACTTCTTTTTTAGTGTTCAGTTCTAAATCTTCTTCAAACCTGATCGTTTTTCTTTAGTTGATGATTTGTTTTTACCCTTAATAGTCACTACGCCAAATGGAGCATGAAAATGCCAAAATTTTAAATGCCAAAGGAGAGCTCAGTGAAGAAAATGCCTCTTCGTATGAAAAGCTACGAAAATCTTACGACCTGTTGTACCGCAATGTATCCTCGTAAGTCACTTGATGATTTCATTTTCATTTTGTTTCTGTTCCACTGGCAACTGGGTCTTTCCGATATTCAGTAGTCCAGTTCGATTTACATGTTGTTAACAACTCTCCTATCGTTAGGAGGCTTAAAACCAGATTCCACTAAGTTACAGTCTAATATCCAAGTGTATTTGATGATTTTATCCTTTGATGACCTGATATTTTTGAAGTCCCCTTATGAATTTTCTTGTCAACAGTTTAGCAGAAGCACTTGATATGCAGCCTCCAGTCATGCCTGAGGATGTTCACACAACTAGGGTTACTTCTGGAGAGGATGCTTCTTCACCTGCAGCTAGCAAAGATTCTTCTGTTCTAGAAGCTGTGTGGGATGATGAAGATACTAGGGGTTTCTACGAATGCTTACCGGATCTCAGGTTAGTGTTAATACTTCATATCCACTTATGTATATGAGTATGTGTGTGTGTGTGTATAAGCAAAGTTTATGTATATATGCATTTGTCAGAAAAAGAAAGATGAAAGAAAAGTAGAAGCTTTCACTTAGAGGGCGTGGTTAACTAAATTTGCTTGCTTTAAAATATTCATAACAAACAATTTATGTTCTATTCAGAGCATTTGTTCCAGCAGTACTATTGGGAGAAGCAGAGCCCAAAGTGAATGAACAATCTGTGAAGGCGCAAGAGCAAGCAACTGTAAGGAAACAGAAACTTCCACCGACTTTGATCATTATATGAGTTAGCCATAGTATTTATTTCTTTTTTCTTTTCCTTGAACAAAAACATTTGTATTGAACAAAAAGATTTACAAGCGCACAAGTTGCGAATTTTTTTTTTTTGAACATATGTATTGTTTAATTCTTATTGATCAACGACAATTGCAAACTATATATAAACGTAAGAGACATGACATTGTACAAGTTGCTTTAGTGATGTGCAAATTATGGCTGACCTTTTACATTGCCTTGAAGTATCTATTTCATAAAGATCTAGCCTTTTCTAGCTTTACTCTTTTCTTGCTTTACACAAATTTTGACATTTCCAGACTTTTTACTCCTAGAACCAAAGAATTTGAAATAACAAAGATATATGTGTGAATAGTAGCTTGGGAGGTTCTTAATAATGCTACAAATAAAATTCAGACCAAAAATCTGGATTCTTGGGTTTCTTGGTCAGCTTTTATTCCGGCCTCTTGCATTTGCTTTCATACATTATGAAACGGCACTTGTTTTCTACCATCTGATTACCATTTCTTCGCGGTAGTATGAATGCCTTTGTATGTATGTAAGATTTTTTTGGTAAAATTTGCTGTGATGTTGGTTTGCAAGCTTATAGAAAGGCTTTTCTTTGTAAGGAATCGGCTTCTGAACCAGAGCAAGGTCAATTGGCTACCCAAGATACTGCAGAGGTTGCTGCAGATTCTAGTACTTCACAGGATGCTAAATCTGTTGAGAAAGGAAAGGATAAGGAAGAAAAGGATAAAGAAAAGGCTAAAGACCCAGACAAAGAGAAAGGAAAAGAAAAAGATCCAGAAAGAAAAGGGGAAACTGAAAAGGAGAAACTTAAAGGTCTTGAAGGGTCAAATTTGGATGCTCTGTTGCAGAGACTCCCAGGCTGTGTCGGCCGTGACCTAATAGATCAATTGACTGTAATCATACCTCTGTCCTTAACTGTTTTTTTTTTTTTTTTTTTTATTTTTTTTTTTTTTAATTTTAATTTTAATTTTTTTATTTATTATTATTTTTTTATTCTCTCTTTTTTTGCCTTGGTTTACAATGAAGATTATATCTTTTATTCTATATCTTCAGGTGGAGTTTTGTTATTTAAATTCAAAGTCAAACCGGAAAAGGCTTGTGAGGGCATTGTTTAACGTTCCCAGGACCTCTTTGGAACTGCTGCCACACTACTCACGCATGGTTGCAACACTGTCAACTTGTATGAAGGATGTCTCTTCTATGCTCTTGCAGATGCTGGAGGAAGAGTTCAATTTTTTAATAAATAAAAAGGTCTGATTTGCAGATCGATATAGGTTCTCTGTAAATAGGGGTGGCTGGTTATGTTCCAATTCATCTGTGTTGTTATTTCTTTTCGTCAAGTTATATATTATTTTTATCCTAAACGGTAATTTTTCATTGCAGGATCAAATGAACATTGAGACCAAAATTAGGAATATTAGGTTTATTGGAGAACTCTGCAAGTTCAAAATTGCATCAGCTGGCCTCGTTTTTACTTGTCTGAAGGTATATTCTGAGTATCTGATTGATAGACAGGCTTCCTGTTATGTAGTGGGCCTAGTGGCAGATTTATATATTCTAGCTAGTGTGACTTGGATTATTTTTATATAGATCTCTATGCCATTCTATGCTTAATTAGGGTGTTCTCATGTTCTAACTTTTGGTAGATCTGTGTAGCTTATTTAAATGCTTTACCACAAGCTTTAAATTTTTCTATTGGTTCTTTTATTACCTTCTGTTTTCAGAAGAGTAAAGAAGAAATATTTGGTGATTTCTTGCTGTGCTGATGTCTCTGCTTTCATTTCTTCTTCTTCTTAAGAAACATTTGGTGATTTCTTGCTGTGCTGATGTCTCTGTTTTCTTCTTCTCCTTCTCCTTCTACTAAAAGTAGCTTTTGCTGCCTGTGAAATTTTAGATTATTTTTTATTAAGCTTGAGATATCATAAGTGGAATGTTTACAAATTGTTTCTTTTCCTTGTTACCAGGCTTGTTTAGATGATTTTACTCATCATAACATCGATGTTGCTTGCAATCTACTGGAGACATGTGGCCGCTTTCTATATCGGTCTCCTGAAACTACTGTACGGATGGCCAACATGCTGGAGATACTGATGCGCTTGAAAAATGTTAAAAATTTGGATCCTCGGCATGCCACTCTTGTAGAAAATGCTTATTACCTATGCAAACCACCTGAAAGATCTGCACGAGTCTCTAAAGTCCGTCCTCCATTGCATCAGGTATAAATCATTATTGTACTTGAAAAATCCAATATTTTCATCCATTTTGGTCATTACTGTATAGTTTTTGCTATCCCATAGAATGGTTGTTTTGTAATTTGTGCGGACTTCATGTGTCGTGTGTCAATTTTATTTCTTTTGTTAATAATTTTTTATGCAATTTCCTATTATTAACCTTTCATCTGATGCATCTTGCAGTATATCAGGAAGTTGCTATTCTCAGATCTTGATAAGTCTTCCATTGAGCATGTGCTGAGGCAACTTCGTAAATTACCATGGAGTGATTGTGAGTCATACCTTTTAAAGTGTTTTATGAAGGTTCATAAAGGGAAGTATGGTCAGATTCACTTGCTTGCTTCTCTCACTGCTGGTTTAAGTCGCTATCATGATGAATTTGCCGTAGCTGTTGTTGACGAGGTTTGCTTCTATTGCTTTATTTTTGGGATTTCTGATAACAGGACCTTGACCTTGACAGGAGATGTTATTGTTATTTGCCAATATGCCTGAATAATTGTTGGGTGTGTTTATATCAGTCATGTTATGATGCTGTTTTTAGGATTTGTGAGTGAAGCACGTGGTCACTAGAACGCACTAGATTTTTTTGTTTCTGAAGTATAAAAGGAAGATTTTGATACTGCGTTCTCTTGTAATCAATCGAATACATTGACATCGTGAAAGTTATAGGGCGAAGAAAGATTCAAATTGATCATGAAGTTTCTTATATACTATGGATGGTGCCTGATAGGCTATTGGCAATGACATGGATGTGTTATATGCGTGAAAGAGTTAGTGTACTGTTTTTTTTTTCTACTGATTATTGACATGAGGTCTGAAATTTGGAATTTAAAGAGCGTGTGTGGTTCATGTCGGCCAGCAATGGGGTTTTAAGTGTGTAATTATGGCAAGGCACACAACTTATTTGTTTTATATTTTTTTTCATTTGTAAACAGATCTGGCCCTTAAAATTCTCTTGGAAACTCCTGTAGGAAAAGTGTGGATTGTTTGCAAATGGCTATATTTAGAGCTTTTGCTGAATTGTAACAGTTACATCATTTACTTTTAGGTTTTGGAGGAAATCAGGCTTGGACTAGAATTGAATGACTATGGGATGCAGCAGAGGCGCATTGCTCATATGCGTTTCTTAGGAGAGCTATACAACTATGAACATGTGGACTCATCTGTTATTTTTGATACTCTTTATTTGATTCTTATCTACGGTCATGGCACAGCAGAGGTATGGGTTTTGTTCTTGTCTATTTTTTAACATCTCTTGCGTACTGGGGATGTTTTGGAAAATTTTATACAGCCTTAAAAGTGGAGAATCCATCATGCTTGTGCATTACGCCTGCATTACACTTGTCTTATCATTTGTCTTATAGTTTAATCTTTGATGAAAGAAATGCTGAGGATGGACTATTGTATGTTCTCGTCTATTTTATAACATCTATGGCGTACTTGGCTTTTTCAGCCATGTTTTGTAAAATTATATACGGCCTTAAAAGTGTAGAATCCGTTATCCGTATGCTACACATGTGCATATTTGTCTTATCATTTGTTTTATAGTTTAATCACCATTGAAAATTACATACAGTCTTAAAAGTGTAGAATCCGTTATCCGTATGCTACACTTGTTTTATCATTTGTCTTATAGTTTAATCTTTGAGGAAAGACACGTTCATGATGGACTATTGGGTGTATTGACAATTATGCATCCACTAAGAATAGATCCTTATCAAACACACATCTCATGCTGAATTTATCTTGGAAAATATGGCCTGTTTGGTGTACTAAATGTGTGGCTGCTTGTATTTTGTAGCTTCTATATTATAAATTTTTATTAGATTTTGTTGTGTTGTTTTAATTTTTGATTATCTAGTGCAATCATTCTTCTCTTGGATGATGATACTATTTTGGTAATTCATGTTATCAGCAAGATGTTCTGGATCCACAAGAAGATTGTTTCCGCATCAGAATGGTTATTACTCTTCTTGAGACTTGTGGGCACTACTTTGACCGAGGATCTTCCAAGAGGAAACTTGATCGATTCTTGATACATTTCCAGAGGTATGTTCTCAGCAAAGGTGTGCTACCACTGGATGTCGAATTTGACTTACAGGTCAGCAACACTGCTCTTCTAAAAGATAATCGCCATTGTATGGAATTACAGAATTTAGAGAAATTAGGCTTCATAATTTAGCATTAATTTTTGTTATAGAATGATGCAGCAAAAGATTGTTATCTATTTGAATGAAAATGCTTAAGCCACGTTGATGTTGATGAAAATGTATTACCATAGGGATTTCTTAAGATCTAAGTGATAGTATAAAAATGAAAGTAAACCTTTAACATGCACAACTTATTTACTTGTGGATTGTAAAGAAACTAGAGCCAGGATCTTGCAAGGATTAACAACCATTCTACCTCTATTATAAAGCGTGCATTCCTTTATATCCTTTGCATATGCTATTTAAGAATTAGCCTTATCTGGACATATTTTGTTGGATAATATTATCTAGTGTTTTGTATATCAAGCAAGCTCATAAAATGAAGTATTTTGTAGGATTTATTTGCGGACTTACGTCCCAACATGACTCGATACTCTTCCATTGAAGAAGTTAATGCTGCGCTGATAGACCTTGAGGAGCATGAACGTAATGTATCAACTGAAAAGGCTCATGGTGACAAGTACTCTGACGCTGAAAAGTCGTCAGGCCGGACTACTACCAACTCCATCTCATCTAATGGAAAAAGTGGTGTACGTGGTACTGAGGAAAATGGGGGAGTACATGAAGACAGTGACAGTGATTCAGGGAGTGATACCATTGACCCAGAGGGACATGATGAAGAAGGGTTGGACGAAGAGAATCATGATGAAGGTGACAATGAGGACGATGATGATGATGAACGTGGCGGGCCTGCTTCCGATGAGGATGATGAAGTTCGTTTCAGACAGAAGCTGGCAGAGGTTGACCCCGAGGAAGTAGCAAATTTTGACCTAGAGCTCAGGGCTGTCGTTCAGGAGAGCATGGAGCAGCGAAAGCAAGAGCTGCGAGGCCGACCTGCCTTAAATATGATGATCCCAATTAATGTGTTTGAAGGGTCCTCAAAGGATCATCATGGAAGAATGGCTGGGGAAAGTGGTGATGAGGCTTTGGATGAGGACATCGGAGAAGACAAAGAGGTTCAGGTGAAAGTTCTTGTGAAGCGTGGGAACAAGCAACAAACAAAGCAAATGTATATTCCTAGAGATTGCTCCCTCGTGCAGAGCACAAAACAGAAAGAAGCTGCCGAGTTGGAAGAGAAACAAGACATCAAGAGGCTGGTCTTGGAGTATAATGATAGGGAAGAGGATATCAATGGGCTGGGGACCCAGACACTCAATTCTCATTGGATCCCAAGTGGAAGTGGCAGAGTCGCCAGCCGTGGTAGCTTATGGGAAGGACCTGGCCGGAGAACCGGTGGCTCACGTCACGGGCATCATCATTATCCAGGCAGTGGGGTCTATCACAGCCGAAGAAAGTAAACTATTGATGGCTAAAGAAGGTGAATTATATTGACTTGCAGGCACGACATCCCTCAGTTAGGATGTTAATTCTGTAACAGTGGAAGAAGTGAAAATGTTCTGATTCGGACAAATTTAGGACATCTTTTAGCATGAACTTGTACTCTTTAGTTAGATTATTATGTCATCATACGAGTTTGATGCAGCAAAGAATTCGTCGTGTCTTCCCGCTCCACAGATGAGAGCCATGCCTTCTAGGACGAGGACTACTGGTTACTTTGATGCTCGATGATTTGGCAAGGTAAATATATCTGATTCTTCTCTTGTTGGGAGGTTACATACTATGGAAATGAATATCTTGTTAGAAAAATGGTAATGAGGAGTGATACAAATTCAAAGGTTTTCCGTGTATGATTTTACAGCGCGTTGATTTGCAAATACGCCTGGGGTTGTGTAATTAGATTCTAATCATCTTTAACTAATCAGTATTTTTATGTATTCTGATATCTCTGTGAATACAAAGAATCGGGATTGATAAACAAATCCCTAGCCGCTTAAGTTTATATATATTAGGTTTTTGGCTAGTGCTGTTATATGTTGATTCGATTTGAGGTTGCTGCTTTAATGTTTTTCTCTTTATGTACATCGGTGGTTTTCAAGAATTTCAGCATTGTCTACCATTGTTTGATTTGATTGTAAATAGAAGTCTTGTGCTGTGCAATTTTTGGTCAGATGAGAACACGAATACCAAATTTGTTGGAAGGTTTAGTAAAATTTTATTTTATTTTATTTTATTTTATTTTATTTTTTTATTTTTTTTTTGTATTTGTATTTGTATTTGTAATGAAAAATGTTTTTTCTTTTATTAACCAAGTACTTTTATCCTTTTTTTTTAATTTTTTATTTTAGAATTGATGAAAATCATGGATACCTTTTAAGTTTTATCAGTCTCTCTTTGAATTGAACACGAAACATTTGAATTTACAGGTCTCTCATCTTCACTCATATATTAATGAATTATAACATTGTTGAGCCAGTAATTCAATTCTCTCCTTTTTTTTTTTTTTTTTTTTTCTTTATCATTAAAATTGTAGCATTTGAGCATTTGAAGCCTTTAGATATATGTTTAATATATAAACAGTAGCATTTACCTAGCCTTTTCAAAGGGATGAATGTTTACAGTTTGCATGAATGAGGTGTTGCTTGTCCATGTTTTTAGAAGGATTCTCCATTCATATAATATAAGGTAATACTTAAAAAGAATTCTATCATCAATCAAATAAAGAAAATAGTAATGTATTGGTGAAAAGATTCACGAATTATGTTAAATTTTGTGTGAAACATAATCAGCTATTGATATTAACTCTGTAATATATTAGTATATATAATAAACCCAAAAATGAATGTGGTGTTGCTTGTCCACGGCTAAAGAAGGAATCTCATTTGTAGGTAAATGACTAAATGTTCATTTCTATAATCATTTATAAGAGGAGAAAAAAATAAAGTCAAAGATTTTGTTTGAATTTCTTGTTTACTTTTGAGTTTGATATAATTATTGAGTAAGACACAATTATAAGAAGGGTTATTAGCACCGGTACCTGTTGAATTTTATGCAAGTTTGCATTTTAACCCCCAAACCTTTTTTTTTAGGCGTTTAACCCTCTAAACTCTCATTTTTCTGTCATGGTAAATTGCACTAGTTCCCTTGGCTATATGCATAATTACATCAAATCGAAAACAATATAATAATATAACCCAAATGCCCCTTTGAACAAATTTTAAAAATCAAATTATAAAAATAAAAATTTAAAATTTAAAATTGAAATAATGGTAAATAATAATAATATCCTGAATTTTTTGATAAAAAAAATTTAAATAAATAGAGAAATGAAAAAATTAAATTGATTTAACAATTATTTAAATAATCTTTTTTATTTAAATATCTCTAAATATAAAATCCAAATTATCTTTTTTATTTAAATATCCCTAAATATCATTTGTTCATTTACAATAACAAGGGTATTAATAATGTCAAAAATAAAAAATAAAAAATTTAAATAATAAAATAATAAAATAATAATGATGATGATAATAATAATCATAATATAAAAAATAATAATAGTAATATAAAAAAATAATAATAAATTAATTTTAAGAAAATATTTAGATATTTAGATTGATCTCCACAATCTTTTTCAAATATTCATGGTGGTGATCAAATTACAAAAAAAAAAAAAAAAAAAGTAATAATAATAATAATAAGAAAGAAATTACAAGAAAATTGAAAAGGCAGATTTTTAATTTATTATTATTTTATATTAATATTATTATTTTTATATTGTTATTATTATTATTATTATTATTATTATTTTATTTTATTATTTTATTGTTATTATTATCGTTATTATTATTTATTATTATTTTATTATTATTATTATTATTATTATTATTATTATTATTATTATTTATTATTTTTTTCACTATTAATAAATTTTTATTGTAAATGAACAAGTGATATTTAGGAATATTTAAAATATATATATATTTTTCCTCAAAAAAAAAAAATATATATATATATAATTTAAATGATAATTCCCCTTATTATTATTTAAAATTAAAAATAGTTTATTATTATTTTTTATATCACTATTATCATTATTATTATCAATATTATTATAATAATTATTATTATTATACATAGCCTTTAACTTATGGGTTGCAACAGCTTTAACTTTTCCTGACTTATCTCGAATGATAAACCCCAAGCCAATTATCCGATTCTTGTCACAAGTAGCTGTATCGGTATTAATCTTCCAGGAACCTTCCTCCGGAGGCCTCCATTTAGGAACCTACGCAACACTATTAGAGATAGGCCTATCCGCTTGGTGAGCCAAGTTCCACTCATCTAAGAAAATCGTAGCCCACATCACAACATCCCCAGAATCTGCCTTGCAAGGACTGTGGATCAACTGATTTCTATAAAACCAAACTCTCCAGAAGATGACACAAAGAAGTTCCAACTCATGAGATTTGAGGGAACGTAAGCAGCTAAGCATGGAACAGTGGAAGTGCATGCCATCAATCAACTTTACACCCTTTAAGAACGAGCAATTATCTCTGACCTTGATCAAGTCACGGCAACCCCAAAGGGTATGAACCATCGATTCCGGACGGCTATGGCAGTGAGGACAGTACCCATTTGAAGGAACTCCACGATTAGCAAGGTAGGACAAGGTAGGACAAGGTAGGGAGCCAATGCTTGCTAGCGCTCCACATAAAAAGTTTTATTTTCAAGGAAATCTTAGTTGAGCTGTCATGCCCCGAAGAACTAGGATTAGCAAATAGATTTCTACCCATCCGATACCTACTCTTGACGGAATACACACTATTCTGCTCGAAATGCCATAGAAGAGAGTCATCTTGGAAGGAAGGTGAAGGGGGAATGGAGAGGGTCACATCAACATCGCCTGCCATAAAATTATTCTACGCCAGGATTTGGTTCCACCCACCCGACTCTATCTTAAGACCATCTCCAATGCATATACCAATGCCAATGCCAAATTTGGCATAAAAAAAATAAAAATAAATTAAAATGCTATATTTGGCATATCAATTTATCATTGTGCTCCAATACACAATCCTATTTAAAATGCTATTTTTATTATTTTATTAATTAAAATTATAAAAGTAAACATTTACCATTAATACATTCATTATTTCTTTTAATGCTCCAATGCAAAGTTCCATTAATGCATTTATTATTTCATTTAAAAAATATATATAATGATATTTTTGTAATTAACACAATATAGGATATGCCAAATTTGGTACATCATTTGGCACTGCATTGGAGGATGATTTTTACACCCTGTGCTAAATTTTAACATTGACACAAATATTTGGCACAACATTGGAGATGCTCTAAGAGTGTCAACCGTCGCATTTTCGTCTAGCTAATATTTTATTCTTTTATTATTATTATTTCATATATTTTTGTTTTTTTTGTTATAATATATGTGGCTTTTTACCACATGTATTATACACACAAATATCTCCCATAATATCTCATATAATATCTCCCAAAATATCTCCCATAATATCTCATTTAATATCTCCCATAATATCATATAATATCTCCCCATAATATCTTCCAAAATATCTCTCCATTTTCTCTCCACTTGCTTGTGATGTAATCGATGATGTGCAAGTTGGTGGTGTTGCTTTTTGCTCACTATATATATCAGCTCTCTCTCTTGTAAATGGGGTTCCAAGAATAAATAATATGAAGCACAAATTTCTTTGATCTTGTCTCTCTCGCCTGATCTCTCTCATCTCTTTTTCTCATCGCTTTTATTTCTTTGTTATTTATCATTCTTTGATTTACAACACGTTATCAGCACGATCGTATGTAAGTAAAAAGTATCTCCAGGTGAGTGATTTATTTACGGCTTGATATTCGTGTATATAAGTAAAAGGGATCCCTGATGGGTGATTTACTTTAAATCTCAATATTCTGGATCTATATATATTTCGTATACAAAATGGCTGTGCCGTTAACGGAACATATATATATAGTCCTGAATTTATTTTCTCTAAATCTCAATTTTCTTTATATCTCAATATTCTGGATCTATATATATTTCGTATACAAAATGGCTGTGCCGTTAAACGGAACATATGTATATAGTCCTGAATTTATTTTCTCTAAATCTCAATATTCTGGATCTATATATATTTCGTATACAAAATGGCTGTGCCGTTAAAACGGAACATATATATATAGTTCTAGATTTAATTTTTATGCACATAGCAGGTGAGCTCAGCCTCCTGGAACTGATTTTACAGGACATATATACCGTCCTGGAACCGTTATTTACAAGACATATATACCGTCTTGGAACTGTTTATTTACGGAACATAACAGGTGAGCTCAGCCTCCTGGAACTGATTTTACAGGACATATATACCGTCCTGGAACCGTTATTTACAAGACATATATACCGTCTTGGAACTGTTTATTTACGGAACATAACAGGTGAGCTCAGCCTCCTGGAATTGTTTATTTACAGGACATATATACCATTCTGGAACTGTTCATTTTTCACAATATATGAGATTGGTTAGACCGACAAACCAGAACTTAAAGTTTCTGGAATTATGATATTTAAGTCGGCACGGTTTTGAAAACCGATGAAAAACTGGAATTCTTGATCCAGTGTCATATTCATGAATGACGTAGTTCATTATTTGGAACCTGGGGTTTCAAATCCACTCATAATCTGAATTTTTCTTGATTATTATTATATATGAACTTACAGTTCATGATCGAATCGGAAGTTCGAAAAATCATTATGATCCATGATTTTATTTATCTCATATATATAAAGTGATATGTTTACATATCATTCATTTGAGAAAAATGATTTACACATCCAACAGGATGTTGTGAGTATCGTAAAAGGGATTTAAGATCCTAAACGAATAATGAAATTGGAATTAATATTTTATCCATTTCATACACATCCAACAGGATGATGTGAGTATCACATAAAAGGATTTAAGATCCTAATATCATGTATAATGAAACTGGATGTAATATTTTATCCATTTCATTCAAGTTTGATGCTCCTGGAGAGCAAAATTCAGAGTTGCTGAAAAAAGAGGAGAATTTTGAAATCAGTAGTCTACTTGACAGTAGATGAACTTGATGAACATGTGAATGTGATGGGTGTTGGATAATCAGATCATCTGATCTAGTATCACCAAACCCCCGATCTGAGTTTGCTTCTGGGTTGGTGGGTTTTTCAACCCAGACCCATCGCCCCTCGGGTCAACGCCACCTCGTCTGTGAGCTTCGTCATTTTTCGCACCAGCCTGGTGCGTTTTTACGATGACGATAAATGATCGTTGGTCATGACCCACGATCTGGTCTAGATCGATCACAGAGCTCGTTTTTGCTCTTGGCCACTTTTGGAGAATTTGATATTTTTCATGGACTGTTTTGTCATCATTTTGGGCAATTTTGTAATTTTGATAAAATTTTGGATCAATTTATAATTACCAAAACTTATTGGTCCAGTTTGCAATTTTCAAAAAGTTTTGGGGCTGATTTATAATTAATAAAAATTTTGAGGGACCTTTCCGTAATTTTACAAAATCAGGGGCAACTTTGTAATTTCATTTATGTATATTTAAAAAAAAAAATAATAATAATAAAAAAAAAAGGAGGGGGGATTATTATCATTTCACATGAGATATAAAATCACATTACAAATAATGTCCATAAAATTCCTAGAAGGAAAAATATATGTCTTGTTGAGAGTGCAACGACTCATATAATTTTGCGGAGTCAGAAATATTTTATGAATTCGACTTTGCTGAGGGCAAATGTTATTAATGTATTAGGTCCAACGGATCTGATAGAAAGCTCTGGAAGAGCCATGATATTGTTATCAAACAATACTAAATTATATATCAGGTCCAACGGATCTGATAGAAAGCTCTGGAAGAGCCACGATGTTGTTATCAAACAATTCTTAATTATGTATCAATGATACTTGATATTATTCAAAGAACAACATAAAGAAATATGTTTAGTTCAATGGCATTTAAAGTTAATACCAGATAAAATCTGGCGGATCTAATGGATATGATTAAAGGCTCTAGAAGAGCCATAATCTTATTACTAGATGTTATTCAATTGTGTATCAATGATACACATAAAGAAATATGTTTAGATCAAAGACATATAATTTTATTAATGTCACATTGAGATCATTAATAATAAAAATGTTGAATATCTGTGCGTGATTCAAGCCAGAAGCTGATTATAGAAAAGCTGTGTTCTTTATCATCTGGATTATATTGTTGATCAGAAAAGGGATGTATGTGGATATATTCATACACCAAATAAAACCATATCATTCTAAAGATGGTTTTGAATCCATATCATTCAAATGGATATATGTGGACATATTCATCCACCAAAAGAACCCTTTCATTATTTTATGGTTCTAGTTGATGCATCTATGAAATGATCACATGTTTGTGTTTTGTCAAACATCTCTAATTGAGATAGATGTTCAACATCCAGTTTTCATATGTACTTATAATCAAAATGGATTAGCGAAATCACTTATCAAACGTTTCCAGGTAATTACGATAACTTTATTATTTCGATTCAATTACCTATTTCTATATGGGACGTTCTAGTTACATGTTGATGCAGTCATATATGTCTCACTACATACAATCATTATTTACCATTACAACTTGTAATTGGTCATTGACTTGCTCACATTTTTAAGATATTTGATTGTGTAGTACATCTCCTTATTTCATCTCTATCATGATCTAAGATAAGAATTATATATCATTATGATATTAATATTGATTTTGATTAATCTCTATTAGATCATTTAAACTTCTGAGAGTTTATATTTTTACGCACAATCTGTATATTATCATATTGATTAAATTCCAAATGGAAAGTTTCTCCAGAAAGAGTAAATGAAAAGTTACTCTTATAGAAAATAGAGATACCAGTTCGGTTCTCTATATATAAATGTGTCTCATTTCAATCTTTGTATCACTCAAATATGAAAGATAATTGATCATCAGATAATTATTAATTTGTTACTTCATATATTAAAGGTAACAAGATTTATAAGTTGTCATCTCATAAACCCCGGCCGGGTGATTGTTCCTAAAGAACGATCTGAGTAAAAAGCAACAAATAAATCATCTGATACATATTATAATTCATAAGCTTATGAACCTTTTTTAAAGGTATTATTATCAGGATCCTAATGTAAGCAAAACTCGAGTTATAAATAAATCCACTTTCTTTAAATCAACTCTGTAAGAGTTTGATATATCTAATGAGATACAAGTCTATGAAAAGACTAAATTCATTGAAATGGAAGAAATCTCAACAGAGATACAAGTATATTGAAATTGAGAAAATTTCTATACGAGTCTATGAAATGACTAAATCCATTGAAATGGAAGAAATCTCAACAGAGATTCAAATATATTGAAATTGAGAAAATTTCTATAAATCATATAAGAGAAATGTGGAATCATAAAGAAACAATCATTGATGATGTATTTTTATACACAGTAGCGCTACTGAAATTATAAATAATAATTATGATATTCATAATATCAATAATTGTATACAAAAGGCATGATTGACCTAAGTGAAAAGAAACAATTCAAGAAGAATTGACTTCGTATGCCAAACATAAAGTATTTAGACCAATAGTACTCCAGACACCTGGAGATGTCAAACTAGTTGGATACTAATGGGTCTTTATACGGAAAACGTAATGAGAAAAACGAGATCTTGAGATATGAGGCACGACTCGTAGTACAAGGTTTCTCACAGAAACTTGGTATTCAATAATGATGAATACAATTACGTTTCGAATTTTTGATAAATTTGGCTGCCTTTACAAGGCTTGAAATACGTCCTCTAGACGTAGTAATCTTTATCTATATGATTCACTCAATACAGATATTTATAATCCTATAAGGATTTAAAATGCTAAAAGCATATAAATCGAGATCGCGTAATCTGTATTTGATGAACATAGAAAAATCCTTATATGGATTAAAAACAATCTGGACGGATATTGTATAACCGTTTCAATGAATATCTGATAAAATAAGGGTATAATAATTATATTATATACCCAAGTGTTTTCGCAAATAAATCAGAATTCGAATTTACTATATTCACAACATATGTTGATGATATGAATTTAATTGGAGCTCCTGGAGAGCTCTTGAAAACTCTTGAATTTTTGGTAAATGAGTTTAAAAATGAAAGACATGGGAAAGAAAATATTATCTCGACCTGAAAGTCGACCATAGATCAAATGGAATGTTTATCCATCAATCAGAATATATTGAAAAGATTCTGAAAAATATTGAAAAGATTCTGAAAAGATTCCATATGGATATTACTCCATAAAGCAAGTCTTTGCTTGTACTCCCTCCAATCATTTATAATGTTATTTCATTTCATGAAATAAACATCTGTATACCCCAGTTTAGCAATCTAGAATATTGTTTTAAAAGAACTTTTATCAGGGGGAGCGTCCCATCAGGGGGAGCATATCAAATGAAGTATATTAATTATATTAATTATATTGGGGCATATGTGCATTGTACTCTTTTCTTTACAATCAGGTTTTCGTCCCATTGGGTTTTCCTGATAAGGTTTTTTAATGAGGCAATTCTCTACGCATACCCAAAAATCATTTGATCCACAAAATTATCATAAATATTACATTGGTTCAATATATCATCGTATATATGTTATCTTGATCAAAAATATCATTGTAAATATTACTTTGATCTTGCTAATCATCGTATATATATTACATTGATCCAAAAGATCATCATAAATATTACTTTGATCCGATAGATCAATGGATATATTTGCTCAGGTTTTTATCCCACTGGGTTTTTCCTAGCAAAGTATAATTATGAGAAATGTTTTGAAGAAAACATTAACTATTAACATATTTGCATTGTACTCTTTTTCCCTTCGATCAGGTTTTGTCCCACTGGGTTTTCCTGACGAGGTTTTTAACGAGACAATCAAGAGGAGCAAAGTTCTGAGCAGACATATGTGCACTATACTCTTTTTCCCTTCGATCAGGTTTTATCCCACTGGGTTTTCCTGACAAGGTTTTTAACGAGATAGTTTTGAGAGCATCCAGCATCACAAGATCCAGGAGATCATTGTATATATTTTACTTAGGTTTTATCCAATTGGGTTTTCCCTAAAAAATTAATACATGTGGTATAAATCTAAGGGGGAGTGTTATAATATATGTGGCTTTTTACCACATGTATTATACACACAAATATCTCCCATAATATCTCCCAAAATATCTCCCATAATATCTCATTTAATATCTCCCATAATATCATATAATATCTCCCCATAATATCTTCCAAAATATCTCTCCATTTTCTCTCCACTTGCTTGTGATGTAATCGATGATGTGCAAGTTGGTGGTGTTGCTTTTTGCTCACTATATATATCAGCTCTCTCTCTTGTAAATGGGGTTCCAAGAATAAATAATATGAAGCACAAATTTCTTTGATCTTGTCTCTCTCGCCTGATCTCTCTCATCTCTTTTTCTCATCTCTTTTATTTCTTTGTTATTTATCATTCTTTGATTTACAACATTTTTTTGTTTTTTTAGTTTTATCATAGTCATAGACTGTTTTACAATGTAGTGACACTGCTACCAATGTAGCATTTACCTTTTGTAGAGAAAAAGTGAGTTTAAGACAATCACCGGCCAACACCAATTTTCAAGTGTTCGTGGCCTAAACCTTTTGATGTCTCTTGGATTGTGGGTTTATTTTCATTATTATTTTTTTTTAATTCTAGTACTTTTTCATAAAAAGAAAAAGTTTTAACAAACTTCATTGTGTAATTTGAAGTTTATGATAATGTTTTTTAGTTCATGTATGGGATAATGGGCGACAAATTAATATACTTCAAATTACACAATGAAGTTCGTTAAAGTTTCTTCTTTTAATGAAAAAGTACTTTAACTTAAAAAAAATAAAAAAAAATACTGAAAATCCAAGCCCCCTCTAATCCAAAAGACATCGAATTATTAAGTTTGGACTACATCCACTTAGAAATTGCCCTTGCCAAGTTTCACATACCGGATAGTGAGGCACTGAGGCTCAATACTTAGAGGTAAATTACAATTTTCCTATTTTTATATCGCGTTTTTTTTTTTTTTTTTTTTTGGGATTGAAAAACATGATATAGATTGCATAGTTATAGAGCCGAAGAAGACTTGGGAACATGGCCAATCGGCCAAATATAAACATTAAACAATAATACTACTACTACACAACCATATAAACTGCAAACAACACGTTGAGTACCTCAAGTGATCAAATGCCGAGCTTCTGTCAGGTATAGTTGGCTGTCGGTAAAGTTAAAGTCTATTAACACTTAACAGTTAGAACTCACAAAGTTACTTATCTCATCCATAACAACATAGACGTGATCATTATTAGACAAGAAACAGAATCCGACGTGCTTTGAAGCCATGATCTTGAATTAACCCACTGAAGAGCTGTCCATCCATAATCATAAGCACAAGGGTATCGATTTTCAGGTGCATGCCTAAGTGTGCTAAAAAATCTCTCTCCTGCAACTAATACCACTGTATTCAAATCTAATGAAAGCTTCTAGCCTAGATTTGCAGAGCTACTATATGCTGCAGATTTAAAACTGCAAACAGCATAAAACAGGGAAACCCTAGAAACCCCACATATCAACATATCCGAAATCAACTAGCAAATGCCAATAAGAAATGAAAGTTATAAATATAATCTCAATATATATAGTCATAAGAATGAGATCTCGTGTAAACAAAATTTCTTTCTTTCTTTTAAATCAAACTAAAGCCATATGGTTTTGGTTAATAATAATATAACTATAAATTATGGGTTAGGTTAAATCTATTTAAATTTGTGACTTCAATATCAATCCATCCATCCATGTGATACTAATTCAATGGTTAAGAAGAAGACAAAAATGAAAACCCTCTTATTTAAACCAAATAAATGAATAGAGGATGAAATCACTCTATTTAAGTCAAATTTCTAACTCAAATTCGACCCACGTCGTAAAATCACCACCTGAATTTGATGCTCTAGGGTCTGGTTCAGGCGGAGGCCCGCAAGTACGGGTCAAATTGCCTACCCTACCTAGAAATTATAATCTAATCTCCTGGGAACCTAACAATTAATTTCTTTCTCTCTTTTATTTCCATTTTTTATAATGATTTTATGTGATGATCATGTGATGTGATTTGCATTAGACTTGATAAATCTGCATCAGCCCAAATGACTTTAAATTACAATTTGGGCTGACCCAATTGAAAAAAAAAAAAAAAAAAACATACAATTTGGGCTGAGCATGTTAAAATGAAAATGAAAATATCATCAATTAATAAAAGTTAAAATGAAAAAAAAAAAAAAATAGTGGAAATTGCAAAAAACAACCACATGTAAATTTTGTTTTTAACCACATACGAAAATTTAATCATTAATAACCATATTTAAAAAAAAAAAAAAAAAAAAATCAGCGAATATCCATAAATTACAAAAGTACCCCTAAACTTAGTTTTATTTTTTAAAAGCTTAAAATGTGGATGAAAACTTGAAATCTTGACTAAAAACTTGAAATGTTTCCCTTCTTCCTCAAATTAGGTTTTTTCTTTTTATTTTTTCTGCAGATCACAGCGCCGCCAGAAGGGGAAGCTTCGACGGGGTGAAGCCCAAGTGAAGTACGACGGCGGCACGGCGCTGGTTCGTGAAGCACGGTGCCGCTGGTTCATGAAGCACGGCGCCGCTTGTTCGGCGCAGCCCAGGCAGCTCGATGACACCTTCGTCGGTGGTGCACGCCCATGCGACGACGTCCGTCGATGATTTTGATGGGATGGAGAGGAGAAAAGAGAGTGGATCGGGGAGAGAGAGGAGAGGAGAGGAGAGGAGAAAAGAGAGAGGATTGGGGGGGAGAGAGAGAGAGAGTGTGTGTGTGTGTTTGGGGATGGTTTTTATATGAGGACATTCAAGTAATTTCTCAAAAATATGATTATTAACAATTAAACTTTCGTATGTGGTTAAAAACGAAAGCTCAATGTTTTCAAAGGTTACTTTTGGTTCTCTCATAAAATTAAGCAATTGCCGATAACTATGTTGCACTTGTACGAGGATATGACATGGTAGATGTTGGCATATATTTATATTGGGTACATCCAAAATGGGTCTAAATCTAAATCCATGGTCCATATCCATGAAGCCTAACCCAAGCCCACTTATGGGTTGATAACTGCATGTGCAGGTGCAGTTATCCTGGAAAAACTATGAGCAGTTTATGTATATTTAAATGTCAAGTATTTGATAGAGATAGGGACTCTGTGCAATATTATGCTTGAATGTGCAATACGTGAAATACATCAAAGCAGTGAGTGTGTGCTTAAGAGTGAAACACAGAGAGAAGAACAAAACACTACAGATATTTTTGCTGTGATTAGAGTAAGTGTTCCAAGTATTGGTGACTCTTACCAGCCAAATGAAAATCTCTATGTAATTGATCCTAGAAGAAAGGTACGCATCTATTTCTTTCTTCTCTAATTAATCAGATACATTAAATCTCCAAAAACAGAATATCCCTCGGGCTCACCCCAAATATTGTATTTTTTTTTTTTCAATTGGGTCAGCCCAAACAATCTTCGCCCAAAGACGAAGGCAAAAACGGGTCAACCATTAATGTTTTTTAAATGGTTACAAAACCTTATTTTTGTTGGTTAATTACTGAATTGCCACACAATTGGACACTTGCCCATTCGGGAAGTGGTCAACTCCAATTGACCAATCCATCTATTTTTGGGTTAAATCCAAAATCTCTACTATTGTTGGATGTGTTTGGAGAAAGATGCATTTTTTAGAATAAAACCTTTCCTAAATCGCAAACACAAGTCCATTTTTCTCACCATTAGCCTCTCCTAAAAAGATGACATGTGTCTATGGAGGGGGTACTTTTGTCCAAACACATGACAATTTTTGAACAAAATTACCCCTCGATCCCTAGACACAAGTCAGCTTCTTGGAAGGGGGCTAATGCTCACCCCCTTCAAGGGGCTGAGCAACAAAAGTAAAATCCACAAACACCATTACCTCTCTTTTAGGAAGACTTTTTTGACCTAATAAAAGACTGTTATGCCCTTTAAGTTGATTTTTTTTAAAATGTATATTAAAAAAATGGGTTTGACTAACAACATCAACAATATAGTTGTGGTATAATATCCTTTGGATTTCAATCTAATAAAAGAGGAATTTAAAAAATAAAAATAAAAATGGACAATGTCTCTCATATAACCATCTTGTATTGTTAATGTTTCCAATAACTAAACCCAAACAAACAAAACAAAAACTAAAATTGATATGTGTAAATTTATATCGCTTATCCTAAATCACAAACACAGTTAAGCCTCTCTTTTAGGAAGACTTGTTTGACCTTGTAAAAGACTGTTGTGCCCTTTAGTTGAATTTTTTAAAAATGTATATTAAAAAATGGGTTTGAATAACGACATCAACAATGTGGTTTAATATCCCTTAGATTTCAATCTAATGTTCAAATAAAAGAGGAATTTAAAAAATAATAAATAAATAATAAATAAAAATGGACAATGTCTCTCTTGTAACCATTTGCAATTAACATCCCTGAGTTGTTTCAAAATGGTTTAATATTCAACTAATTGCCTTAATTGTTGCAGACTCCCTTGTCATCAGTTGACTCCCTTCCAATTTAACAGTTGTTTGTGGTTTGGATAGAAAAAGTCGAGAATGCCCCTACATTTTATGTGAGAAAGTCTTAATTCCCATTTACTTTTAAAATAATCAATTTTAAACTATTAAATAATAAATAAACTTGTAATAAAATCTTTAAGAAATATATAAGAAATTGAAGAGATAAAAATCCTTTAAAAGACTTGAATTGTCTTTGTATTTATAGTGAAATTTCATCAAATGCAAAATATTAGCTACAACTCTCCAGTAAATTAATGTTAGACATGAGTCATTTGTTTAAATCCCAAAGTCATTTGTACAAGTCTTAAATTCATATATCTACCAACTGAATTATAACTTTGGAAGCACGAGAATTGTAACATATTAAAATTTTAAAATATGTTTTAATATTTCTAATATAGACGCTACAATTCTAACTGTCTCATACAAAATTTTCTTATCTTATCATCTACCAAACCTGGCGACATTGAGGATGACAGCTCAGCCATCCACTTCTTATGCAAGGAACCAAGAGAGGAGAACTTCAAGTTCACAAATTAACAAAGTAATCCCTCCTCACCATGTGAAACACAAGTTATCATCCCAATATAAAAACGAATCTAAAACCCTAAATAAAACGCATCCATACTATACTTGACTTATTGCATATCAATAGTCATGAAAGAAAGAAAAAAATTAGGAATATTGGCACCAGTCCCCCCTAAACTTTACACGAATTTATATTTTACCCACTAAATTTTTTTTTTAGGTGTTAAACCCACTGACTCTCATTGATTGGCAAACAGTTTAGTTTATTACCCTCTTGAACGCCTGTTTGAGGGGCATATATAGTCAGGTATACAGTCAAGTTTTGCCAATTAATGAGAGTTTAGGGATTGAACTTTTTTTTAGGCGTTAAACCCCTGAACTCTCATTGATTGGCAAACAGTTTGGTTTATTGCCCTTTGAACGCCTGGTTGAGGGGCATCTATAGTCAAGTATACAGTCAAGTTTTGCAAATTAATGAGAGTTAAGGGGGTTTAACGTCTAAATAAAAGTTCAATGGGTAAAATGCAAACTCGTGTAAAGTTCAGGGGGACTGGTGCCAATAACCCTTATTATTATTATTTCTCATATATTATTATTTTTAAAATTTATTAATAATATTAATATTATTATTATTAAAATTTAATAATAATATTATTATATTATTATTATTGTTGTTGTTGTTGTTGTTATTGTTATTGTTGTTATCATTATCATCATCATTATTATTATATATTATTATTTTTAAAGTTTATCAATATTATTATTATTATTATTATTTATTTAAAAAATATTAATATTATTAATATTTTATTGGCTGTGTGTTATTATTATATTTTTCCAGTTTTAATGTAATTATATATATAATCAAGGCATGTAAATGTAATTTTCCCTAGACATTTGTTTCTATTCCGTCACATGTTGTCAATAAATAAAAGTTTAGATTGTTTAGTGCCATGAAAAAAAATTCATGAGGCAACATACAAGTTCGCATATAATAGGATATTGATGCTATTAACCCTTTATAATAAAAGTCATTGGATCCATTTTGAAATGATCCGATGGAACTAGTGACTTACTATTCACCCCTGCATCATGCGGGGCCTGCAAATTAGTCAGTCAGGAATGACAACTACGGGATTAATAATTGAATGGAAAGAGTTGTTGGATTGTTGCTTTCAATCATTATTGTTGGGAGTTGGCTACTATTGGTGAATGAGATGGCGCATAGTGGTAGGTCAAAATCTTTCCTGATTAATAGGTGCTGGAATTTGGATACTTGGTTAAAACTTAGGGAGAATTGTCTTTAGTCCCCATAGTTTACCTTAATCTACGTTTAGTCCACGGTTTTATAGAATTATAACTTTTAATCCTTCTGTGACAGAATCTGTCAAAAAACAGATTCTGCCATGTCAGTCTGACCAAATGACTATTATGCCCTTGAAGGTTGCTGATAATATTGAAAAGACTGTTTTACCCTTAATTTTGTTTTAAAATTATAATTTTACCCTTTAAAATATTCATTAAATAAAAAATAAATTAAAAATATCTTTTATTATTTTTTATTTAATTTTAAAGAAAAATTCTTTATTCATCATCAAACAACACAATCTCCAGATCAATGTATACAACACAAGTATGATCATCAGATCATAAAAAAAATTCTTTAATTTATGATCTGATACAACATAAAATCCCAATATACAACATAAAATCAGACGTAAAATTCTTTAAAATTTCTCTCTCACCAGTATACAACACAATCATCACTCATCTGGAGAAAAATCAAATGTAACATCACAAAATCATCAAACATATCATCTTCATCAATCCACAAAAAAAATTTTAAAAAAAATTTCCAGAATTTCATTGCATCACCACCAACTAGTTGTTAATGTATGAAACAATAAGATGTACAATTTAACAAGCAAAATCTGCAATGTAGTTACAATAATTCAAGCTCATCCAAATAGTATCAATATCTTCTCTTGAAATGTATAACATACCCCCTATAATAGACCACATCATCAATCCAGTCGGGGATTGTTCCACCAAGTTTATTTCCTGTAAGAAACCTAAGTAGAAAAGCCATTGGTCAATGAAGTGTATCTATTTGAAGCAGCACCCCCTCTGTTCTTCAGTGTTTAGAAAACAACTTATGAGAAGATAGATTGAACGGACTTCACGAAAGTTATTCACATACATCTTAAATAAACTCAGATTCTGAAAAGAATCTGGGATTCCACCGGTTATGCTATTAAAGCTCAAATCACTGCAATGCCTAAATCAGAATCCCCAAATCAAAAACCCCAAAAATCAAAATCCCCAAATCGGCACCAACACTAAGGCTATGTTTGAGATTGCTTAAACTTATCAAATAATCACTTATTTCATAATCTATGATCCAAAAGGTGTTTGGTAAATCATCTAAAAGCTGATTATTTCTCAAATTGCTTGTCATATAAGCTGATTTTTAAAAGCTGGAAGGGGTTGCTTTTCTAAGTCGCTTATTTCCCAAGTAAATTCACATTTTATGAAATACCTCAAATAACCTTATAATTTTATTAAAAGACAAAAAATTGTCCTTTTCATTATTTTGTTTTGATATCTGATTTTCAATTTGAGGATTTTGAAACCTAAATTTTTCACGACAATGGAGGAGAGCAAAAACCCTATCCTTTTCAAAATCGATGGTGATTTTCTTTGAATCTTACAAAATTCTTCGTCGTCATCTCTTCTGCAAGTCTTCCTCTTCAGTTTCTTCTATTCGATCAGGTAATCCAGCGATTTTTTTTTTTTTCTAGATTTTGGTTAATGATGGCTCGAGCTTCCTTAACTGACCACACTCCAAAATTTGTGCAATTAGAAATATCATGTTTTGGACAGTGTTTTTGACTCTGAGATCCACGAAATCAACGGCGACGGCACCCGACTGCAAATCTCATATAAGAAATCTAAGGTAATTACTTCTTTATTTTTAAATTATTTTAAATCCTCTTCTATTTTTGTTCTGTGATCTGGAAATGGCTTTACATTTGCTGCAAGAAGGGCTCAAGAAGGGGCGATTCTTGATGCCTTTGCTTTCTGGGTGTTTTTGTTTGCTTTGTGTGCTTTCTCTTTTAGCTATGGTGTAGTGTGCTCTTGGCTCTCTGTTTTGGTCGTTTTTGCTCTGGGCCCTGTTTTTGCACATCTAGTGAGCATATCAACTGGTTCTAATTTCAAATCAACCGTATGTTCTACTTGTTTTATTATCACTCATATAAGATAATATCCTTGCTGTAATTTGCCTACGATGTCTCTATATAAAGAGCTCTTGTATGTTGTTTGTTTCAGAACTATAGAAAATGCTGCTGTAGATAGTGTTTTTCTTGCATGTTATTGATTATTGTGTGCTGAAATTGAAAATACATTGCACATTTTTATTGCCTAGTGTGGAGTTTAGATTTTGAAACTAGTTTAATAAATGAAAACATTATGTACAATATCAACTGGTGCCATTCTATAAGTAGATATAGGTATAGGATCAATATTAACTTTTGCATATTCATAACGTTTGTTAATTTTATATTTATTTACATTGCTTTAGATGGAGAAAAGTATGAACAAATTCACATCAAGTGAAAGTGCTGGTAGTGGTTCTCGGGGTAGTAAGGCTATATGGGATAGTCAAAGTGTAGAAATTTTTTGTGATTTGTGTATCAAAGAGGTGGAGCAAGGTCATCGTCCAGGGACTCATTTTACTAAAGTGGGTTGGGATAATTTGGTTAAAATTTTGGGAAGTGTTCAATCAAGCACATAGCATTGAGAAATCATTTGCTAAGGTCTTTCAAGAAGTAGTAGTCTCAATTGTGATGTCAAGAAGAGTTTAATTTGCTCGTTACCACTTTTATCGCGAAGCAATTCAACCAGTTCATCAGTGACTAGTAAACGAGCATCATTGAAGCAGAGTTCATAGAAGCAGCCATTAACGGTGAAGTGGTCAAATGGGTATAATCAGACACAGTCACAGCAAAAGCCACCATTGAAGAAAGATTATTATGGAAATGGAGGAGTCAAGGTTAGTCCTGTGTTGAATGTTCCTCCTTACATTTCTAGAGGAACTGCCAATCTCTTTGGCTTAGGCTCTCTTTTGTGGTCTGGAAAAGATAATAAGAAGAACAAGAAGTGATTCGTAATCACTCTTGCTTTTGGTTAATCATCTCAATTTGAATTCATACATTATGTTCTAAGATTCATAGTCTTTTTTAAGAGTAATGTCAAATTACCGTAAGTACGTTACCATTAGCTTCAAGACAGTGTCAAAACTATCCAAAATGTTATGTCTTAAGATAAGTTTTAAGGATGATCGAAAATAATTTTATCACTCATGCAAGACCATGAGAGAAGTGTTCAATCAAGCACACTCTTCTCTTCGAAACGTTATTGAACGCACTTTTGGGGTATGGAAGAAAAAGTGGAAAATTTTAAACACCATGCCTAATTTTTCTTTTGACAAGCAAGTGAAAATAGTCATTGCAACCATGGCACTACATAATTACATAAAGAGATATGCTCAACGAGATTGTCATTTTGAGGAGAGCAAGAATTATCAGAATGAGGGGACAGAAGAGGAAATGGACGAAGAAAGTCATGAGACCAATGGTCCTGGAGCCCAAGAAATTGAAGTATTAAGAAATCAGATAACTGCTAGTTTAATGGGAGATTGATATTTATCATTTTAAATTTTTACTCATGTATTTGTAATACAATACTTTGTTATGTTTTCATTTTACTTTTTATATATATTGAGTTTGAAAAATTAAAACTGTGTAAAAAAATAAAATAAAAGGGAATATGTGAAGAAAGAAAAAAGAAAAAAAAACTGGAAAAAAGAAAAAAAAAAAACTAGAAAAAAGAAAAAAAAAGGAAAAAAAAAAATAAAGCTCGAAAAAAAAAAAGAAGGAAAAAAAGCTGGCAAAAAAGAGCAAAATAAATAAATAAAAAAGCTGTGAATTATTTTTTTTAAAAAAAAAGAAGCAAAAAAAGGAGTAGGAAAAGAATTACTTGAATAATATATTACATTTTAATAATCATGTCCATTTTAGTCTTTTTCCATAATCAATTAAAGTTTACCAAACACTTTTTCCTTACTTTTTCCTTAAGTTGATTATTTATAAAACTAATTTACCAAACACCTATCAACTTATCTCTAAAGCTAATTATTCCTTAAGTTAAGCTAAAAGCGGATTATTTCAAAGCAAAGCAATCCCAAACATAGCCTAAATCACGATCATCACCATCATCATGATTGAAATCACTATCACAATAAAAAACAAAACAAAAACAAAATCAAAAAACTCAAACCAAACATCAAGCAACTCAAACCGATGACGGAGCGACTGCCAATGACTAGAAACGGAGCGACCGTCAGTAGAAGAAGAAGAAGAAAAGAGAGAAAGAGCAGAGAAGAACACAATTGAAGAGACCGACGAACCAATGACGGAGCGACCGCCAGCGACTAGAGATGGAGCAACCTCTGACAGAAGAAGAAGAAGAAGAACAAAGAGCAGAGAAGAACAAAATTGGTTAGGGTTTTAATATTTATTGATTTTTTATTTTGTTTTTTGTTTTTATTTATTGATTTGTTTTTTTTTTATATTTTTTTTTTATTATTTTTATTTAACATATTTTTTTATTTTATATATCAAATTACCTTTATAGCCTTCAACCATAATTACCCTTCATGTCCCCACTAATGAATTTACCTATTTACCCTCGTTGACCCTCGTTGACTTGACGAAACCCTAACAGAATTGAACGGTAGGGACTGCAATCCATATTGTCAGAATAATAATGGACTGAAAATTACAATACCAAAAAACCATGGACTAAACGCAGATTAAGGCAAACTATAGGGACTAAAATAGATTTTCCCTAAAACTTAAAAAGATAAACTTTAGTGGAAGGGAGAGGTGTAAGAAAGATACAGAATCATGAGTAAAACTTGAGTGCACCAGGTACATCACTGAATGATGCACTTGACTACTATTTCCATGCCATATGTCCAATATTGAGTGGTTGGATCTATCAAAAGAGTATTTAAATATATATATATATTAAAAAAAATATTTTATATTTAATGGAAAAAACCTAAAATTTGAGCTTCTCTCGATAAACTCTTTTTAAACTGATAAATTTTCTTAATCTTAACCACTCTATGAATTTGAGATATTTTACTATATACTCATCCTATTTCAAATACTTTGTTGGTGTTCTTTTTTATAATTTTTAACCAAAAAAAAAAAGGTTCTTTTAAAATATACCGTTAAACAATCTACTAACACAAAAGTGTTTTTATCTTAAGTAGAAACCCAACAACATACATTTTTTTATTAAAAATTCTACTCAATAAAAACTCTATTTGTAAAAGATTGCTCTAAAGCTTTATTTGAAAAAGTCATTCTAACACACCTTAACATTCCAACTAAGGTGGCATTTGTTTTTTTTTTTTTTTTTGCCTAAAATCTAAATAGGTCTGAATAGTTTTGAAATCTGAATAGATCTGAAATCTGAAGTCTAGACAACATGTTTGTATTTTTTATCTGAAATTTGAATTAAAAAGTTCAGTTGTTTGTTTTTTCAAAACACAATATCTGAAATCTTGTAATTTGACATTTATACCCTTACACTATTAATGGTTATATGCATTACGCTATTAATAATAAACTTTCAATTATAATTTAATTTATTTTTTATGGTATTCAAATAATTTTTTTTTATATCCTAATTAAAAACCACTTTTTAAAAATTAATAAAAATGAGTGCATAAAGAAATTAAATAATTTTATTCTAGATGATTAGAGACTATAATAAATAATATTATTAATACAATTTTTTGAATGGGATTATTAATACAAATTTAAACCTTAAAAAAACTCATTTTTTCTGAATTCAGTGAAGAAGAAGAAGAGTAATATATAATAGTATTGACGCAGCGTGAAACAATGAAGGAATAAGACCAACGTCTATATTCGGAGATAAATTGGAATCCACTAGAAAAAGAGAGAAACTCTCAAAGAAACTCTGAATTTTTATTGAATAAAAGATGAAATAGTCTTTCAACTTACAAGTCTATTTAAAGCAAATAAACCCTAAACCCTAATCCTTGTTAATCACGTAAACAGGCTTAATTAACAAAAATTACCAAAAATAGCAAAATTGAGATAATTGCGAAAACAAATAATACTAAAGACCCTAATCAAGCCAGAATCGACAGCAGACGATTCTAACTTGTAAAACTCAACTAATGACTAAACCAAAACTTTCCTTAAATGGCAAAAACGACAATTACGGGGTCTAAACGATGGAATTTGGCCCAAAAATGGAATGCCTCACCACCAACACAGTGAAAGTTTCACGTCATTTCGACTCCGACGCCATCACTAACAAAAATCATTTAGGCTTGGATTTATGATGGTCCATCAAAGTCATGAAGCACTCTGCCACTTGTTCTACATTATGTATAGTTGTGAATTTTAATGGTAGCATCGAGAAACGTGTGCAAATGTGCAATGCTTGTAGAGCTGAGTCGGCAGGAGGGGTTGTGGTGTATCGTACAATGTCCACATCGATAGCAGTATAGCAATCATCTTATACCATGAGTGGTATAATTGAAATTATGTGATTTGTGTAGGGGTATTTTAGGTATAAAATTCAAAATAATTTCTTCTTTTTTTTTTTTTTTTTTTTTTTTTTTTTTGAAATTACAACAACTGCCGGGATCTTGGGAGAATTGGACTCTACTAACACAGCCCGGACTACTGCTCCAACAAATGGGGAGAGGGCATCCACACACTTAATGTGGGATAATGAAATAATATGTATATATATATATACATGCATGCCGGGCATTGAACCGTAGTGGTGGAGTCTTCCATTGGAGAGTCACACCACATTGGCAAGAGGCCATTGGCTCAAAATAATTTCAGACGAAGATGATTTCAGATTTCAGCTACAAATCATAGCTTTTTCATTTCAGATACTTTTTTACTATTTTTAAGATTTCAAATGTATTGAAAAAACAAACATGTTTGGAAGGGTCATTTCAGAACCTTTAAGATTTCAGACATGAAAAATAAACACCACTAACGATGAAACCCAATGAAAAAGAAATGACAGCCCGCCTCAAAGATTGAAATAAGATACACTGTAATAGCAATGGACTAAAGACTGACTTGAGCCATTGACCAAGTCAAGTCTTTGTTGGAGATATAATTTGAATAGTTTGTCATTAATGTTTTTGGGTGGAAAATTAAAGTCATGACTCTGGCTGACTGGCAAATGGAAATGAATACATGAATTTTGGAATCAAATATTATATATATCGTCTAGATGGGGTGGACCGGTGGAGTAGTGGAGCCAACTAAAGATGATGACACATTTTTTTTAATATTTTTTTTGAGGAAAATGATGACACATTCAAAGTCCTTTTCTTGGCGATAAATTTCGTGGACTACTAACACGATCCAAAATCTTGAGTGCAACGTGACGTATCATATATCTACTACCGCAATCTTGATACATGGTAATTTTTGCAATGTGACACAATCAAAATGAGGGATGTATGTGTATTCTGCTGCATTCAAGTTTCTTTCCAAACAATATATACTTCTTTTATGAGAGAATCTGAAAGTTGAAGTTAGGAAAAAGAAAGCTAAATAGTTTTTACAACGGCTAACGTGTTAATTTAAGAACTTTAAAGGTATTTGAATATTTTAGTAATATTATGGATACATAGGGATATTTTGGAAAATATTTTAATTATAATAAATCATTTATGTAATCTTCTATAATTTCATTTTTTTAAATCTCAAATAATATATTTTAATTATAATAAATTATTTATTTAATCTTCTATTATTTTAAAATTTTCTCTAAATCCTCGGATATACAACCGATATTTTCAAAAATTCGATCAAAATTTTCTCCCATATATAACCGATATATATATATAATTTATCTATACCAATATTTACTTTCTTGATCAAGGGAGCCCCAATGTACCTTAATAACTAAGATAATTCTCTCTATATATCCCCTAAAACTGGCATTCCTGCATACATGAAATTATGTGATTATCTTTTAGTTTATGAAATAATTGACAGTTTTATAATAAATATTAATTCAAGTATATGGAAGATATTCATCATAAACAATTGTAATATTGACATTTTTTAGGTGAATTTCCGAGAACTTGATATCAATGACCATGACATAAAGAAAATTTTCTACAAACACATTTCTTGACTAAGGAGAATGAGGATTACTTATCAACTATGCAAATGAAATTTCGTAGCAACAGAGTCCTACAAAGTTCATTATTTGAATATTCAACTTCTGGTATAATAAAGTCAGTGTAAGACATGTGAGTCATCGATTAAGAATTAAATTTATATATATATATGATTATTGATAAAAAGTATTTATTTAATTTTTTAATAATATGACAACACTTATTCAATAATGGACTATTTAAGAATATGAAATATATTGTAAAATTTATGCATAAGCACTTAGTTAAACTTGTAGTTCATAAAAAATAATTTAAACTTGTAAAAGACTTAATTCTATATTGTTAGAAGCCATAATATTTTGTGTATTTTTACAATTTGCTTTGAATAACAAAATATTGACATTTTACTAAATTTAGACAAAAATATCATATTTGCATAATATTGTCAAACTTTAGGGACCATTTATGTAATTACCCATTTATAAATAGATTTTTTTTTTTTTTCCTAAAGGGTTGCCCAGGGAAGCCCTCTAATGGGTCCGCCTTTGCTTCTACAAAGTGAATTCTAATAAAACCCACGTCCACACATAATTTGAAAAAAAGAAGAAGGTTTTTTTTAACCCTAATTGTTTTTTTTTTTTTTCTTTACATACAACATCTTAGACCATCTCCAACTCTACGCCAAATCCCTCTCCATCTTCAGATTGTCGTGAAATCGCCATCAAAACCAGCTCCAACCCATCGCCAAAACCCTCGCTATCTGAGGAAGATGAACAGTGCCGCGCAATATATTGCGTGACACTGTTCATCAGCGCAAGTACTATGTTTTGTTTGGTTTTTTTCTGTTTTGATCCCTTAGCTTTTATATAATCACGTTTTTACCCTATTTTTAAAAATATTTTCTGATTATATCCTTTATTAAAGGGTTTTGTGTATTCACAGTTTTACCGTAATAAATTAAATTTATTCCAATTTGGTCCTTTTTATTATTTAATGATTTTGTTTTGATTTAATTATTATTGATATTAACATTTTTAATAAACTAAAATGAAGTGTATAATTAAAAAATTTAAATGCCATTTTTTTAAAGTTATTTTAATAAAAATAAAAAAATGTAATATTTTACCGAATTAAATTGAATTTCTATTAATGTATTAATTTAATAATTTCGTATTGTATTGCAATATTATGTTAATTATGGGGTGAAATGTTAATTGTGGAGAAATATTTAAAAAAGGGAAAGAAATGGAATATTCCTGGGAATATTCCTTATAGAGATAAATTTGAAGTAATGGGTTGGAGATGGAATAGTGAAATAGAGTGACTGTTGAGCTATTTTAGTGCAAAACTTGCACCAAATCCACTATTTGGGTTGGAGTTGCTCTTATTATTGAAGAAAACATCATGCATATTAAAAGAATTCCTTATTTAAAAGTAAGTTTAAAATTACTTTCACTGTTTTATTAAAATTTTAATGTGGTTGTGTTTTCTTAAAAAAAAAAAAAAATTTGGTCCAAGCATATAAAGATTTTTTTTCCTTTAATATGATAAAATGAAATGAAAAAAAAAAAAAAAAAAAAAAGATGAAGAAGAAGTAGCAGCTATTATGAAGGATGTGCTCGAGAAAATGAACTAGATATCGAAAGATATTCTGAAATATCAACCAATATATCTATATTTTAGAGGGACTGATATCAAAACAGACAAATATCCAATAACCGACAGAAAATCTAGCCAATTTCAAAATATCCACAAAAATATCCCGATATTCCCGAAATTTTATGAATTTCATTTAAAAAACCCATGGATATTTTGTAAATTATTAAAATATATTTTTAAACTTAAACACTTAAATTATTTTTTAAATAATATATATTGAAAATTATTTTAGAAGAATCGGAACCAAATTTATAAACATTTCCAAGACAATAGTTAATAGTAAAATTATTGAAGTAGAATTGGACAAATAGTGAATGCGTAAAACATGTACTACTATCTTTTGCTAAAGTTGAAAGCAACCTGGAAAAAAAAAAAAACCCCTTAATTATGGATGGAAACGGTGCTCCATCATTGTGTGCAATATCAATTCGCATACTGTCACAAACAACATCATCTTTTGCCTACGAAAAAAATTGGTCCACATTTGCTTTAATCCACAAAAAAAAAAAAAAAAAAAAAAAAAAAAAAAAAGGGAATTGTCTTGCCTATTCTAAGCTTGAACAACTTGTTTGTTGTTATTAATTATTATAATACGAAGTTGAAACTTAGGGATATGACAGCTGAAAAAGATGAAAGTAAATGAAACTAATTTTATGAATCTACTTCAAGTAGCTGTTTAAGCAGTGGATGATAGTTAATATTGCTTCTCATGCTTGAGATATGTGAATAAATTTTGAACAAGTGATTAGAGAAGAAGTTGATGTAGATCGTGAAGATAGTGGAGGAAAAGTCGAAAAGATGATAGGGATGGTGGGGATGTTAATACAGTAGGATGGAATGCTAGTGCAACATGTTGGGATGCTAGTGCGGTAGGTTGAGATGCTATCAAAATCGTGGTAAACAACAATGAGGAATAAGTCAAAATTGATGAAGATTCTTTGACTATAACTATCTACTCAATAAGTATAAACATATAAAATAGTTATTTGGGTGATTCGCAAACAAGGGTCAGATTCCCAGGTACCATATTATGATAGTTATGCTGGTTATAGTATATTTGACTATCATTCACCACAAATGTTATATGCAATACATATGCATGCAGATCAACAATATGCATTAATAATTACCCTGAAAATTATGCAAGCACATTTTATTTGGAAAATTATTGTTTGAATCAAGATGAAAATGTATCTTATGTCAAAGGATGGGCGTTTCCCTATGGGGCCCCATCCCCTATGGGGTTTGGGGCAAAATTTCCCCCCAAATGGATTTTGGGGGTGGGGTAGGGGCAAACTTTGCCCCCAAATATATTTTGGGAGGTGGTGGGGGTACCTTCCCCCAAACCCAAAACCCCATTTCCCCCAAACCCAAAATATATATATATATATATATTATTTTTATTTTTATCTATATATAAAAATTTTAACAATTAAAAAAAATTACAAATTATAATATTAACATTAGCATGAGTCACTAGTTAGTGGTTATAATATAATTAACATTGTATTTTGCAATTATTTTGTATTGTATTTTGTATTATATTTTTATTACTTTTTAGATTGAATATTTTAACAATATCAAATTAAAGATTGGAATGTCCAGATTCCAAATTTCAAATTCCGATTTTAGGATTGAAAATTTGAAATTTAGAATTGAAATTTAAAAAAAATGGGGGAAATAGATTTTGGGAGTGGGGGAGAGGGGACTTGCCCCCAAAACACCCCCACCCCTAGTCCCCCCAAATGGGTTTTGGGGGAGGTGGTGGGGGGAGTTTGAGGAATAGGGGTGGGGGTGGGGGTACCCTCCCCCGCTCCATTGGGCCCCCACGCCCATCCCTACTTATGTCTCTGAACCATTAAGGAATTCATTTTGATATTAAATTTCAGATATACATTGTATTATGTATGAATAATGATAGAATCACAGAACTATATATTTTTATGATAATTTTGTTTATTAAATATTTAATTTCTTTATACTGTATATAATATTGTAAAAGTGAAACAAAATATTTTTCGATTAATAATTACTTAATTTAAAAATTTATATACATACTCTATCTATTTTATAATTTCTAATAAATTCATTTGATGTATAATTACTTGTTTAAGATTGTCCTAAAATTTTATAAAAAAAATCGAACTTCAGATGCAAATATCCATTTTTTTTTTTCAATTTCTGACAGAATATCCACTGATATCAATATTATCACCAAAATATCCATAAATTTGGAAGTCCGATATTGATACTGATACCGATATTTTCTTAATTGCCTATACTTTAGTAAAAGAGAGAATAATAATATAAAAAAAAGTAATGCAAGGCTTCCCGAATTTTTTTCCAAAATCTTTCCCAATTTGATGTCGCATATGAGTTGTCAACATTCTGTAAATCATTAGATTATATGGTGAGTAATGTGATGTTGACAACTCATATGCCACATCAATTTGAGAAAGATTTCGAGAAAAAAGTTATGAAGCCTATTATTACCTAAAAAATAAAAGCAAAAAAGAAAAGGAAAAAAAAGAAGAAGAAGCAATTTTGGGGGCTTATGTATCATGTATGCCATATGGGGTTCTGGGAAAGAGATAATGGCAATTTAGGAAATAAATAAATTAATTTATAAATCTGCCAATAGCACCACTCTTCACTTTATGCAGCGGAGATTTTCTCCTTACAATCCGATTTTATCTTTTAATACTCTTTTCCTAAATACACTTCATTCTAAAAATTTAAATATAAAATACTTCTAAAGACAATTTATTCTATTACAAAATTATCCTTTTTATTTTTGTACACCTCATCCTAAAAATAGAAATTTAATTTATTCAATATTCAATTAAACTAAAAAAAAAAAACATAATAATATTGTTAATACCTCCATTGATATCAAACATAATAAATCTTCACAAATTATAGAACCAAAAAAAGGGAAAAAAAATCATGAAGAAGGAAGAGAAAACTATGGAGTAGCTAGTGAATGAGAGTTAAACTTAAACAGATTACTGGCAGTCTCTGCAACTAGAAATCCAGAGAGAGACGGCATTGACGACGAATATCACAACAAAAACATGATCAAGGAATAGCAAAAAGGGTTATTAAGTAATTGATTATCTAAAAAACAGAACAATATATTAATCTCCACCATTGCTAGCTGCGGGCCTGCGGCTGGTGCTTGCTTCAGATTCTTCAGCTTATTTGTATTCCATCTTTTGGTGTTTTTTTAATAATACTTTCCTTCATAAATTTATATATATATAATAATTAATTAATGATAAAAGAAAATTAGTTGTATAACAAAACACAAAAAAGATAAAGACATAACTCTAAAGGTGTGTTTAGAATTGTTTTCGTCTCTTTTAGTAATTTTAATTAAGGATAAAATTATCATTAACAAAAAAAATTAAGAGAGCTTCTTCTTACAATCCATAAATTATCTATTCACACTTAAATTAATTTTTTTTTTATTAATGACAATTTTAACCTAAATTAAAAGTACTAAACAAGACAAAAAAAATTTAAAAACACTCCAAACTAATTAAATTATTAAAAAAAAAAATTCTCTCTCATAAATCATTAGATTAAATATTACGTATTAAATTCTTTCTCCTAAATATGTTATTACCATATTAAACAATCTCTCTCCATTTTTCAAAAAAAAAAAAAAAAAAAAACATATTTCCATACTTTTTCAATCAATCTCTGATTAACAGTTAAAGAAAAAAACATATGAATATTTTAGTTTTTTACTAACAGTAATATATATATATATATATATATATGAAACCTTGTTTCAACTAGATTCAATTAAACTCGGAATTTCTAAGACTAATGAAAGAATTAAAGTTCTTTAGGCAATCACATACCGAATAACAAAAAATATTTTCATATTTCGATTTTTATTTTTTAAAAAAAAATAATAAAAAAAAACCTCTATACATACATATGGTCTTAAAAATCAAGCATATTAGTAAGTTTTTTTTTTCTTTAATTGTTAGTCTTACTTGAGAAAGAATGAAAACAGAAAATTAGAGATATGTATTGGAGAAGAGAGGGTTTAATATGGTAATTAAAAAGTTAGGAGAGAGTATTTAATATGTAATAATTAATCTATAATTTATTTTTTTAATAATTTAATTCAAAAAGGATAAAAATGATAATCTTGTAACAAAATAAAGTGTCTTTAGAATTTTTTTTAAATTTAAATTTTAAGAATGAATTGTTTTTAGAAAAGAAGTGTAAAAAGAAAAAACTGGATTGTCAAAAGAAGCTCTCAAAAATTAAAATGAAGTGTAAAAAGTATTTATTAAATTGTGAATAGCATCACTCTATGTGGTAGTTTATTAAAAAAAAAAACATAATAAAAAAGTAGGGAGAATCGCAAATACCCCCCCGACTTTTAACCAAATGGCAAATCAAACCTTCTGGTTTGAACAATCAGCAAACAACCCCCTACCGTTAAGAACCCTTGCATTTTTTGCTGCATGTAGGGGGTTATTTGCTGATTTGTAGGGGGTTATTTGCTGATTGTTCAAATTTGTAGGGGGTTGTTTGCTGATTGTTCAAACCAGAGGGTTTGATTTGCTATTAACTTAAAAGTCGGGGGGGTATTTGCAATTCTCCCAAAAAAGTAATATGAAACAATAATAATCAAGTCATTGGTCAACTGTTAGGAAACCTTAAAATCCTTTTGTTATTGGTCTGCAATTAACACTTAAAATTAGAAATACAAAATATTGATTATTTAATTAAATGAGTATTTTTTCTTACATAAAATGACTGATTATTTTGTATTTTATTTATTTATTTAAATATAACAGGATTGGACGAGGGAAGACTTAAAACAACAACCTCATAAGTGTGAATGCAAACCCTGGAAGGCTGGACCAACCGCATCATCATGTCCATTTTGTAAATAAATTAAAAAAAGACAGTGACTTTAGATAAAACAAAAAAAAAAACAAAAAAAACAAAAAATCAAAATCCACCAACATCAAACGAGACAGCAAGGATAATTCTACAGCTCAGCAACGTAGCAACTTGCTGCATGCATTCAACTTATCTTCCAGCTAATACATGTGAGGTCACGTCATATCAACGATTGTTAGATTGTACATTCCTGGGGGCAAAATTGAACTTTCTCATCAAAACCCCAATCAACCGTTGGTTGAGAAATCAGAAGATGTTTGTGTCATTTTGATTAAAAGTTGAACATCAAAGCATAAGAAATCAAGTTGATCTCAAAAACCCCTCAAAAAAAAAAAAAAAAAAAAAAAAAAGTTGATCTCAAAAACATTTGGTTGTTTGTTTTGAAATCAACTAATCAAGTTATTCACCCTCAACCTCTCATTTCATAAGAAACTTTTCTCTTCTCGATCTTCTTCAGACTTACTCTGTTTTGTTCGTCGTTCAACTTTGTTGTTGCCCTCTACTTGTATCTGTTTTGTTTCTCATCAACTTAAAATCCAAAAAACAAAATCAAAAATTGTTTTGTTCATCTTTCAAGTTTGTTGTTGCCCTCTACTTTGTATCTGTTTTGTTTCTCATCAACTTAAAATCCAAAAAACAAAATCAAAAATTGTTTTGTTCATCTTTCAAGTTTGTTGCGGCCCTCTTCTTGTATCTGTTTTGTTTTGTTTTATTGTGGCTGCTCTTCTCTTAATTCATATTTTTTCTGCCTAGTTGCCCTGTTTTGCTTTGATTCACCGTCTAAAAAAAAAAAAAAAAACCTTTGCTATTGTTTTGTTCTGGTGGCCGCTTTTGTTTTACTCAGATTTTTGCTCCCTATTTGCTCTGTTTTGTTTAGCTTTGTTCACTGTTTATATCTGTTTTATTTTCATTAGTTTTGTTTCTTATCGAATCAAAAAAAAAAATAAAAATAAAAAAAAATAAAAAAATAAAAAAAAATGTTTTCTTATTTTGACAGTTTGATCACAAAAACAGTTTGCTATTCAACTCACTTCACATCTCTCGTACTTTTCCTGTTAATTTCTTACCTTCACTTCTATTTTTGTTAAGAGAGAGGTGTTCAAAATGGTTGAAATTGCTATCTCTGTTGCTGCGAAAGTTGCGGAATACTTGGTTGCTCCCATTGCTCGACCTTTCGGTTATATCTGGAACTACAAGACCAACTTTGACAACTTGATGATTGAAGTTCGGAAGCTCAAGGGTCAAAGAGACATGGTGCAGCATTCGGTTGAAGAAGCTAGAAGAAATGGCGAACAGATCGAACAACATGTTAGCGATTGGCTGGATCGTGTGAATACGATGATGACTGATGAGGCGTTAGAGGTGAATGGAGAAAATGAGCGAGCGGACATGAAATGTTTCAAGGGGTTGTGTCCTAATCCCAAGAAACGTTATCAGCATAGCAGAAAAGCAGTGAAGCAAACGGAGGCTGTTGCTAGACTCTATGATGAAGGGAGCTTCCCAACGGTTTCCTTCCGAACCATTCCAGAGGAGACATGGATTCCATCTTACAAAGGCTACATGGTCTTTGAATCAAGAATGTCTACTTTGAAGAATATTCTAGATGCATTGAGCAATCCTGATGTCAACATGGTCGGTATTTACGGTACAGGTGGCATTGGCAAGACTACACAAGCTAGAGAAATTGCTGGACATGCTGAGGATAAGAAGCTCTTTAATGTTGTAGCTTTTGCAGAGGTAGCTGTGAAACCAGACATTAAAGAGATTCAACAAGAAATTGCAGATAAGTTGGGTTTGGCATTCTGTGAGGAGAGCGCTTCTGGTAGAGCAAGGAGTCTGCAACAAAGATTGAAGCAAGAGGAAAAGGTTCTCTTAGTTTTAGACAATATTTGGGAGAGGCTCAATTTGGAGGAAGTGGGAATTCCTTTCGGTGACGATCATAAAGGATGCAAATTGTTGTTAACAGCAAGAAATTCAGATGTGTTGTCAAAAATGGAATCTCAGAGGGATTTTGAGGTTGGTTTTTTAGATGAAGGAGAGGCGTGGAGTTTGTTTGAGAAAAAAGCAGGATCTTGTGATCATTTGCAAGCTTTAGCAAAAAATGTTACCGAGGCATGTAGAGGTTTGCCCATTGCCATTGATTCCGTTGCAGTGGCATTAAAAAATAAGGAAGAGTTTGAATGGAAAGATGCATTGAGAAAACTCACAACGCCTTCCTCAAGTAACTTTGAGGGAGTAGCTGCAGAAACATATTCAAGTATAGAGATCAGTTACAGTCAATTAAGAGAAAAGGAACTCAAATCAACTTTCTTGCTTTGCTGTATAATGGGATATACCAAAGTTGAAGACTTGTTGGCATATGGAATGGGATTGGGTATATTTGAGGATGTCAAAGCAATGGAAGACGCAAGAAACAGAGTAAATACATTGGTTCGAAAACTCAAAGATTCTTCTCTATTGCTTGACATTAACAACAACAAAATTTCACTGCATGATGTTGTACGTGACGTTGGCAGATCAATCGCATCTAGAGATAGACATATGTTTACTGTGACGAATAACTGCATTCCAAGGGAATGGGTAGGTAAGGATATTTTGAAGAACTGTGTTGGAATCTCCCTACATAATATTAGTAAGCTTCCCGAAGAGTTTGAATGCCCAGAACTTCAATTTTTCTACTTGGGAACTACCTCTACAGGTTATTGTCAAGTCCCTGATAATTTTTTCGCAGGGATGCAAAAGCTTAAGGTTTTACATTTGGCATTGGTATTGAATTCGGTGCCTAATTCAATTCGTCTCTTAGTAAATCTTCAGACCTTGTGTATAGATGATTGCAAATTAAGGGATATCGATTTTATTGGAGAGTTTAAGCAACTGGAAATCCTTAGAATTTGTGATCCTTACAGTTCTGAATTTGTGATTTCTAAGAAAATGTGCAACTTCACTGGGTTAAGGTTGTTAGATTTGAGTGCTTGTTCCATTAGAAATATCCCACCAAATGTCTTATCGACCTTTACCAGATTAGAAGAATTGCATTTGCCTGCTGGTGTTTTTAGGAAAATCAAAATCGAGTGGGAGGTTGAAGGAGTCAACATTCTTGATGAGTTGAAGCATCTAAAGCATCTCACCACTTTGAAAATAGAAATTGCAGATGCCAATGTTCTACCAAGAGGCTACTTCTTGTTGGAAAAGTTGGAGAGGTATGAAATAATCATTGGAAATAATTATCGGAGTCCGTTTTACTGGAGGAATGAGACTTCCAGAATAGTTCAACTCAACCTTGAAAGCAGTAGTTGCTCTGATGATGTCCAGAAATTCCTTTCTGTATTGGATGGAAGAGGATTTCCAGAATTGGAGTATCTCCATGTAGAAAACAGTCCATGCTTTCGTGCCATTGTTGATTGCTTGGAGTCAGAATCTTGTCATCACTTTCTTTACTTGCAGTCATTAAGTCTTTGCAGTGTCCTCAACCTGGAGATGATACACAGTTTTCCACTCAAAGCAGATTCTTTTCGCCAATTAAGAAACATATATGTTCATTTTTGCCACAAATTGAAAAATATCTTATCGTTCTCCACTTACAGAGCTCTTCCACTTCTTCAAGAAGTCAAGGTGTCTTCTTGCGACAATATGGAAGAGATTTTTGCTATCAGAAGGGAAGAAGATATCAACAACAATGAAGGGATTGATCAGATTGAGTTCAAGCATTTAAGAACCGTAACAGTTGCAAAGTGCAATAAATTGAAAAATATCTTATCGTTCTCCACTTGCAGAGCTCTTCTTCCACTACTTGAAAAAGTCTCTGTGTCTACTTGCAACAATATGGAAGAGATTTTTACAACCAGAAGGGAAGAAGAAATCAACAACAATGAAGGGATTGATCAGATTGAGTTCAAGCATTTAAGAACCATAACAGTTGCAAAGTGCAATAAATTGAAAAATATCTTATCGTTCTTCTCTTACAGAGCTCTTCCACTGCTCCAAATAGTTGATGTGTCTTTTTGCGACAATATTGAAGAGATTTTTGCTATCAGAAGGGAAGAAGATATCAACAACATTGAAGGGACCGATCAGATTGAGTTCAAGCATTTAAGCTCTCTGAGATTAAACAATCTTCCAAAGCTCACAAGTTTCTGCTCAATTAACAACAATGAAGACATGTTGGATACTCCCACCCTACTTTTCAACCAAAAGGTACCAACAATCTCTTCTGCACCAATTTAATTCATTTTTACTTATTTTTTAAAGGGTAATAAACAATAAGAATAAACTCAAATAATTTATAAATCAAATGGGATTGGTACTTACTTGGATGTTAATTTCTCTCTTATATTGGTATTCACATGATAATAATAAAATTTCATTAGTGTGTGGAGTGTTGTAATTTCATTCCATCAGGCTTGGAATAAAGAAATTATAAGTATATTAGTATATATCATTGTTTTATCTTAATATATTAAAATTCATGAAATTTCATCTAGGTCCTCATTTATCTTAATATAAAAAAATGTCAAAGTTGAAAAAGGATTTATGTTATATTTTTCTCTTAGGACTTTTAGAATTTACTTGTATGCTCCATTTTTCTAATTGTTTTCATTATTTTTTGGATGAATACTTAACTTAAAGATATTATGGTACTAGCAAGTAGCAACTTAGAGAAATTCTTAATTTTTATAGAATGTTGTATAAAATAAAAATGAAAATATTCGATTAAAAATCTTTTAAAATAGTTGGGGGTAGTTTTTTTTTTTTTTTTTTTTTTTTCGCACGTTAACATTCAAATGTGTCTGAATTGATTATGTTAAGATTGGTTTTTTTTTTTTTTTTTTTTTTGGAAATAAATAGTAAAAATTTCGAACTTTCTCTCAATTCCAAATCACTTTAAAATAATTTCTTCCAAAATTATCCTCCTAAAGATAACATATTTCCAATATTATTATAATTTATATTATATAAATTTATTTCTTTTAACCTATTACATATGACAAACTAATATAAAATAAATAAATAAATAACCTTAATCACTTTGTGACTTTCAATTCCACCGTCAAACCTATTTTTATTTTTTATTTGTAAAAACCAAAACCATTTATATATCATTATTTATCATATATTAGTCATGAATAATATTTTGTCATTATTTGCATAAAAATGATTTAGGATTTTTTAATTTTTTTTTAATTTGTTTGTATCATATCAAATGAGTACATGACAATTAATAGTAACAAGACCATAAATGTCAAATTAACAATTTTTTCTTTAAGAAACAAAAAAGTTGACACTATATATCCATATGTGAGAAAAATAAAAAACAAATATGTCATTTAGTTTCAGGTTTAAGTCTTTATTCGGTCTTCAATAAATTTCAGGATCATTCAATAATCTAGATAAAAAAAAATGACCCCTTAGTCTAACAACTTTCATTATTACTTGTTTGGATTAAATATTATTTCTTCTTTTAATTAATACGAAAAAGATTGAAACAAAAACTTTATTTGCAAGTCGTGTTTTCCAATTTAGAGGCCTTAAAATTCTGTTCGATTAATTTTGAAAAGGTTTGGCACAGCAAATTTAGAAGTTGTATTTTCATCTTATACAGTTAAGTTATCTTCCTTTTCTTTATCTACAGTTATTTCCAACCATTTTCTTTATTTCTTACTTGATTAATAGTTAATGCTATGAGTTCTTTGGAAAAATAAATAAATTAATGCTATGAGTAATATATGTAGGTTTCATTCTCTTCTTTGGAAGTAATTGAAATTGACAAGATGGATGACTTGGAGACAATATGGCCCAATCAACTTTGCAATGATTCATTTTGCAATCTAAGATCATTGACTGTCACGAGGTGCAATAAGTTATTGACTATTTTTCAGTCTAATATGCTTGACAGAATCACAAGACTAGAGTCATTAACTATCAGTGACTGTGATTTGGTAGAAGAGATATTTGATCTCCAAGAGGTAGATTTTGAAGAATCACTTCCTGCAAAAGCAGCTCTATTACGAAAACTGGTTATTAATGGACTACCAAAACTGAAGCACATATGGAACAAAGATCCACACAAAATGTTCTCCTATCAAAAACTAAACCATGTCAAAGTTCATCATTGTTTGAATTTGAAATATCTATTTCTAGTCTCTATTGCCGAGAGTCTTTCGGAACTTCGACAGCTTGATGTGCACCATTGCGGAGTGGAGGAGATTGTTGCGCGTGATCAAGAAGAAGCAAAAGTAGCTGCTACATTTGTCTTCCCACAAATAACCTCTCTGGATTTCAACAATTTACCTCAACTCAAAACTTTCTATCGTGGAGTACATACATCACAATGGCAGAACTTAAAAGAGTTGACCATGTGTGATTGTGACAATGTTGAGTTATTTGCTTCAGAATTATTCAACTTCCAAGAAAATAATGAGAGCCATCATGGTAGCTCAGTCCAACCTCTCTTTATTGTCGAAAAGGTAAAAGATTCTTTCTTCTTTTTAAATTGTAAGAAGAGTTGAAGAAGGAAGCTATGAACTTCCGAAATATTGCCCATACACAAAATATGATTGGATTCATATATGAGATTAGATTTAATTGGATTAGATTGACATATAACTACAAATTGACTAGACTAAAACTGTTTGGTGTACGTACTGGATGGGATTAGGATTTGAGTTTGAGATTTGATGAGACTGACAGTAGATTAATATATATGTGTGTGTAATTAAAAGATTGGATTGATTGAATTATAGAAGGGGTTTGTAATTAATTATAGAAGGGGTTTATGCTAAGAATCAGGATTCTAAACTCATATCTTATATTAATTATTATATTGCTAATTATATAAAATATAAAATAGTTATGGAATTTAGATAATTACTTTTATATAAAATATATAAATATTTTATAAACTATTTTATTTAATTTATTGTCTAAATACATAAATATATATATATATATATGTATATATTACATACGTTTTAATCTATTTAATTTATACATTATTATGGAAATAATCATGTAATCAATTGGAGCATTAATAGAAAGTCTATTAATAGTTTGCATTAATAGGAAGTGATGTTATACCTGATGGGCTTTGTAGTTTTGGCCATTTCTGATTTACACCACTGTACTAATTCTTTGTCGTTTGAATGAATGAATGAATATTTTACTTAAAAAAAAAAATAAAAAAAAAAATTGGAGCATTAATAATTATTTGATTTAAATATTGATTTTTATCTTATACACTGATAATTTTATTTTTGTTCTTTAAGTATACACCTTATATCCAATTAGTTTCTTTATTATTTTTTAAATAAATATATCCATGATAATTATTTTCGATTAGAATTGAAAAGAATATTATTAATAATTAAGGTGGCTTGTACATTGCAGGTCACATTCCCTAGCTTAGAAGAAATTAAAATTTCCAAGTCAAATAACTTGAAGATACTATGGCAGAAGGGAGCTAAGGAGTCTTTTTGCAATTTAAAATATATGGAAGTTAGTGCTTGCGATGAACTATTGACCATCTTTCAGTTTAATAAACTTGAAGGATTGTCAATGTCGAAGTTGTTAACTGTTACTATTAGTAACTATGCCTTGGTAGAAGAGATTTTTGATCTCCAAAAGGTAAACTTTGAAGAATCTCATTCTAGAGCAGTAATGTATCGATTACAAGAGCTGAATCTCAAAGGGCTACCAAAATTGAAGCACATATGGAAGAAGGATCCTCAAGCAGATTTGTCTTTTGAAGAATTACCAATGCCAAAGTCGTTAAAAGTTACGTACTGTGATTCAATAGAAGAGATTTTTGATCTCCAAGAGGTAAACTTTGAAGAATCTCATTCTAGAGCAGTAATGTATCGATTACAAGAGCTGAATCTCAAAGGGCTACCAAAATTGAAGCACATATGGAAGAAGGATCCTCAAGCAGATTTGTCTATTGAAGAATTACCAATGCCAAAGTCGTTAAAAGTTACGTACTGTGATTCAATAGAAGAGATTTTTGATCTCCAAAAGGTAAACTTTGAAGAATCTCATTCTAGAGCAGTAATGTATCGATTACAAGAGCTGAATCTCAAAGGGCTACCAAAATTGAAGCACATATGGAAGAAGGATCCTCAAGCAGATTTGTCTATTGAAGAATTACCAATGCCAAAGTCGTTAAAAGTTACGTACTGTGATTCAATAGAAGAGATTTTTGATCTCCAAAAGGTAAACTTTGAAGAATCTCATTCTAGAGCAGTAATGTATCGATTACAAAAGCTGAATCTCGAAGGGCTACCAAAATTGAAGCACATATGGAAGAAGGATCCTCAAGCAGATTTGTCTTTTGAAGAATTACCAATGCCAAAGTCGTTAAAAGTTACGTACTGTGATTCAATAGAAGAGATTTTTGATCTCCAAAAGGTAAACTTTGAAGAATCTCATTCCAAACCAGTAACGAATCACTTACAAGAGCTAGTTATCAGTATGCTACCAAAATTGAAGCACATATGGAAGAAGGATCCTCAAGCAGAGTTGTCTTTTGAAGAATTCCCAATGCCAAAGTTGTTAACAGTTAGTAACTGTGATTCAATAGAAGAGATTTTTGATCTCCAAAAGGTAAACTTTGAAGAATCTCATTCTAGAGCAGTAATGTATCAATTACAAGAGCTGAATCTCGAAGGGCTACCAAAATTGAAGCACATATGGAATAAGGATCCTCAAGTAGAGTTGTCATTTGAAAGCCTACAACAAGTGAAAGTTTCCGGTTGTCGAAGTCTAAAAGACCTTTTTCCAGCCTCCATTGCAAGGAATCTATCACAACTTGTACAGCTTAATGTGGACAGATGTGGAAAACTGGAGGAGATTGTTGCCAAGGAAGGAGAAGCAAAAGAAGCTGCTAGATTTGTCTTTCCGAAAGTAACCTCCATCAGGCTCAATGAATTACCTGAACTTAGAACTTTCTATCGAGGGGTGCATTCTTCAAAATGGGAGGTTTTAAAGGAGTTGAAAGTGGTTGGCTGTGACAAAATAGAGTTATTAGCATCGCAATTATCTTGCGTCCAAGAAAATAATATTGATATTTCAGTGCAACCACCTTTCTTTTTGGTTGAAAAGGTATTAGACCCACTTCTTTTAAATTGTGAATACGTACCTTTACAAACCAATTTATTTATCTTTTCATTTACAATTTTGAAAGGTCATTTGAAATTACTTGCAGTCAAGTATAAACATGCAGATGTTAATCAGAAACTCTATGTTGCTTTGCATTGACGTAGGAGAAGAGCTTATTAAAATTTTAATTTTAATTTTTTTATGGTAATATTAATTAGGGAGTTAGAGATGTTAACTAGATGCTTAAATGGCTAAATTTATACAATTATTGAATCCTCTTCTATATATGGCATGTTAAATATATGTAAATCATTCGATATTAGGCATTTTCCATGTTTTCTAACGGTGACTATTGTGACGATTAGTAAAGTGCATCCATATGTGAATGCAATGTAATTGTTAAAATCTAATCAAATTGAAAACCCATGTCAATCCAGATTTTTACTTTCGATTCAAGCAGGATTTGAATTAGTCCTTTTATTTCCCTTTTAAAAGGATATGAAGCTTTGTGAACATAACTGTGATTTTTTTATTTTATTTTTTTTGTTGATTTGTCACCAGGATTCTTTCCCCATCTTGGAAAAACTAATATTAATTGGAGGAGGTGCCCGGATGATGTTACAGTTTTCAGAAGAGCTCTTTTGCAAACTTAAATTTCTTCGGGTCTACAACGATAAATCAGTACACTCCCCACTTTGTATCCTTCAGAGATTTCGCCATCTACATGAGCTTCATCTCAAATCTAGTTCATACAAAGAGATATTTTCGTATGAAGAGGACGAAACACATGTTGAGAAGTTAACAGTAGGTGATTGTCAAAACTTGATTCAGCTAGTGCCATCATCGACATCTTTCCAAAATCTAACAGTTTTGAAGGTTTGGAGTTGCGATGGATTGAAGAACCTGATGACGTCCTCAACAGCCAAAAGGTTGGTGCAACTCAGAGAAATGGCAATAGGATCCTGCAAGTCAATGATAGATGTAGTAGCAAAGGGGGGAGATGTAACAGAGGACAAGATTATTTTCAGCAAATTGAGTACTTTAACACTTAGTAATTTACCAAGTCTCTCATGCTTCTGCTCTGAAAATTACACTTTTGAATTACCATCTTTGGAAGAAATAATTGTGTACAAATGCCCCGAGATGAAGTATTTCTCCTTAGGAGACATAACCACACAGATATTACTGGTAGTAAGGAGAGACTCCAAGAACTATTTTGCATATGGCCTGAATACCATCATACAAAAGACACGTAATTCAAGGTACATGTATAGTTGGAGAATCACCGCAAGGCAACTAAGTTTTTTAAAATGTCTTCTAACCTCACCTCTTCAGTTACTTGCTTTTTGCTCCTTAATTTTCTAATTTCTTATCATTCTCTATGTTATACACTTTCATTTGGTTTGTGTAACCTCTGTTTTCCATCGTCTTTGTTACACATAAATAGGGTAGATCTTTCCCGGGAACGGGAGAAGAAGCATTCCTGCGACACTGATGATGATTCCAGCGACCTGGAATCAAATCCCACTGTTTCAGATATCCTTGCTAGCTGCGACCTGGAATCAGATTGATGATTACTTTGAAACTCTTAATAAAATGCAGAGATTTAAACAAACAAATGAGTAAGTATTGAGAAATTTAAACTTAATTTTGTGGATTTTTTATTATATTTATTTTTTCATAAATAATTCGGGTTTTGACACGATTCAATGGTGCAAGTGTGAGGAGCATACTACTGGGCCAAGGACATTTATTATACAAAAGATTTTTATACAATTGTTAACCATATTTGGATGCCTAGATTTAACATCCTTGATAGCTACACTAACCAGCTGCCTCTTGCTCTCTCCCCTTGTATCTATTCACACAGCTACCGCCATATACTATCAAGTCCCACTGCTTCAGATATCGAATAGAAGGTAAGAAATACATCTTCTCTCCGATATGCAAACACTTAAAGTTTACTGAATTTTAATTAAATCAAGTTTTCCATTTTTTGTTATTATCTTGTCACTTATGCATGAATTTTTTGAGTTCCATGAATTTATTTTCATTTTTGCTGTATGTGAAACCATTTATGAGAGTGTGCTAAATTGAATCTATTTAAGAAGTGCATAAAGTGAAATTTCTATATAGCTCATGCTTTCAACTTTTATATATATATATATATTTCGTGTTACAGATGAAGCCCTACACCTACAGATGATTGTAGTGAGAGTTCGACAGTAAATTGGTGCTAGTCCTACCTCCTACATAACATATGGAGTAAGGAGGGTTTTCATTGAAGGTCGTGAGACATTGTGACTCATGTTATTCATATCGGAGTCAGATGTGCGAGGTTCTTTTGCTTATACATGCATTGTTTTGCTTTAGCTTTTCCTTCATAATAATGTTGCTGCTACTAAAAAGTACGACCATTGTAATCTAATTGGTGCAGTGACCCCACGCTGCCATATTGGTTGGCACCGCTTAAAATTTATTTGAAGTGTTCTGCATTTGTTGAGAGGTTTATATGTATGCAATCTAATGAATTTCTCAATTGCTATTTGATGAAACTGTTCCATGAACTAGTGTGTTTAAAGGTCTTCTAATTAGTCTCACTAATGTTCTTTTCTTCTGCTGTGGTCGCACACACATCACACTCAACCCCACATTTTCATAAATTATTATCATGAACATTTGAGGTGAAAGATAGTCCTCATATGTATCGATGATAATTTGAAACTATAATTCCCGGAGCAGAAGCTGATAAGATTTGTCAAACGAGCAAGCAACAACTGCTTCAACTTTTTGAAAATAATCTCATCGGTTGTCACATCATCATTTTGCATTCTTGAATGCTGATTTCAAGGAGTTACACCATACTTTTGGCTGTTGAGGACGTTACCAAGTTTATCAATCCATCGTAATTACATACATCTAAAGTTGTTAGGTTGATCAAATTGTGACAATACAGTACATTTAGAATTTCTAGATTTTGAAGAATCATGCTGAGAACGGCACTATATTGATCAAATTGTGACAATACAATACATTTAGAATTTCAAGATTTTGAAGAATCACGTCCATCCAGGGTTTCGTTTCCACATCTGATTCAGATCAGGAAGTGCATACAGCATTAAAGCTATGCAAGTGCCCTAGCATGTTTCTGGACCTCTTCATATGAGAATATTTCTTTGTATGAACTAATACTCAATACAAGCTTTTTTAGATTGTGAAATCTTTGAAGCAACCAAGTAGAAAGACTGCAGATTTATCATTCATCATGTGAAGAATTTTTAGTTTGCTAAACAGATCTTCTGGAAACTGGCCCTGCAATATCATTGTCATGTCCTTTCTGCCCATTGTCAATATCTTCAAGTTGGGGATGACCTGCAGACCAATCAGACAGAAGCAAGCAATCTAAGCAAAATGTCCAAAATCAAAATCCTTAAATTAAGACTGGCATGCGACTAATGTTGAAGCTGCCACAAGTAAACCACCAAATCCTTAACATTTTAGATAATTAACAGTTAAATGAATCTTCATACCTTTTCAACCAAAAACAGGGATTCTTGAGCTCCGATATCAAGTTGACCATTTTCTGAAGTAAATATCTTTACGCAGTTACAATGATACACTGTTAACTTCATTAACATTGGCCATTCTGATGTATGGATTCCAAGATACAAAGTTCTAAGCAATTCTGATGTATGGCAATTCTGATGTATGGACTCCAGGATACAAAGTTCTAACTTCCATCAATCTCAATTTGCAAAAGGAATTCTCAGCAAGTTAGTTCTGCCGTATCATCTTCAAGTTATCCAAGTGAGAAATTATCCAAGCTCTGGAATGCAGCCTGTAGTATTCATGCCACTGAGTTACTAACATTCTTTTTATTCTAATTGATTATGAATGGAACATATGTCCAGAAAAAATGAAATTACTAGCAAATAAGGCAGGTAAAAATAGGAATACAAATCAAATTATTGAAGATTTCTACCTTTCTGACCAAAAAGAGTGGTTGGTGTGCTGGAGCATCAAGTTGCCCTCCGCTGTAGTTTCCTGGTAGCTAGGATGTTTTGAAACCAATATCTCTACTCTGTCACAATGATATACTTCCAACTTCTTTAACATCGGCCATTCTGATATATGTATTCCAGGGTAAAAATTCAGCTAGTTTGCAGAGTCTCAGGGAGGTCATACGTGGAAAGACAAATCTAGCAGCTGCTTTTGCTTCTCCTTCCTTCGAAACAATCTCCTACACTCCACAATTGTACATATCAAGTTCTTCAAGTTGCAAAAGACTTATGGCAATAGAGGCTTGAAAGAGTTTTTCAGACTTTGACATGCAGAAACTCTCACTGCACGTAGATTTCGAAAGGAGAGGATTCCTTGGGGATCCTTGTTCCATACGTACTCCAGCTTTGGTAGACATCTAATATGCAAGTTTATTAGCTGATTTACTGTCGTATCATGTGTTTCTTCACAATTCAGCCCCTGGAGTTCATATATCTCTTGTAATGAACCACAATCAATAATAGACAGATACTCTAGGCATGACCATCTTCCACACATGTAGAATGGAAAAATAGGGTAGATTATTGCAGTGTTTAACGGTCATTGCTTTTAATTTGCAAAAGTAATTATCTGCGAGTTGGTCCTGCCATATCATTTTCATGTTGTCCATATGAGAAATAATTATGTCTTCTAAGTTGGGGAACACAGAACACAGCCTGCAGCATTCATGCAATAGAAAATAATTGGAAAACGTTTATCAGAAAAAGGAAAATAATTGGAAATAAGAGACATCTAATGACGAAAACACGATATATTCTCGAATACCTCAAAGCTTGCACAACAAGGAAAGAAGCAAAGAGAAGATTTACCCTTTCACCAAAGAAAGGTTGCATGCCAATATGTCAAGTCTCTGCCTGACTCATTATTTCAACTCAATTTTTCAACTTCTTTTCCAACTATCGTAGTTGTGGTTGTATCTTCAGAGATGAATGTCTTCAATTCGGTGCATCGATCTATGTGCAGTACTTTCAAGGATGGAAGTTCAATGTAACTTCTTGAATAGAATCTTGTGAGATTTTCAAGATCTTGTATCGTTGGATACATCAATTTAGGAAACATTTGATCTTTCCTTTCTTCTTCTCTTACTTCTTTGACTGTTATCTCCTCCAATACTGAGCATTTGCATATCATGAGGCGTTGGAGCTGCACAAAGTTTCTAACCATCGAAGATGTGAACAGATATTTTAAATTCCCACAGCCATGGAGGGTCAATTTCGTCAGGTTTTGAATGCAGGAAGTTGTTGCTGGGAGTTGGTTGTGCCATATCCTTTCAAAAATAATTGCAGGCAATTCCGAGGCTGCCAAGTTGGGAAACTTAAGCTGCACACAAGTGATAATATTTTAGCAGGTACACCCATGCCATAACATTCTAATGAAAAAAACAATTGCCTTCTAATTTTCAAATATGCAGAATCAAGCATATATTGAAGTTCTTATAAATTGGATAAATTTTCAATGCCATAACAATTGTATGTCTAAAATGTAGCATATAAAGAGCAGAGTTTAGCAACCTGGGGTTTAATTAACAATAACAATTTTACTGAAAACAAATGGTAGTCATAACTATGCATCTAATGTCAAATAGGAACCCTTGAAAAAAAATCCTTAGACCATGCAAGAGATGGAACATTCAAGTCATAATCAATCCAACCGATGAGTCTAAATGTAAAATGTGATTTATGCTACTGTTAAAGCTTAGTGAGTGTGTTAGATTCATTTTCTCTGACGATTGTTTTTTTTCACGTGTTGATAAAACAAGAAACAAAAAGTAAAATGATAGAGAACATGGTTATGGTTAGCTTACCTTCCCGTCTAAAACTACTTCATTAGACCTTATTTCATCCGTCAATAGCTTCTGTGTATTCTGCAGTACAATTGCCATGCCATGGAGTCAACAATACACAGAAAGTTGGGACACTAAGCTTGTGAGATTCATTTTCTCTGACGATTGTTTTTTTTCACGTGTTGATAAAACAAGAAACAAAAAGTAAAATGATAGAGAACATGGTTTTATGGTTAGCTTACCTTCCCGTCTAAAACTACTTCATTAGACCTTTTTTCATCCGTCAATAGCTTCTGTGTATTCTGCAGTACAATTGCCATGCCATGGAGTCAACAATACACAGAAAGTTGGGACTATTCTGAACATGGAGATGCTTCAGTTGCAGAAACCCCTTCCCGACTAAATCATATATAACATTTTTTACACCCTTCAATCTATCCAAGAATTGATATTCAATTCCATTAAACCTGAAATGAACCCATCCTCCAAGAAAATGCCAGTGTTTAGCTTGGAATCTTATACTCTCTAGACCAGTCCCAGTTATCTCTTATGAAGTATCTTTCTAGATTCTTGGAGAACAAGCCTTATGGTAGAATCTTTATTTCTTGAATTTGTATTTCTAAAGCGGCCAAGTGAGACAAATGCTTCAATTCATCAAGGGTAGTGTTACTTCTTTCAATGTTGAGTTCTTCAACCTCCCACTGATAAAATCCATTGCCCAAATACAATTCTTCTAAGAGGGATAAGCTTGATATAACACCTGAAGGTATAACTTGTAGTTTGGAACAATTGCTCAAATCTAACAACCTTAGTCGATTCAAGTGACCTATCTCAGCAGGCAACTTCTCAATTTCAGAACTCGAAAAGCTAAGGATTTTTAGATTCTTTAGGTCTCCAATAACAGCTACATCTTTTAACATGCATTGATTCAGACAAAATGTTTGAAGATTCATTAGAAGATGAAGTGATGAAGGCAGCAAACACAAATGCATTCTAGTCAAATCTAAAACTCTGAGCTCTGCCATCCCAGAGAAAAACTTATCGGGGATTCTCAAACAAGTACGCTTATCCTTGTTATGCATATTAAAAAAAATTAATTGTGGACATTCCAAACCTTCAGGAAGCTCACTAGTATCACCATTAGACAACATGATTGCAGTGCATTTTCTCCCCATAAGAACATGATGGTCTCTAGACGCAACCAATATGGCAACATCATGAACAACATCATGCATAGAAAACCTCTCACTGTCATAACTGTCAAGCAGCAAGCAAGAGGCTTTAAGTTTATGGACCATTGTAAGTACGGTTGGAAAGTGTTGACTAAGGGAGTAATTCTAGGAGTAAAATCCTAGGAGGATTTCTAGGAATTAATTTCCTATAACTGTGGACTTGTAAATTAATTATTAGTTAACTAATTAATTCCTAAAAATTAATTAGTTAGCAATTATTGCTTTAATTGTGGGCTTAATTGTAGGCTAAGTAAGGAAACTTCTCTTGTATATATATGCCTTATTGTAACTATTTGAATATAAAAATCAATATAGAAAATCTTCAAGTACTTTATCTCGTGCTTCTTCAATCGCTCCAATGCCTTTAAATAGACCTAGACCAATTCCATGCTTCAACAAATCTGGAATAAAAGCATTGTAGCCATCCCCTATTAGACTGCAAAGCAGAAAAGTTGACTTGAGTTCCTCACTGTCCAAATAATTATAACTCAACTCTATAGTTGAATACAGAACTGCTTGCATTCCTTCAAAGTTTCTCGAGGAAGGACTTCTCAGTTCTCTCAAGGCATTTTTCCATTCAAATAAACTCTTGTTTCTTAATGCCTTTGCTACAGTTACAATAGCTATTGGCAAACCCACATTCCTTGGATACATCGATTGCTATAGATCTCAAATCATCGTTTTCAATATGATCTCCTGCCATCATCTTAAATAAACCCCAAGTTTCTTTTAACTTCAAAACATCAAGCAAGAAATTATTTTGACAATTCATCTCACTTGACAACACATCCCGACTTCTTGATGTTAGCAGTATTTTACATCCTTCAGCATCTTCTCCGGGAGGAATTCCTACCGTCTCCAAATCAAGACACATCCAAATATCGTCTAAAACTACAAGAATCTTCTTCTCTTTCTTCAATCGTGCACATAGCCTCCTTGCTCTTCCTGATTCACTCTCCTCAGAAAATCTCAGTCCCAAATCATCTACTATTTCCCCTTGAATCCTTCTTATGTCTGGAGTCTGGGATACAACTGCAAAAACTACCACATCAAAGATCTTGTCTCTCTTGGCCTGTCTGGCAACTTCCATCACTAGTGTTGTCTTGCCAACACCGCCCAATCCATACACCCCAATCATTTTGACATCAGGACTACTCAATGCAATTAGAATATCCTTCAAAGTGGATATTCTAGATTCAAAGGCCTCATAACCTTTAACCGATGTAAGCCACATCTTCTCTGGAACAGTACAGTAGGAAACTTTATCAAAAATCCCTTCTTCCTGGAGTTCAACAACTGCCTTCACCACCTTCACTGCTTTTCTACTCAGTTGATAGCTCTTCTTCAAATTAGGACACAACCCCTTGAAACATTGCTTCTTCGATTTCTCTCCATCTCCAAGAAAACCCCCCGCCTCATCAACGATCTTGTTCACACTGATCAGCCACTTTTCAACATCATGTTCGATCTCTTCCCCTTTTGGTTCAGCATCATCAACTAAATGCTGCACCCTCTCTCTTCCGTCCACTAGCTACTCAACTTGCTTCTTGAGGCTCTCAAAGTTGCTCTTATAGTTGCACAAATAACCAAGTTGGCATCCAAGAGGAACCACTAGGTACTCAGCAACTTTTCCCACGACAGAAAAAACGATCTCCACCATTTCCAACACACTTTTTTTTTTTTTTTTCTCTTTCAAGTTTTGTAAACTAAACTTGAAGCAAAGTGAATATAAAATAAAAGCAGTGGTAAAACTATATAGTAAGAAAAACAACAGTGACAAGAACAAAACAATAGCAAAGTGTTAAGAACAAACAATGAAAATGAGAAAAATAATTTGTAATTAAGTATTTTAACCCAAGATCAACAACTCTATACTGCGTTCATTCAACATTGAAAGCAACTTTCTGATTTTTGTTTTAATATTATTATAATTTTTTATCTATTGTTAGCTACAAAAGTAGTACAACTTCTATGAACATCTTCATATGAAGCACTTTTGTTGAAGTCATGCATGTCAATTACTGGAGATTCAGTCCTGCCATATCAGTCTAACAATTGCTTGTATTCCTGATGGGTACAGAACTACAAATTCTTTGCACACATTCATAATCATATGTTTACCACACATGGTTTAAGCAAATGCAGAATTCACACATTTACATCATGAACTTGAATTGTCCTTTCACTCCCCACAATTATGGCATCATGGAACTTGAGGCCACTAGACATAAGTAGATAACAAATTGGAGTACTGAAACAACTACAAATGGAAAGAACCCTCCCCAATTCAACCTCTAATGATCAAATGTAGGAAACATAAATATCGTTACACATTAAAGCAGAAATGCTGTTTTTAAGGAGAATTTAAAGCAGAACAATGGAGATAGAAAAAGATAGCCCTCTCACCATCAGACTTCAATTGAAATAAAATGCGCCTCAATGTCTGTCAAAGCACATATGTAGTGAAAAGTGGCCTCTTTCCAGACAGAGCATAGAAGGATGACTTCAACTTCTTTAGAACTCTGGACATTGAGTATTGAAGATAAAAGCAAAATCTGCAGAAAAATAGATGGATCCATTAAAAAAATGAATGAAAAAAAAAGAGAAAAAACCATAAGTAGCCATAGGAAACATTAAACTTTCCTTAATAACCACTTTTGAAATTTTAATTGTTAATAACCACTTTTTTAAAAAACTTTCAGTGTATGTCCATCAATTACAAGATTACCCCTGAAATTAGTTTTCTTTTTTTAAAACCTTGAAACTTGAAATCATGAATAAATTGAAAATGACCAAACTTGAAATCATGACTAAATTTAAATATTCAAACTTGAAATCGTGCCTAAATTGAAAATATTGAAACTTGAAAAATGGACTAAATTGAAATTATCCTTAGGTTTTATTTTTTCCCCTTTTTCTTCTTCCTTCTCTTCTTCCTCAAATTAAATTAGGTTTAGGTTTTGTTGATTTCTCATGTTGTTGCAGATCATGTCGCCGGAGAGCTTCGCCGAAACACGCCGGACGTCGAGCTGGACCAGCGCTGTCGACGACCAGCGGCGCACGAAGGCACCGCTGGTCGTCGACGGCGCTGGTCCAGCTCGACGTCCGGCGTGTTTCGGAGACAACTCCGGCCTCTCCGGCGGTGGTCGAAGGGATGGAGAGGAGAAAAGAGAGAGAGGACCGGGAGAGAGAGCAGAGGAGAGAGAAAAGAAAAGAGAGAAGGTGTTTGGGGGATGGCTTTTATATGGGGACTGTCTAGTAATTTCCCAAAAACATGGTTATTAATAAATAAAACTTCGTTTGTGGTTAAAAAAGAATTTCCACTAATGTTTGCGGTCATTGTGGGTAATTTCCACAAAAAAAAAAAAAAAGGGAGAGAAGAAGATGGAGATAGAGATGCCGGGGATCAAAACCTGTACCTCTCGCATGGAAAGCGAGAACTCTACAATTTGCACAGCAATGTCGAATTGAAGAAGAGCTAAAGCAGAACAACAAAGACAGAAAAAGAGGGCCGTCTCACCATCTGACTTCAACAGAAAAAAAAATCCAAGTAACTAATGGGCCTGCTGGTGTAGATGTTGACAAAAGGTTATGCGGACGTGGTTACTGATGTGTTTGGGCATGTCAGCATAGTTTACAGATGTGGTCGACAATGTCAGCTATTCTGCATACGTGGCTACTGACGTGTCATGGCACATCATCAATATCGGACGTGGCTACTGACATGACTACACATGTCAGCACAGTCCTCCAGACAGACAGTAAAATGCTAGCGAGGCTGCTGATGTGCACAGGCAAATCAAAAGGTACTTTCTGCAGAAATGTCTACTTACGAGCCAGGGCACATCAACACAGTTTGCTGGAGTGTCCGTGAACGTCTGTGAAATATGCTGGCAAAGCGTATGGCGCTTCATCAATGTTTAGAGATGTATATGTCACGTCAACGTCTGCTGCCATGGACTGATGATGTGCTCGGACACATCAGCGAAACCTGTTGTCTGGCTACTGACATGCCCCAGCATGTAATCTGGATTTGCTTACATGGCTGGTAATGTCAGCTAGGTCTGCTGGTGTGGCTACTGACGTTCCCATAAAAATAGCAAAACCTGCTGTCATGGCTTGGCACGTCAGCTATGTTTGCAGACATGGCAGAAAATAAAAGGGCGCGAATCTAACCTGTCTTAATTTCCAAATCTGGAACATCTCAGTCTTTCAAATCTCTCAACAAACTCAGAAATTAGTGTCGTTTCAATACTCAGACATGTCGACCTGCATCAAAACAATCTTTCAGATGAGCTGTCGATCTGTAAATTGAAAGATCTTCAATTTATGGTCCTGTCCCATAACAATCTTGATTATGGTTTAATTTCTTCAATTATATACGCACACAAAATAAATAAATAAAAATCAACAAACAACCAAGATAAGAGATTCAGTGAATTAGTTTACATACCACTTGTCCTATGTATTCACGTCGCCATCCCAACACCCGTCATTCCCATCCACTGACAGCTGCATTTTCCATAGCCTCGGCGTGCTTGATACTCCTCGAGAGAAAATTTTCATCCCAGGGCATTCATTCACGATTAATTGTTCCAAAGATGGGAATTCGAAAGCATAATTTCCAGAACAAAAGCTTATGAGACGTGGCAGACGATGAAGCGACAACCACTTCAACTTGCTCAAAATAATATCATTTCTTGTTGTGTCTCCCTCATTTGCTACTATATCTGTGATCATTTTGCGTCCATCTATACTCATTTTTGTGAGTTGCACCAGGCTTCTGGCTGTTGACAGTGTTATTAAGTTGATGAGTCCGTCGCAACTCTGTATGTTCAGAGTTGTTAAATTTTCTAAAGACGCTAAGGATGCCACTAGATTAATCAAGTTGTGACAATTCCATACATGTAGAATTTCGACATTTCGGAGAACTGAGTCCAGTTTGGAGTCTTGTTTCCAGATGCACTTCAACTCAGAAAGTGCATGAAACTTTAAAACTTTTATTTTTGCTAGCATACCAGCATGTTTTTCAATATCTCCATGTAAGAATATCTCTTTGTATGAATAAGACCTCATTACAAGCTCTTCTAAATTGCGAAAACCTTGAAGGAAATCGAGTGGAAAAACAGATGATTCATCTTGCACAACCTGAAGAACTTTAAGTTTCTGAAACTGGCCTTGCCATATCACTGTCACATCCTGTGGCTTAATGTCAATTCCTCTAAGTTGGGGACGACCTGTATATCAGACAAAAGAGATTTTAAGTTTATGTTGTCTCGGAATATTTCACAGCATATATAGCAGTTATATATAGTTTTTAACAGACAAAGGGGTGAATAATGTTAACCAATAATCAGGCCACAGGCCAACTAATGTAATAACTCAAAACCTGCAGGATTTGAAAATAATGCTAATCGATATTTGATAATCAAGACATAGGTCATCTAATTGTGTGACAACTGAAGCCTAATTAAGATTAACGAGTCTTATATAATGAAGCTGACAAAAGTAAACCATTAAATCCTTAGCATGTTAGAAAAAATTGATATAATGACATTCGATCATACTTGACTGGAGTAGTTATGTTATGTTCCAACTTCAACTCACTCATGTTCGCATGGAAATACAAATCATTCTGTTCAGAGGTCTACCAGGTTCCACTTCGACACATTTAAAAAATAAATGACCGCATACCTTATCAAACAAGAAGGGTTGATTTGCCAAAATATCAAGTTGGTTCTCTGTGTTGATGTCCTGGAAGCTAAGAAATTCTGGAGCAATAATCTTTATTTTGTCATAATGATACACCACCAGCTCTTTTAATACCGGACATTCTAAAGTATGTGCTCCTGGGTAGAAAGCTCTAAGTTCAGGTAGTGTCCAGAGTTTCAAGAAGATTAACCATGGAAACAACACAAACCTAGCAGCTGCTTCTGACTCTTCCTTCCCAACAATCTCCTCCGCCCCATGGTTTTCCACATAAAGCTCCTCAAGTTGTAAAAGACTCCAGGCAATAGATGCTGGGAAGAGGTATTTCAGACTCTGACATTCTGAGACTCTCACCATTTGTAGTTTCTGAAAAGAGAGGTATTCTTTGGTATCCATATTCCATGTGTGACAATTTCGATAGACCATGAATATACAATTTTCTTAACTGAGTTACTGCATTAGAATGTTTTTCTTCTGAATTTAGCCCCTGGAATTCAAAAATTGCTTCCATTGAACCACAATCAGCTACAGTTAGCAACTCTAGTCTTGAAAATCTTTGAAGTATATTGCATGGAAAAACAGTCAGCAGCTTCTCGCAACAATCAACTTTCATTAATTTTAGTTTGCAAAAGGAATCCTTGGCAAGTTGATTGTGCCATAACATCTTCAAGTTTCCCATGTGGGAAATTACCAGTTCCTCTAATATAGGGAATGCAACCTGTGGGATTTATACATTATTGACTTTCTTTCAACTATAATTGAAAATGCTCAGAAAATATCAGAGAGAGAGAGAGGGGGGATAGTTGGAAATGAGACCAAAAAGCTAGAATAATGGGGAAAGAAAAACAGAAAGAGATAGAAGAATAATAGTAATATACCTTTCCATCGAAGAAAGGTTGTATCTCAGAACCTTGATTCTCCACCAAGTTCATTTTTTCGACATCTTTTCCAGCTGTAATGTCTGAGCTTATATTTGTCAAGATGAATGCTTTCATTTCGGGGCATTTCTCTATCTGCAGTTGTTTCAATGATGGAAATTCAATATGATTACACGAATAAAATCTCTTAAGGTTGCCAAGATCTTCTATCCTTAGGTAGTTTAATTGAGGAAACAGTATATTCTTGCTTTCTTCTTCTCTTAAACCTTCAATGACTACTATCTCCTCCAATATCGTGCACTTGCATATCTCAAGGTATCGGAGCTGCACAAAACCATTAACTATAGAAGATGGAAATAGACTTTTTAAATTTCCACAGCCTTGCACGATCAACCGTGTTAAATTTTGGATGCAATTGGCTGGAAGTTGGTTGCACCAGATCTTCTCAACATTAATTGCAGAAAGTTCCAAGGCCTCCAAGTTGGGGAACAGGACCTGCAGACAAAGTTCTTATTTCAATATCTTTTCTCATAAATTCAAAATGATTTTAAAGTTGAACATTTGATGCCATAAGGGTCAAGAATGTGGCAACCGGTCTGAAGATCCAAAACTTCTACGACATCACCAAGAGTCACTATAAAGAACACTCCATTACAAGCAACCACTCAACTTTCTCTGTATAAAAAGCTTAGCCTACTCCATTCTAGTAAAAGACTTAAAACAACATTTTCCATGATCTGAGAATTAACAGCATCAAGCATTGTATGGAGTTCTTCTTCATTAGATAAGATAACAAGCATACCAACTGCATGTCAAAGATACAGCTTTAAATAAACAATTATTTTTAGCAGTCTGAGGTTCAACTAATGAAATTAAAAGTTCACAGAATTGATATATAAGAAACAAAAAGAAAATGTACTACTTAAGCACATAGAAATGCAATGACGAGGACACGATAACAGATGCTACAAAATTCATCAACCATTCTAAGAGACAAACAATAAGGTACAGCCAAGAGCTCAGTGAGTGCGTGAGCTTTCTCTTTCTTTTCTCTTAAGGGATTTATTTTTCTGCATATGTGAAATTAGGAGCAAAAAGAATAACATGATAGACAACAAGGGTGTTATGAACCAACCTTTTCATTAAAAAGTGGCATGGGAGCACCGATCTCATCCTCCAAAATGATTTCATTGGACTGTGTACGAGTTGTCAATAGCTTCTGTCTTTTCTCTGAAATGAAAGGTATGTCTAGTATAGAGCAGAAGCTTGCTAGACGTGGTAGAGACCTAAGAATCAGGGTGTGCACTTTTTATTTTTCAATGCTCGAGCTACTGTTACAACAGCAATGGGCAAACCTGCACATTCCTTGACTACCCGAATTGCTAAAGACTGCACTACACGATTTTCAACACAACTACCTGCCATCTTCTCAAATAAGCTCCAAGTTTTCAACCAAGAAATTAGTTTGTGAATCCATCACGTTTGACAACACATCTAGACATCTTGATGTCAACAATACTTTGCACCCCTTATTATCGTCTCCACATGGAACTCCTATTATCTCCAAATCAAAAATTGACCAAATATCTTCCAAGATGATAAGAATCTTATTATCTTTCTTCAATCATGCACGTAGCCTCCGTGCTCTTCCAATTCGCTCTCTTCAAAGAATACCAAACCCAACCCATCTGATATCTCCCCTTGAATCTTTTTTACATCTGGGGCCTGGGATACAACTGCAAAAACTACCTCATCAAAGAGTTTGCATCTCTGGGCCTGTCTAGTAACTTCCTTCACTAGTGTTGTCTTCCCAACACCACCAATCCTGTACACTCCAATCATGTTGACATTAGGATTACTTAATGCGTTTATTAGACATAAGCCACATATTCTCTGGAACAATGTGGTAGGACACTTGATCGAATTTCCCTTCAGCCAGGAGTCCAGTAACAGCCATCATCTCCTTCCTTGCTTTCTTGCTAAGCTGATACCGGATCTTCAAATCAGGACACAACCCTCCAAGGCACTGCTTCTTCGCTTTCTCTTCATCTCCAGCAAAAATATCCACCTCATCAATGATCATGTTCTCACTTATCAACCCCTTTTGAACATTCTGTAAAATCTCTTCCATATTTCTTTCAGCATCATTAACCAAATGCTGCACTCTCTCTTTTTCGTTCCTCAGCTTCTCAAATTGCTTCTTGAGATTGTCAACGTTGATTTTTATAGTTGCATAGATAACTAAATTGACGTCCCATGGGAGCAACCAAGTATTCAGCAACTTTCCCAGCAACAGAAACAACAATTTCTACCATTTTCAAACTCTCCCCTCCCACAATCCCACCTCTATTTCCTTCTCTTTTAAGTTTTGACAGTGGTGTATGAAAACAAACCAAATGAAAACAAAACAGTGACAACAAGAAGCAAATTGTGAAGAAATGCCCAACAACAAAAAAAGGTGAATAGCATCTGATTGCAGAGAAACAATGAATATAATAAACTCAGCATTGGATTGTTTTCGTTGGTTCTTGTCATTTATATATAATTTTAATAAAAGCTAATAAAACAATTTGAATGATTCAAACCAATGACTATACAATGATACAAAAATAAAAAGTTGAATCGGTAAACAGTACTCACCAGACAACATCATCATCTTCAAATTCAAAAACCTCTCGAGTCGTGACTCGTGATAGTTCTCCATGACTGATTGATTATCAGAGAAATCAAAACTAATTAAAAAAAAAAAGGTTATAAAAGAAAATAAAGAGAGATGGAGATGCAGGGGATCGAACCTGGTACCTCTCGCATGCAAAGCGAGCGCTCTACCATTTGAGCTACATCCCCTATTGGTAAAACTTTTAAATATTATTTATTTTTCGATTTATTGTAATGAAATAAATTTTTTTATTTAATAAAAGGGAGAATCGCAAATACCCCCCCAACTTTTAAGCTAATGGCAAATCAAACCCTCTGGTTTGAACAATCAGCAAACAACCCCCTACAAATTTGAACAATCAGCAAATAACCCCCTACAAATCAGCAAATAACCCCCTACATGCAGCAAAAAATGCAAGGGTTCTTAATGGTAGGGGGTTGTTTGCTGATTGTTCAAATCAGAGGGTTTAATTTGCCATTAGCTTAAAAGTTGGGGGGGTATTTGCGATTCTCCCTTAATAAAAACCACAACACTCCACACAAAACACTCAAATTTATAAACAAACAAATCAAGGCAGAAGCAACGTACTATGATGATCTAATTATATTTATGAAAGGTACTGATTTATAAGTAACCAAACTTGTTACATTTTATGATACATTAATGATATGCTATATGTTTTGTTTTGTTATATTCAACATTGAATTTTGTTACATATTATGATACATTAATGATATGTTATAATGTTTTGTTTTGTTATATTCAACATTGCATTGCTTACTACTCAGAGCAAGAATTTTATATATAGTGGTTTCTTCGGCTTTTATCACCCAAAAGAAGAAATGGGTGAAATTGCAATATCATTCTGAGATTGATAAAGGGAAATGCTTGAAGAGAAATTTAGGGAATTTAATGAGCAATTGGGTTAAATATCAAGCAGTTGGATTTATCGTTGAAGCAAAAAATATCGACTTGACTTAATTATGCATTCACTCAAGGACCGATGCAGTGTAGGTTTTAATTTTTATAACTTCTTTACTTTTCATGTTTTTGAGTTTTTTTCCCTAGCTATTTCATTTTTTTTTTTCTAGTTTTCTATATACGAGACATCTAATATTTTTCCATCAAATCACATTTTAAAAATATCTTTGATTTTATATATAATATTTCTTTCGATGAATCTTATAACTTAAAGAACAACTGTCGATTCAATGATGAATCTTGTGTCCCACGTTGTTTCCTCGACATAGATACTGGAAATTCATTCATCGGGTTTGCTTGAACAAGTTTTGACTTGCGTTCGGCATGGCCTCATATGACATGCTATGCCAAAAAACCAAAACAGTTGCTCAATAGAATTGTGAAATTGATTGACAAAGAGAAAGTTAGAGAATGTTTTGTTGACTATTCATCGATGTATGGTCTTAGTTCGGAATTGGACCATCGTGCATAGGTCTTCTATTGGTTGCTTAAGAATTTTCCATTCACATTCGTGAATGAAAGGTTCTCAAGTCAAGACGCCGATTCTCACGCCGATTCTCAAACTGTATAAGAAAAAAAAAATTATAAGATACTAATAATAATAAATTAAAAAAATTATTTATTAATCGAATAAGACTGATTGGCACTAATGAGATTTTAATTAAAAATTGTTGTGTAGATTTTATGCAGAGGTTCTTTTTATTTTTATTTTATTTTTTGTAATAGATTTGATTAGATAATGTTACCAGATTAAAAAAAAAGTTTTTATAAACAGTGTTTTTTATTGTTTGAAATAGAAAAAACAAATACACAAATAAAGGAAGCTACCAGCAAAACTAGTTATAAAACAAACCTTAAAAAATTGGACAGAAGAATCATGGTCATTGCCCATTGGCCGGTGATTTCTTGGTTAGATTCCGTGGCTGAGATTTCTTTATGAAACTCACTTTCATTGCTAGCTGTAAATAAAAGCAAACTTCAACATTAGTTACTATAAACTACAAAGGGCGGAACAAGAGAAAGCTAACTTCAACATTAGTTTACTACGAAGACCGTTTCAGAATCTCTCACAAAACTCAAAACTCTATTACACCAAAACACTCTCTAACGGTTCAAAAGACTTGTTCTCTACAAAACTTTATAATACGTGTTAGAGACAAAACCTGAACCTATATAAATAAGGTTAGGAATCTATATCAAATACGGTTATCGACTAATTTAATTCACATATTAACAGTAATAACAATTATTAATTAAACTAAAAAAAAAAAAAATATTTAAAAACAGTAATAGTGATTTCACGTGAAGAGATTTTGGGGAAAAAAAAAACCGAAAACATCTGCTTAGACGTTTTAATAAAATTTTCAAGTAAAAGTAATTTATATCAAACAAATCTTCAAAGTATGAAATTTATGCCTCCAAAATACAAATATGTCCTATCATTATAAAGATTTCGTGACAAATCTTTTTTTACTTTTTTTTACTTCTGGTTTTAGAGTTAAAAAAAAAAAAAAAAAAATCACATCACAAAAAACAACAAGTGAGAATCTAAGATCAGAGAGGGATAGAGTGAGTGAGAGGCTGAATAGAAATTCAAGAGAAAACTAACAGCCGTAGAGGTGTCCACGGCTGGCGAGAGACGGCGGAGAGAGAGGATGAAAGGAAAAGAAATGTAAAACCTTAAAACGTGAGACGGTGGATTAGAGCTAGAGTGGGTGAGGAGGCTGAGAGAAAAACAAATGAGTGGTTTATAGATGTAAAATCTATGGACTTCAGTGTAAAAACCTTAGAACTTAAGGACTTCAGTGTAAAAGCCGTAGTTCTTAGGGACCTCAGTGTAAAATTCATGGAGTCAAAGATCTTCAAAGATGTTGTCAGAAAACTCATTGTACCCTTTGGAACCTAACAATTAATTTCCTTTTCTCTTTTTGTTTTTCCTTTATTTATAATAGTTTTATGTGATTTGCATGCATTTGATTTGATAAAGTGAAGAATTTACTTTGGAGCTCTTAAAGATTTTATTTTATTTTATTCTATTTTCCCCCTTATTTATCATTGTTTTTTTATGATGTTTTTCATGCCCAGCTGACCAGCTGAGTGAATTTTTTACTCCGGAACTGAAAGATGTGATCAAGATTCTTTCAAATTAAATAGTATTTGAAAAGTCTTTTTTTTTTTTTTTTTTGAAAATCTTTTGAGATTTTGCTTTTGTGATTCTTGGTAGTTTTAAATACAACAGTAGCAGTAGCAGTGGCAGGTACACCCACTAGTGCTCTAAAACACTGCAAAAATGTAAAACTGAACTAGAAAGCAGAAACAGAAACAGTGTGTTTTTGTGTGGACAATTTCGGTCCAAAACGAGAAAGTTTTGTGATTTTATAATTCATTTTTGATTTGAAACAAAAAAATATATATATTCAAAATGAATTTTATTTATATATTAAATAAAATGATACACTTTAATTTATAAGAATATCTTATCATTCTCAATATGTATGTAATTTGCTTTACGGTTTGTTTTTTCTAATTAGAATTATGTGATCAATTACCAAAATATAAACAGAAACAGTGAGTTTTTGTTTTTTCAAAAATATAAATTCTCTAAAGTCTCAATTACCAACTTTAATCAACTTTAATGATTTAATTTCTCATGTATAATCAACTTATATGTCATTCACAAAAAAAAATAAATAAAAAAAAATCTCTTATGTTCTAAATTAAACAAATCAAAAATCATATGTTGAAGATAAAAGAAGTAAACAGACAAAATAGTTCTTTTTCTCTCTCTCTCTCTGTTGAAAAATATTGGTCAAAAAGATGTACAAATCAGAGCTCCTCCCTATTCATGTCCAAGATTAACCTAACTGCTCACAAAGATAAGAGAAAATAATTTTTTTTATTTTTTTTAATTTCAAATGATTTGATTTGTTAAATTTTTATTTTATTTTTTGGTACATGATTTTGATTATCTAGTAAAAGATTTTAATTCTCTAGTTTTTCTCTAAATCATCAACTGCTTTATACTTGTGAGATTCTAAAGTTTCAATCTCTTCAAAGATTTCTTCTTTTGTTTTAAGTTTTATTAATTTATTCAAGTTTTAACAAATTAAGAGTATGTTTGATATGACTTTTTTATTATCCAAAAGAGTTTTTTTAATATTAAAACTTTTTTTTTTTTTTTATTGTTTGTTTGGTAAAATTAAGAAGAGTTTTTTTTAACATAAGAATGTTTCAATCTCCTTTTATAAAAGCTATTTTATATCTACTAAGAGAAGCTTGAAAGTTAGGCTTTCCTAAAAAGCTGCTTTTTTTTTTTTTTTTTTTTAATATATGAATTATCTCAACTACCTTTTATAAATTTTAGATATTCATCTATTTACTTTTTTTATTATAAATACATTGTCAACATTCTTTTTGTAATTTAAGCAACCAAAAACTCTTTTTAAAAATATATTGCCAAACAGCCTATTAAATTAAAGCTTTTTTAAATTGATTACTAAACAATATACAATTTTTTGTTAAAACTTCTACTTAATAAAAGTTATATTAATAAAATAACTATTCTAAAAACTCTACTTGAAAATGTAAGATTTTTTATAAAATTATGAGCAACATATGACATTATATTTTGAGTTTATGAAAACCGAATTGATTGGAATGTTTAAGTAAGAGAGAGTTGACCGGATAAAGCCCGTTTAGTTGTGATCAATATTTGTTGGGCTTGGTGCACCTTAACTACATTATATGTAGGATATGGTATGGGCTATTGTATATGTGTGGGCCTAGTATTCCTTTTGGGATTAGCCATCCTATTAGGATTGAGAATCCTCTATGGGTTAGGATTCTAGTAAGTTATACTATTTATAGGGGGTCCCTACTCTCGCTCACGTGTGTTACAGAACTGTCTCCCCATTAGGCAATCTGAGTAAGGTGAGAAGAGAGTAGAAGACTTCCTATTAACTTCCTACTGTTTTCTTGTGTTTTCTTTTCAGGTTCTTGTGCTGTCATGGATTCTGGAAATTCAGGTACGCGTCTATTCATACTTATGCATACAATACGAGATCTAATTATATTTACATATAATGCTTACAATGGTATCAGAGCCGATCGTATTGTTGCATAGGTTGAATGTTATTAATTTATTATATTAAAGATTAGTCTCGTATTCGTTAACAACAAAAATTAAAATAGATGTTTTATTTGTGTTGTTTTTTTGGCTAATCTGTTAGTTAGTGTGAATCTGGTGTGCTATGACGTGTGGATTTGAATCTATTAGACTGATAATAAACAAATAAATAATTTATGATGAAAATTATTTTGTAAGGCATCACTGCATCAGTTATGGATTCTTCGATTGGATGAATGTAATATGGATTATGGGGTTTCTTTTGATTAAATTAAATCATATGGATTCGTGATTTAGATTATCAATATATGTGTACCTGACATGATATTATATATTATAAACTAGTGTATCTAATGTCAACAACAAAATCAAATTCCATGGTTGAATTCTTGGTTGTTTTGACGTGTGTGTTGTTAGTTGTTACGAATCTTGTGATATTGCTTGCACTGAGTTGCGTCAATGGGTTCTGGTGAGTTCCAGATCTGGTTGCATGATGGAGAATCAGATTGCGCCAGATCGAAGGTCAATGGATCTTGCACCAGACCCGTTTCAGACGCGGGTTGATGGACCTCTCACCCGACCCATGCCCATGTTCAGTTGCACAAGACTTGGACATTCAGGTCGATGAGCTGCGAGGGGAAGATCCAGACCGACAGCGGACACCCAGGTCGCTTCTGGTTCTGATCGATCGACCCACCTTCGTCCAGCCGTGAACGACCCACCTCTGGTCCAGCCGCCGTTTTTTTTACTCCGACTGGTGTAGATCGAACGGCGGCCGTGTTATGGGATCCACGCATGTGGGTCGAAGCTTTCGTCACCGTCCGTCGCTTTTCCGGTGATGGTCTGTGGCCAAGGCGGCGGCACATGGCAAGCTAGGGTTTTCAGACCATGGTTTTTGCTTGGGCCAACTTTTGAAAATTTGATATTTTATAAGGGAATGTTTTGTAATTATTTTGGGCCAGTTCATAATTTTGACAAAATTATGGGGTCAATTTAGAAATACCAAAACTTCATGGGCCAATTTACAATTTAACAAAAATTTGGGGTCAATTTATAATTATTAAAACTTACTGGGCCAGTTTGTAATTTTTGACAAAATGTTGGGGTCGATTTGTAATTTCCGAAACTTCGGGGGCCGATTTGTAATTTACCAAAATCATGAGGCAATTTTAAAAATTTCCAAATTTTTTGAGAATAATTGCAGTTCATAAATAGTTATTATGATTTCGGATGATTAAACTTTCACGTAGTGACTAATCATTAAGTTTTCATAATAATTATTAGTTTATTTAAAATTATTAATAATTGATAGAATATTCTCGTGAATCGGATGGCTATGTCTTCACGTAGTGAACTAGTCATTAAGATTTTGAGAAATTCGTCGGTTATCTATTATTAATGATTTGGGTTCAATAATTGATAGAATATTCTCGTGAATTAGATGATTATGTTTTCACGTAGTGACTAATCATTAAGATTTTGAGAAATTCGTCGGTTATCGATTATTGATGAGGTTAAAATTAATAATCTGTTTTGAATATTCTCGTGAATTGGATGATTATGCTTTCACGTAGTGACTAATTATTAAGATTTTGAGAAATTCGTCAGTTAACGATTATTAATTTGGTAAGTTTTAATAGTTGATTGAATATTCTCGTGAATTGGATGATTATGCTTTCACGTAGTGACTAATCATTAAGATTTTGAGAAATTCGATGGTAATCAATTATTAAATTTGAACTGCAATGATTGAATTATATGCATGTGATGAATGATGTTCTTCTCCGTAGGAGGTTCATTATCTCAAGGTATTCACTTATATAATATATTGTGAATGTTAGACACATGTGATGGGTGATGTTCTTCTCCGTAGAAGGTTCATTATCTTGAGGTATTCATTTATAAAATGTGATGTAAATGTTAGAAATTTTGGAAGTTGTCTTTAATATATTTCATTTAATTGTGAAAGTGCCCAACACTTATTGATGCCTACATATTCTATATGCTCTCGAATAATATGAATTTAAGAAGGTTATTTATTTCTCATTATTTTGCATAATTTTTTTTTAAAATAAAAATTATGTATGACCTTGTTAGATTTTGATTAAGAGAAATAATATAAATTTATGTTGGATATAATGATATTGGATTTACAGTTTTTGGTTTACAAATGTATAACCTATGAAATTATTATAAAGTTGGATGGTTATGTTTTTACGTAGTGGACTAACCAAAGAGGTTAATCACTTGTAGGAAAGTTTTAACACGTGCGTTGTGGTCTTTGTCCTAAAAACAGATCATGATGTTATGTTGGATTTCCAGGGAGGTTAAATTATCATTTATAATGATTATGGAAATCGGTGTGAGCATGAACATACTATGATTTAGTTCCTTTTTAATACCTCTGCTATTTCTAAATGCATGCCTTTTAAGATATTGGTTGATGGACTCTTTTTTTTTTTATATAGATTAAATGAGACGCTCCAATTGGTTTTTTACCTTATTGAGGATTAAAGGATAAATAAAGTTTAGTGAACCCACTGTTGAAAGTTTGGTTAAGGTCTTTACCTTAGATTTATATATTCTATGAAGTTATGTCTTTTGTTTGCTATTTTGATAAAGGGTGACAGGGTACAAACACCATAAAAGTAGTTTGGACATTTTGACAATTCAACATAGCAAGTCAAAGGAAATACTGAGGACATAAAATAATTTGCTATTGCAAGAAAAGGTACCCCCTTGATTTATGTTTTGAAATATTTGATTGATTATCAAATTAAGCACTTAGTGGATTGTTTCTTGTGATACATTTTATATTGTAAATTTTTCCAATGAACTCATTATTTAACTTGGACCTAATAGTTTAGAGGTTTTATTAGAATTCAATTGAATTCATGGTAATATTTAGATTATCTTTAACCTCTAAAAGTTTTATTGGGTGATATTTTTTTTGATTTTGGTCATGTAATGCATAATACACTTTTTATAATAAGATTGAGAATTTGAAGTAATATCTTAAAGTTTATTCAAGATAATACTTTTTTGCTTATGTTTTTCGCCTAGTGAGTTATATGGTGGTTTTTTTTGTAAATAATAATCTTTATGGGTCTTCGAACTCTTCTTGTATTATAAATTTTACCTTTGGGTTTTAAAATTATATTGCTGTTTAGATATAATCATTTTAATCACTTAACCAAAGGTAGAATGAAGATAATTGATTCGTAGAGCATTTTGATATTTTTTTTAAATTCTCGGTTTTAAGTTTTTTGAATAATTGTATTAAAAGTGATCTCATAAAATATAAGGATATGACTGCAAAAGGTTAGAAACTATTAATAATAGTTTAAAGAACTTGTTATGTTCTATTTATGAGAATAAATGTATCTATGCATTATACATTCTTAGGGGGAGAAAGTGATGTTGTTAAGAATGTATAATTCCAAATATTTGCATTCAAGGAAGAAATTATATGCTTGTGATATTTATATTGAATAAATTTCATGTTTGTTGAATTGCAATTTTGGATGTAATTGGAGTTGAGGTTTTGCAAACTAATTGCTTGGAAATGATTTTTGAAAGTAATAATATTTTCAACTTAAATGTGAAAAGTTATGTGGTCAGATTTATGGCAATTAAGTAGTGGCATTGTATGACTTTGTTAAAATGTTTTATTTTTCCACTTGACATAACTGAGGGTCAGTGGGAGTAAGTTTACTTGTTTAAGGTATCTATTGATAAAAGTGATAAACTTACATAAATTATTAATTCCTGAAGTAAATTGGAGCGTTCTCATAAGAAAATGTCATGTAAATATCTGAAATTGAGATTTTAATGTATGCTTAGTATATATGTATTGATACTATTATTACATTAGCATACTTTGCGAATTTCAAACCAATTTGGCATGTATCATTAGACATGAATGTTTTATTATATTTGTAGAGGTTAATTGTTCATACTCACATGTATGTATAGATAAGGAAATATGTGGCTTATTATGTGATGATTTCACTGTATTTATCTTCTCTATATATGCTAAGAGATCTTAGAGGTTTAACCATATGAATATTATGGTGGGAGAGAAGATTTAAGAGTTGCAAGATTATAATAGCCACAAGTAAAATAATTCTTAATACACTAACCAAGATACTTGACTCCGGAGGTTTTATGGAGCATGTTATATCCTGTATTGGATGATTGATATTTTGATATATTTGGTTAGTGAGAGTTGTCTTTTATTATATTAACTGCATTTGTTCAATGCATGTTAAGATATTTGTCATATTTGTTATTGTATGCATACGGATGTTTGATTATGGCAGGAAATCTTAAAGCTTTTAGCTCTAAGTGGGCAGTTCACTCATAAGGTATAAAGTTTTCACCGATGAGTGAACATTACTTAAGACAGAAGGATTTGCCCGTCTTAAGGAAGTATCTCAAAGCTTTTGGCTTTGAGTGGGCAGTTTACTCATAATGTATAAAGTTTTCACCGATGAGTAAACATTACTTAAGACAGAAAGATTTGCCCGTCTTAAGGGAGGATTAACTCATGGTCTTTTGGCCAGAGAGTGTAAGATGCTTAAGACATTAAGTTTGCTCGTCTTAAGATCCTTTGCATAATGCGAAGGTGGACCTATATGGAAATATACATGATGATCACATTTGCATGTAATTTCCATACCACACATACATACCATTTTACCCGGGTAGGTAGAGCTAATGATATTTTGATTGCATATGGTCTTATGTTGATTAAAGATGTAATGATCTATATAGTTGGATATTTGAGGTTCTATTGGACTAAGGGGAAGGAAGGTGTTACTCTCTTAAACATTTTTTTGTGGCCACGTATAATTGTTTGTCAATTCGGAGTGTCGTTTTCTAAAATGAATTTTGTAAATATAAAATGATAATGTCTATATAGCTCAAGTGGGAGAATGTAAGATTTTTTATAAAATTATGAGCAACATATGACATTATATTTTGAGTTTATGAAAACCGAATTGATTGGAATGTTTAAGTAAGAGAGAGTTGACCGGATAAAGCCCGTTTAGTTGTGATCAATATTTGTTGGGCTTGGTGCACCTTAACTACATTATATGTAGGATATGGTATGGGCTATTGTATATGTGTGGGCCTAGTATTCCTTTTGGGATTAGCCATCCTATTAGGATTGAGAATCCTCTATGGGTTAGGATTCTAGTAAGTTATACTATTTATAGGGGGTCCCTACTCTCGCTCACGTGTGTTACAGAACTGTCTCCCCATTAGGCAATCTGAGTAAGGTGAGAAGAGAGTAGAAGACTTCCTATTAACTTCCTACTGTTTTCTTGTGTTTTCTTTTCAGGTTCTTGTGCTGTCATGGATTCTGGAAATTCAGGTACGCGTCTATTCATACTTATACATACAATACGAGATCCAATTATATTTACATATAATGCTTACAGAAAAACCATAACAAACACCGTAAAACTACTTTTTGACTTATTATCAAAGTGAAAAACCTTTCTCATCACGACTAGTCAAAAGCTCTGGACTCATTTTCAAATGAAATAAAAAATATTTCAATTTGTTTATTGATGAAAAATTATCGTAAGTGTACCTTGGTTTTATTTCCTTAAATAATAATACAATATTGAAAAATATTTACACACATGTAACATGTTTCACAGTTTCAGTTTACTTTTTTAGGAATAAAAAAAAAAAAACAATAATGGCGTGTTTACTAATCAAGAATCCCATCCAAGGAAAGAGAATTAAGTTCCTAATTTTTGAATTACAGTGTTTACTAATATTTTAGGGAATTAAGTTCCGTGGACTCAATCCACAAATCAGGAATTAAGTTTCTAAAAGAAAGGGAACTTGATTTCCCTCACCCACCCTAGGAATCAAGTTCCCTTTCCTAATTACAAGAGGAATTCATGTATTTTTACGAAACTATCCTCACATAAAATTAATTATAAAAAAAAAAAAAAAAACAACTGTGCATATATTTTTTTCATTAATATCTCATATGAAATTATGTTGTTATATATATATATAATAATAATAATAATAATAATAAAAAGAACTGCAAATACCTTGAATTTGGTATGTATATATAAATACTTTTATTAGGAAAATAAAAAAGTTTGATATAAAAAAAATTTAAAAAAAAAAAACATAACCGTTACAAAAAAAAAAAAAAAAATTGTGAACTATCCGTATACTGACTTCTTGTAGACATTGCATAGTATATATATAATGAATAAATAAAGGAATAAGAAAATAACATGCCTTCATCGTGGAAGACATAAGTTTATATTTTTTTTTTTGCCGGCATTTTAGTTTTTATCCTATTAAAATTGATATATATAGATATATATATAGCTCTATTTTGTATATAAGGGTATTTTTATAATCAACTTTGTACAAATTTGATTCTATTTCTAATTCTTCAAAACTAGTAAACGCTGGAATTGAATTTAGTAACTTAATTATGATTCTCCTCCATTCCCTTTTCGATAGAACTTGATTCCGATTCATTTCATTCCCAATTAGTAAACGCACTCTAAACACATAAACCTTCTTATTTATTATAACTATTTATTAGGGGTGTCAATATGAGCTATTGCGTCGTGTTTGTATAAACCCAAACACGTCCCGTTAATTTTTTGCTCAACCGTAACACGACCTGTTAAACTTATTGTGTCATAGGTCAAAACCCAAACACGACCCATCAAATTACGTATTACCCGATAAAACCCATTAATTTATAGGTTTTTTTTTTTTTTTTGAAATATTACAATAGTTCAGTATTTTATGGGGGGTGAGGGGAGACTCGAATTCACAACCTCGTGGTGTGAATATGATGGCTTTACCACCGGACAAACCTCATATTGTCCATTAATTTAATTTGTAGGTTATGTATGATAAATTACTATTCCATTAATTCATTTCCTGCTTAAAATTTTAAAGTAATTTAAATATTTTAATTTTATTACATATTCAATCCACTAACAGTCATTTAATAAATGAAAATAATCATGAATAACAAAAATGTTGATTCAAAATAAAATCCCATACAATTTTCCCAATTTTACAATTCATATAAAAATAAATCCAATCATAATATCCATATGAAATAATTAATAAATAAATAAAATTAAAATAATGGAGAATACCTTTCTTTGAACACTTGATCTTGAAGACTAAGTAGGCCATAAAAGAGAGAATAGAGAATTTAAAGTATTTAGGGTTTCTTTATATACTTGTAAATTACATATTTATCCTTAATATTTAGTCATGTTAAATGGGTTAGCGGGTTGGGTGGGGTTCAACCCAAACACAATCTGTTTACTTAACAGGTTTAACGTGTTGACCTATTAGTGGTCCGAGCCCAATAAGATCTAACTCAAATCCTCAAATATTGTGTCATGTTCGTGTCGTGCCACCAAGTCGTGACCCATATTGCCAACCTTATTGTTTATTTTGGAAAAAAAAAAAAATAATAAATAAATTTTAATATTATCTTGTAAAATCATTAAACGAACCTAATAAACACACAAAAAATGATAATGAATTTTAAAACTAATAATAACAAATGTGGGATTTGTAAGCCTAAATGCCTAATTGGTAGTTGCCTAGTTGTTAGTCAAAGATTTTTAGTGGCAGAAATAATTTACAGGGCACTGAAAAAGTTGTAGCATATTAGTACCATAGAGATTCTGGCATATCTTTGACTCAAGGGAGAGTTTGATATGTGTGAACTAAACCTGAAATAGTTTTGGTTCAAATCATCGAACTGGACTAGAATTGAAACAGGAAAAACCGGATCTCTTCCTTTCGGTCCAACTTCATCAATTCTTCTATCTTGTCATTCTTCAATAATTATAACTATGGTATTTAACTGAAATATCGTATCAATGCTTGAAAAATAAGTTTTTGTCAAATTTATTATGGATTGAGCCTTTGACGGCATTTATAAGGAGAATTTTAATTTCAATGGAGTTAAATGATTTTTATGGGAAGTAAATAACTTTATATCCTGCCGTATCCGTATCCTAGTTTTTGGAGATTTACCGTATCCCCGTATCGTACTGTATCCGTACCCCGTATCCGTATCCGTATCCGTGCTTCCTTGACTTAACCACAAAATCCACCGCTTAATCGCATGTTTGCCGCCAAAAACTTTATATTGATGTACCATTTTTGTCACTCGGAGGAAGAGGTTGTTGTTGCTTAGTTATGGGTGACGTGTCATTGGTGTCAATTATTTTATTTTTGTTATTTTGAATTATTTCCTTTATGTTATTTGTCCTTTTCCCTAAAAGTGCTACCCTTGCAAAAACATTTTCCTTCTCTAGTTTTTGGTGATAATTGTATCTGGAGCCGCAAGCTTATTTCTATCAATATTACAGAAGCTGAGCTTCTTTGTTCTTTGATTGTGTTCATTGATTGGGTTTCTACACCAAATTGGTATCAGAGCTTCGGCAATGACCAGAAGCTATGGCCGATGAGGCAGGTGGACGCCATCAAGGCGGCGGTGGAGATAGTACCTTGGAAAATCTGTGGATATCTCATGCGAGCTTGGAGAAGAAAGTAAAAGCCATGTCCACGGACCTCCGACAACTACTTGAAACTCTTAGTAACACGAACCCAAATCTCAGAATCAGGAGATTTCAAACGCCGATCCACAATCACAATCGAGACTCTTCTATGGGGACTCATGGCCAGCGGAGAACCCGTCAGCATGGAAACCCAGCTCCGCTTGAGCTTCCTGAGTCCGATAACGGGGTAAACCATATTAGGAGACATAATCTTGGTGATTTAGACACCGATGAAAATACATAACGGTGGTTTTTGAGGGGACCCAGAGCTAATGCTCAGCACCAAGGAGACTACAGGAACCATGGTCATGGACCTCAAGAATATCGACTCAAAATTGACATCCCCAACTTCCTTGGTCAGCTCCACATGGAAGATTTTTCTTGATTGGGTGCAGACAGTGGACCACTTCTTTGAATACATGGAGGTTCCGGAAGAGAAACAGGTTACGCTGGTTGCTTACAAATTGAAGAGCGACACCTCCGCTTGGGGCGACCAGCTGCAGAACATCCAACGTCGCGACGGAAAGGGCCGGATGCCCACTTGGCAAAGAATGAAACAACTCCTTCGAGCCAGGTATCTTCCTTCAGATTATGAGCAAATATTGTACCATCAATACCAAAATCGTAGACAGAAACAGAGGAGTGTAGATGAATACGTTAAGGAATTTTATCGATTTAGTGCTCGTAATAATATAGGGGAGAATGAGCGTCAATTATTGGCTCGATTTGTGGGTGGGCTGAAAGAACCAATTGAAGAAAAACTTGAATTGATGTCAATGTGGTCTCTCCCAGAGGCTGTGAGTTTTGCCAACCGCATGGAGCAACAACATATTCGTAGTTTGGCTCACACTTACTTAGTAGGAAAAGCTGGCTTTTTCATTTCAGACACTTTTTACCAATTTTCCAGACTTCAGATGCATTGGAAAAACAAACAACATGTCTTATTGGTCATTTCAGACCATTTTAGATTTCAGACATGAAAAACAAACAACCCCTTAGTTGAAAAAAAAAAAAAAAACCCTATAAAAACAGAATCCTTCAACCAAAATTCATATTCGTGGCACAATTGAATAAATCGAGCATTAATTAACACAAAAAGTATGTATACTTGAGGAATCGAACATTTGCAACAGGGAACTAAACGCTAAATTTTGTTGCTTTTGAATTCTACAATTTTTTTTTTTCATTCTACTACGTACTATATCATTCAATACAGAATGCATATTACCATCTTTAAAATTACCGACTATCTTCTTAAACAGGCTCCGAGCTTCTTCTTCTTTGTTTAAAACGTCAACGTAGAAATAATTTGGGGAATCCATTTTATTTGATAATACAACCTAATTTATTGCAGTCAACAATAATTTGCATCCTTTATGATCTTCTTCAAAAGGAATTCCCACCTTATCCAAATTATGTCTTATCGAGGGTCTAGATCAGTAATTGAAGCCTCATTCACTGAATATTTGACAGAACGACCATTAGATTGATGAGATGCAGTTAATTCTGAATTATCCAGCTCCGTAGTAGTGTGCATAAAAAATCATGGTTTTGTGCAGAGCCGTCTCCAGATATTTTGGGGCCCGAGCCATTAATGATATTAACAAAAATTGCGGCCTCATATAAAAATTATTATCATTAACATAAAAAATAACTAAATAATTCTTCATGGAGAGGTGAGAGGTGATAATTAAATTCAACATATACTTCAAAAATAAAAGCAACTGATTTTGTAAATTACAAGAAATGGTGGACTGTTTTCAGAAATAAAATAAAATGAGACATTGAGAGGTGAGACACACACCATTTTGGAAGCAAATCAAAATGGGAAAGGAGGCCAGTCGACGAAGTCATGAAGAGAGTGGGTGGCGAATTTGACTAGGTTAGCAATTCAATTGGACTCTCTTTAAAAAAAAAAAAAAAAAAATTAGACTTAGACAATTTTGACTTAAATGATGTAAAACTAAATCTGATATGTTAAAATTTAATTAGGCTTTGATGTTTATTTCTATTAAATTGAACTAGATTTGGATAATTGAGTCTTATTAAAAAAAGTAAAGAAATGTTTGAAATTGGACCTTTCTTAAACTAAAATAAATTGGACTAGAGGCCTCAAAAGAAAAAAAGGGGGAATGGACCATTTGGGGGCCCTAGCAAATTGCTGGGTTTGCTGCCCCCATGGGCCGACCCTGGTTTTGTGGGTATTGAGAGAGAGGTAGAACAGCTAGTAAGCATAAGACCTATTGAAGCCATGGTTGGTCTATTATCGACATTTTCTTGAAAACATAGTAAGCCAATGTGGATACATCTCATAATTTCACTGCTTGAACTTGAACCATTTCTTAGTATGGGATCTACTAGATTTAAAGCTGTTCCTTCTGTCCAGCTTTTCCATGCCTGCAAAAGTTTAACATTGTTCATGTTACAAATAAAATAATAATAAAAATAGTAAAGCACACATGAAAGCAACAAAAAGGGCAATTACCAAATTTACCCTGGATTTTTTTTTTTAAAAAAAATTCCAATTAATTTGTGACTTTTACAAAAGTGACCAAATTGGTCCCTCCATTAACATTTTGTTAATCAAACTTTAACAGTCAAAGGATATTTTAGTCTTTTGAGAACATAAAATCAAAACTAAAAACTAAATTCATTTTATATAATAAAGAAACATTATTAAATTAAAAAAAAATAGAAAAAATCCACCCCACGATTTGGAAGACCCAGATTGTAGAGGTCATCTGTGTCTAGTAGACTTTAGAGAATTTGGTGATTTTATTAGGCCGATTCTATCACAATTATTAGTTTAAGCTAAGTTGTTGATTTTATTTCCAAGAAATGACAGTGAAAATCAATCAAAGCAGAAAAATATATGAGCTTAAGCACGCAAATCCATAAAACCAAAATCTAATGTTAAATGATAAAAGTATTAGAACCAGACATTAGAGTCAATGTAACAGTTGACTAACAGTTTAAGGTTATTTTTGTCTTTTACTATAAAGATGGTCAAACTAACAGTTGACCTAACAAAAACTAACAGCAGAATACTATATTGGTTGGTTTTGAAAAATTTAGGGACTAAAATGACCCACCTTAAAAAGTCACAAACTATTTGGAAAAAAAGTTCAGGATTAATTTGGTAATCGCCCCAACAAAAATAATAAAGAGAGACGGGCACACTCAACCCCTGTGTTGCAACTGCTTCAGGCTTCAAAACCCAACAAATCACACATTCAATTAAAGGGTTTTGCATTTTCATGGCCATCTCTTGTAATTAAAGAAAAGAATTGCAAATAAATATTCTTACTTACATAGGATAAAAGGTCCTCTCCCTCCTCTCCAAAACGAAAACAGCTTTGCTTTTGACCACTGATTATTTCCAAAATTAACACACCAAAACTAAAAACATCGGACTTGACGGTGAAATGCCTTTTTTGTACATACTCTGGAGCCATATAGCCACTGAAAACGTACACAAAGTTGAATTAATTAGTTTTATTTTAAGGAAGCTATCTATTGTCTTTAGGAAATTATATGTTCATGTTTCTTCCACATATATAAGAACGTGGAAAACATAATTATTTAGTAATATTTGCAGTCCCTATATTAATCATCGATTATACTTACAAGGTGCCTACGATTTTACTTGTATCGCTTTGCGTTTGGTCCATTTCGAACAATTTTGCCATTCCAAAATCCGAAATTTTTGGATTCATGTCTCTATCTAAAAGGATGTTACTAGCTTTGAGATCCCGATGAACAATTCGTAATCTAGAATCTTCATGAAGGTAAAGAATTCCACGAGCTATGCCCACAATGATCTTATAACACATTTCCCAGTCCATTAACGGACGCTTGATTGGATCTACAAATTTACAAATATCATTGAACTAATATTAGAAAAAGTGAAAATAGGAAGAAATAGCACATTTTGAGGAGCTTTTTGAGTGACTAACACCGGGTTAATAACTGTAGTTTTAATAGTAATGAGAGTTAATAACTTCACCTTTTCTTTTTCCTTCTTTCACTAAAGAAAAATGACTTTTTCCTTCTCTTTCTCTCAAGAAAACGAAGATTCTCATAAGAAAATTGTAGTGGAATTGTGATTTTATTCACTTGTAAGTGTTTGAGACGAAGAAAAGGAATCGACAGGAAGAGGGAACCAAAAAAATGCGGAAAGAACATAAATCAGAAGAAAAAAAAAAAAAAAAAAACATATCAGAAAAATTTCCATAAATAAGTTTCGGACATTAAGTCTCGATCAAAGGAAATAAGTCTAGATCAGAGGGAAATAATCTCGGTCCTCTTGGAGTCTCGGACATTAAGTCTAGATCAAAGGAAATAAGTCTTTACTAAAGAAATAAGTCTCGATCAAAGAAATAAGTCTCGGCCAAAGGCTTAAAAAAAGTGAGTGACTTATTTTTATTTGTTTAAGGGTATTAAAATATCATAAGCACATTTTCGATGTTATTAAAACTTAAATTATTAAATTGGTGATAGTCTCACAAAATGTTGAAAATTTTAAGAACCCAAAAGAAACATTTTCATAATAAAACAAACGGAAGGTAGACTATTTAAACATACCAAATATGAAATTATCAAGGCTCGAATTAGGCACAAACTCATAGATGAGAAGTTTTTCATTTCTTTCGAAACAGAATCCTAGAAGCCTAACCAAATTTCGATGTTGAAGCCTAGCCAGTAAAAGGACCTCATTTTTGAATTGTGTTTCTCCTTGTGTAGAATTTCCGTTCAGCCTTTTCACCGCTATATCTTTTCCATCCAGAAGCCTGCCCTGCAATTATATATATAAAGAGTGTTATGAAATATGCACTCAAAGTAACAATCAAAACATATGAAAACAAGAAAATAATAAAGAGAAACACGAGATTTTACGTGGTTTAACGTAAGCTTACATTTATGGAGTACACCAGCACTCAACTTACAATATCAAATCCTAGAATTACAATAGTATAAATAATAAAACCTTGAGCTCAATCCCCGTATGGTGTCAACGTAATAGCGCAACAATATTGATTTAGTCTTCACAACCCAAAAAAGATAACTGCAAAGTGATTCATTTTTGTTTGTGTTAATGCTTAATTACCTTGTAAACAATACCAAATCCACCTTGTCCAAGCTTATTGTCAATGGAGAAGTCATTTGTTGCAATTCTGATAGTGCTGAAGTCGAATTGCAAGGATTCTGCCATGTCGATTTCACTACCATCTTACAAGTACATAATTAGTAATAATTAGTTGGCAGAAGAAAAATATTTCAAATTAATTTAGGTAGAAGTCCTTGGTCTATTAGCAGCTCTGGCCATAAAACAAATCTTAAAAAAAAATCAAATTCATGTTCAAAATTCACCCTTAGCAATCCCCAATTGTATTTGATAGCAACATAGATAACCGAAAAGCAAAAATATAATATATCTGGCTTACTTCCGGTTTCCTGCTTTCGATTCCTCCTTCGTAAAAGAACATAAATGAAGGCTACTAGTGCAATATTGAAGACAATGGCGGAAACAACAACAGCTACAACAGTTATTCTTGGTGGAGTGCCTCCTTCATAGTCTGCAGCATAAAACAGAAATATGTGTAGATGGAAGACATGGTTAACAGAAGCTGTAGGAAGTAAATGCATCATTCGGTGATTGTGTGAATGAAGCAGGGGAAGTAGTAAAATTGTGAAGGGTTAGGAGATTTGAGGAAAAAAGGCAACAGGATCACTCGTCGTAATCGTGAAATCACTCGACTTAGAGAGTTATGTGCACATGATTTAAGGTTTTGTTGGGTGCTAACTTAGTTAGGATTCTTCATGCTCCTTATGATGTAACACTCTTCCAACTTGACTCTATTTATAATTTAAAAAAAAATAAAAAAAATTAACTGCATTAGTGAACTTACCTTTGGTAATTGTTGCATTACTCAATGGCGGCGGAGGAGGTGGAGGAGCAATAGCTTTATAGAAGAGATAAAACTCCCAGCGAAAAAGACAATTAGAGCTGTGAACAGCTCCTCCTCCCTGCTGGTTGCATTGACTCTCATAGTAAGCCACATTTCGACGTAAACAGAAGTCACAGTCACTCTGAGATATATCTGGAGTACACTGCATTAACGCATATATCTTATAAAATGTCAAGTTTGCTTCTCCAGTGGCATATTTAAGCCTAGAAGAGCCCATAGAAACAATTTTCGCTAGGTGACCCATCAAATTTCCCCAGGTCTGATGAAACTGTGTCAAGTTTGATGTGATTGTCTTGACGTTACAGCCAATATAAGTCATATCTTCAAGGTCATCCGGATACAATTCACCAAAAATGGAGCGGTTTGCATAACGTACAAGACATGCGCCTAATGATCCCCACGAAACTGCTTCTTTCTTGTTTGGACAGTTGGTTGTCACTTCCTGGACCAGAGAATTGACGCAGCTGGCGCATCCTTCAGAAGAAGAATCTCCTCTGCAAAGTGCAAGAGCAAAAACTTTATCAGGGTCCTGGCCAACAGTGGCATTGTAGAAACCGCCATTTACTGAGACTTGGGTAGCAAGAGTTGATAGAATGAGGTCTGCCAAAGGTACTATTATTCGTGAAGTTTCCCGGATAGAAGCATAACCAGATCGCATCGGTGTTGATGCACATGCTCATAACCATATACGAAAGAAAAGAAAACAGATTTGTAAAACGAATTGCACGATTATGCATTCTCAGTATTTTAGGCAGTAATTCGAAATATATAGTTGATGGAGATGCTGATGTATTAGCTAGACTGAATGAGTATTCTTTTATACAGGCTACACTGGGCGGTGTATTAATTGATTATGAATAGGTACTTTTTGAACATTCCATGTAAAATCACTACCCATGCATTTCACGACATTTGAGAGGCGACCAAGAGAGCCAGTTTGCGAACTAAGTGAGAAAGCTAGAAAGTTTGCTTAGAGAGTAAAAATTGGGTCTTTGAAATATATTGCATAAAGGATGTGTTTGAGTGCTTAACACGACTCTGACTTTCGATGAAGTCAGTCGTGACTTCCACTAAACGTCGGTCTCTTTCTACTGTTAAGTTTGCTGGAAATGTCTTGATCAAGAGACCGACCAAAAGTTGAATAAAAAAATAATGAACATTGCATGACTCTCATGAATATCATGTTCTAGGAAAATCATCTTAGCCATGTCAATATCACAATTTCAGTAAGGAAAGAATCCTGCAATCACGCATTGACAGCACCACTACGTCAATCATATTACATATTCATTGTGTGGCATTTATCCAAAATAAATTCTTCCAAAAATGGGAATTTGGGAGTGTAATTGTCCGAGCAGTAGCTCCTGAGACGCTCTAAATGAGAAAGCCATCAACAAAATCTTCAATTTGTGAAAAACTATCTCGTCTTCTGTTTCATCTCCCTATTAGTTACTATTTCTGTAATCAATCAGCATCCATATATACACTAAAGTTACTGTTAGCACTCTGTTCCTGGAAACATTGGCTGTTTTGATGAAATTAAATATATATATATATATTGATGAAATTATATTTGACATGTCAAATAAACTATTAATACCATACAGAAATTAACATCAGAAATCATGTGTCAACTTTGAAAGTAAAAGAAAGAGAGAGTGAATTCAATTGGGAGGAAGAGATTTCCAATTTTCTTTTTCATTTGGTTTCAACTTTGAAAGGAATGAAATAATGAACTCTTGTACAACTATTGTCAGAAAATATTTTGTGACAATCAAGTAGCAACTCCAAAAACATCCATGATGCATTACACAATAATAGTATAAAACAAAGATTAATATAGCATAAACCTTATTATCACAATGATCTAGAAAATATTATGCACAACTCCAAAGAAAAACTTCAAGTGTCATTATTCGAAATTAATTTGTTGTTAATCTCGTTAATTTTTGATGTATTGCATTAATTCGGGATTTTTTGAAGAGGGGATAACTCGAACCCCCAACCTCGTAGTGTAGATGTAAGGGGTTTTACCACCAGACCAATCTCTTCTTATCTGTTAATCTCGTTAATTTATTTTGGCTGAATTTAATTAAACACATTTTTTTGCTGTGGCTATGCATGCAGTTGTAATTGTTTTGGTGCAGTAACTTTCAAAAGGTGCGGACGTGCAGTTGTTTAGGTAGTAAAAATTGAAATAGAAAAGAAAAAATAATAGTCTCTTTTTGACCAAAAGGGAAAATAATACAAAATGACTCAAAAGAAAAAAACAAGTCATTTCCCTTTCATAATTATTCATTTTTAATAAAGTAATTAAAGGAAAACTTTTTTTTTAATCTATTTTGGCTCTTATTTCCCCTAAAGATATTGATTAATTTTTTTTTTTTATATAATGTAAGAAAAAAAAATGCATGTTTTTGAGAGAAGAGAAGGAATCAATCAATCAATCAATATAGAGAAAAACTTCGGTGGGACGGTCCCACTGACGTGGATATGGGACCGTCCAATCAGAGCACGACATAAATGTGCCACATATTCTTCCGGTCTATATGTGTTTTTGTAAAGGAACATTAGCCACTCTTTAATTTGTGTGGTCCAATCCAACTATAGATCAAAACTTGTTTAATTTGAGTCCCACTTCATACCTCACTTTCAACTTTCTATTTATATTCTATAGTACGTGAAATTTCATCAAATGCAAAGTATTAGCTTATCTTTGTCCCCTAAGTTTTACCATTAAAGCTTAATATTTAACTAATGACATCAATTGCTGCAGCCTACAGCCTCAAAACTGTTAGTCAAACTCCGTTAAAGTTAACGGTTGACTGAATTTTTAAGAGTAAAATCGTTATTTTAAACATAACACAAAAAAATGATTATTAAATCTTCAATTAAAAAATAAAAAAGAAAAAAAAAATCTGATGGAGGAAAATTCTCAACCATGATCAGATCAAACGGGCTCCATAGTCCGTTCCATCTGATTTGATCTGATGGAGCCTCCATGGAGGGGCAGATCTGCTCCAGTTGAGTAGAATGCTCTTCCCAAGGATGAACAGTCTGCTCCTCCATCAAATGAGTATATTTGCTGCGATTTACATTATATATATATATATATATTTAAGGCAAGTTATGACGCCAAATTTCTGAAGAGTGCTTTTAATATAAGTAGTAGCTGTTGTTTCACCAAAGAAAAGAATTTTTGTAGGCTTCCCAATTCTCATAAGCAGAAAAACATGAATCAGAAGAACAAGAAAAATTGTTGTTAATAAAGATTATATGTTGATGATGATAATCCAAATCAAGACCTAGAACAACAACATCATCTGAGAAAAACAGTTGATAGAAACTGGTGGTAGTGTGTTGCTCATGGCCCCCTTCAAATCCACCATCAAAGAACCAGATCCAATTATCCAAATCAACAAAACCCAAAACAATTTTGTTCAAACTTCAAAGTTCTTTTTTTTTTTTTAATCGGTTTAAAGTAGGTGTGAGTCATGTGACATTATCTTTTTTGTTTCTTTGAATCGTTGGTATGCGTGAGAGTGGCTTTTCTTTTAATTATTTAAGTTTTTTTTTTTTTTTTAACTTAATTTTTTAAATGTTATTTAATAATTTAAAAGGCATAGAAATTAAAACATTTTCAATAAAGTGTAAGGGCATTATTGACTTTTCAAGCCAACCCTAAGTCAACGGTTGATAGGGGGTCTGTTGCAATTAAGGCTATTAATCGAATATTAAGCTTTTTTGGAAAACCTCAGGTATGTTATTGCAATGAACCCTTTATTTTATTACAAATTGCACCCACATACATGAGTTTTATCAAATATGGTAGATGAATGGTATAATGGTCCTTTTGCACGATAATACATCTTAACGAATGAAAAACTAGCCAAGCCAAGGCTCCAATTCATATCCTAGTGTCCCACTAACGTTACTTCCATCAAGTCATTTGGAGGTGGAAGTGTGGAACCCTTTTGGGATCGAGTGTGGTATACGTTAACATCCAATTGACATCAGTAACGTTGAGTTCAATGAATTTTAATTAATTAATTAATTTATTTATTTTTTTGGTTAAGCTGGAGTTTCCACCGTCTTTGGTTAATTAATAAACTGTTTAAAATTGAACTATAGTTACTATTTCTATTAAGTGGTGTGGTAGGCATAGAATGATAGAAATCATAGAAAAGGAATATGAGGATTCATTTGTTCACACCTTGATTATCTGCTCAATAATTCAATATAGAAACTCTTTTTTATTTTCAAGGTATGATCTCAAAAACACTTGATTGTTGTTTGTTTTGAAATCAATTTTTTTTCCCAACCTAGTTGCCATGTTTTTTTTTTTTTTTCCTCCGGTTTGCTTTGATTTGGTTTGATTCACCCAAAAACAAAAAGGAAAAAACATTTTATAGAAAACATTGCTATTGGTTTCTTCTCTTGGCCATTTTTTATTTATCCAGATTTTTACTCCCTACTTGCTCTGTTTTATTTTCATTTAATTTGCTTTGTTTCTCATCCATTTAGATCCAAAAATGAATATAAAAAATTGTTATCCTATTTTCACAGTTTGATTTTCAAATTAGTTTTCTATTGTTTTGATCTCCTCAATTTTGTTTGGTTATATACTTGTGTTTTCCTTTTTTTTTTTTTTATCTGTTTTATATTTATTAGATTTACATGACATCACTCTTCCATTTCCTATTAATTTGTTAACTTCACGTCTATTTTTGTAAAAAAGGATTCATAATGGTTGAAATTGCTCTCTCTGTTGCTGGGAAAGTTGCGGAATACTTGGTTGCTCCCATTGCTCGACCTTTCGGTTATATATGGAACTACAAGACCAACTTCGACAACTTGAAGACTGGGATTCGGAAGCTCGAGGGTCAAACAGACACGATGCAATTTGTAGTTGTCGAATTCACATGTTCAACAAGACCAATATGCATGTCCCCATCTTGCACATTGGTTAAAACCAATTTCACAATGTTGATTTTGATTCAATTTTTTATTCAACAAAATCAAGGGTACGAAAGTAATTTCATATATCAATTATAAAGTCAAATGAAAAGCTAATGTGTTAATAAGGGCATTTATGTCTTAATATTTGGTAAATTTATAATTATCAAATTTTTAAAGGGTAGAATGGTACATTTAGGCAGTGAAACTAAAGCCATGGGTAAAATAGTCATTTAGCATTTTCCGTGACAGATGACCGTCAAAATTATGGCCATAATGACCAAATTGAATGGTTTTTGAAAACATAGGAACCAATCCGGTGAAAAATAAATGAGTAAAAAAAATAATTTAAAAAAACATAGAGACTCAAATGATAATATCATATTTAAAAAAAATGACTTGGTCATTGATCTATTTGTTGTATGAATTCCACACTTTATCAAAAGCAATTATGAACACTTTGTATTTCACTGTTCCAATCAGGATTAGATTATTCTATCTTTACATTCTTAAAGATAGAATAATAAGTGCTTTTGAGTCAGCATCAATTACTAGTATTGAAGCTGTCCTGCAAACATTGGAGCTGCGCATAGTAAAATATTTTATTTTATATTACTGCTTTTGAGAAAGTAAAAAAATAAAATAAAAATAAGCATCGGAAGCTTATCAGAAAAAAGAAAAAGAAAAAAAAAATAATCTAAAGATTATCAGATCAAAGACAAAGCATTGAATATATCCCATTAATCAAGTCCATGATTTGTGGTTTTTCTCAGGAATCTTAGAAAAAACATACACTTTTTACTTTACGCACATATTTTGCACATCATCTCTTAACACAACTAGCAGTGTATCCTTAGGGGATCGAGTTAATATGTGGATTGCACGTTTAATGCTTATTCTTAGTAGGTACCGACAAACTCCTCATTCGTTTGGATATCAAAATTTATTATAATACTATAAAAAAAATAAAAAAAATTATTCACATCCTTTCTTTGCTTTTCCTTGTCTACCACGAAAGACGGACATAAAAATTTGAGTATGTGAACGAAATGATAAAAGGCATAGCCGGGTATTTAGAAAAAGGAAAATCTAAAGCACAAAAAGATTAAAACAAATATTAATAATCGATAATGGTTGTGAAAGTGATTGCTTTCCAATTTGCTTTGGGTAATGTTTTTAATAGCTAAAAACATGTAATTGGCTCTTCGGTTTCAAATGCTCACTTTTTAGCTGGCTACAACTCTACAAGCCTACAACGACAAAATTAAAAGCAAATGATAAAGTAAAAAAAAAAAAAAAAAGCAATGTTATTTACTTTCTTTCTTTATTTTTCTTTCCAAATTAAAATCTAAGTTAAAAATTGAAGTATAGTTACTGTTTTTTTTTAAGTGGTGTGGTAGGCATAGAATGATAGAAATCATAGAAAAGGAATATAGGGATTCATTTGTTCACACCTTTTGATTATCTGCTCATTATAGAAACTCTTTCTATTTCTGAGGTATGATCTCAAAAAAAACTTGATTGTTGTTTGTTTTGAAATCATTTTTTTTTCCTATCTAGTTTCCTTGTTTTTTTTTTTTTTTTCCTCTGGTTTGCTTTGATTTGGTTTGATTCACCCAAAAACAAAAAGGAAAAAACATTTTGTAGAAAACATTGCTATTGGTTTCTTCTCATGGCCGTTTTTTATTTATCCAGATTTTTACTCCCTACTTGCTCTGTTTTATTTTCATTTAATTTGCTTTGTTTTTCATCCACTTAGATCCAACAATGAATATAAAAAATTGTTATCCTATTTTCACAGTCAAATCAGTTTTCTATTGTTTTAATCTCCTCAATTTTGTTCAGTTATAAACTTGTGTTTTCCTTATGTATATTTTTTTATTAGATTTACATGACCCTATTTCAATGAAATTATAAAGTAATCTTCATTCCTTAGTCAAGAAAGGTGACTAAAGTTGATGCCACCTTGGCAATTATGTTTATCACATGCGTGGTCATGGCCCATGGGGTACTATTATACAGGAAAAGAAACCCTTTCTCAATCAGGAAAAGGTTTTGAGGGCCAGGAGAGATTTCAACGGTGATAATTGATAAATTTTAGCGTTTTTTTTTTAATAGGCATAAAAATTTATGAAATTATAAATTTATCGATTCCTAAAGTTTCATTATTTTTGTCAAATTTTCTACTTTTTTGACACGCAAACTTTAATTAGTGTGGTCCAATCCAACTATAGATCAAAACTTGTTTAATTTGAGTCCCACTTCATACCTCACTTTCAACTTTCTATTTATAGTGAAAGTTCATCAAATGCAAAGTATTAGCTTTAGCTACAACTCACTAGCAAATTAATGTTTGTAGTAGATCTGTCTGGAGGTCCCATTTAATTTATATGATAGTTACTTTTTTTATATGTAATGTAAACCAAAACCATCTTAAATGTATTAGCCAGGTAAGAATATATATCACATGCTAACAAAGTAACAAGTGATATCTTTGGGTAAATGCACAGTATACACGGAGACTGGCCACATAATTTAATCAAACAAATCTCAAGCTGTGTTGTTGAGAGTTGATGAAAGCACTGAGTTTGCCTTTTCTTTTTATTTTGCAGAGAATTATTAATACGTATTCTTCAAGTTTTTAATACGTATTTTTCAAGTTTTTGGGTCAAAAAAAGACGAGATGGTGTCCGGTAAAGTTTTCAAGACAAATGACTTTTAAAAACAAAGAAAACTGTTTTTTCCTAAAGGTATAAGGTTTGATCTCTGCATTCCTTAGTCAAACAAAGGTGACTAAAGTTGTCAGGAAAAAGAAAAAGGTGACTAAAGTTGATGCCACCTTGATAATTATGTTTATAGAATCTTTTTGCATATCACATGCATGGTCATGGCCCAATGGCTCATGAGTCATGGGGTACTATTATACAGGAAAAGAAACCCTTTCTCAATCAGGAAAAGGTTTTGAGGGAGAGATTTCAACGGTGATATTTGATAAATTTTAGTGTCTTTTTCTTAATAGGCATAAAAATTTACGAAATTATAAATTTATTTATTCCTAAAGTTTTATTATTTTTGTCAAAATTTCTACTTTTTAAAATAAAAATACCTGTAATGAATTTTTGAAAAAAAAAAATCAATTTCTTTTTATTGGCAAATAGACATCCATTAATAGAGGCGTTTCGATCCAACAAATAAATGTCGAAGTACCTCTAAAAAAAAAACAAATGGAGGTTCATTCAAAAGAAAGAAAAAAAAAATGGTGTGTAATCTTACATTATATAAGTATTTTTTTTTTTAATATACACTTTAGGTTTTTGTTTTTATTTTTTCGAAAGATTTTTTTTTTTTTTATGGAGGTCTTTTCTGTTTAGTTTAGTTTTTTTATTTTTTTTAAAAACAATAAAAGTGAAAATCATTTAAAATAAAATAGAGATATATTTTTGTCACTTCAAGGGTTAAGTTGATAACTAAAAAAACAATAAAAGTGAAAATTATTTAAAATAAAATAGAGGGATATTTTTGTCACTTCATTGATAACATAGTTACATAGAGGTTTTTTTTTAGAGACAACGTAGAGTTCAATAAAAATAAAAACAAAATAATTTTTTTATTTCCAGTTAGATAAAATATATAATTTTTGAGACTAAAAAAATTAAAAATTGAAAATTACTTCTTTATCTATTTTCTCCTGTTTGTTATCTACTTTACTTTCCCATCAAACGATCTCTCCTCTGCAGCAATTTCGGCAATCTTCTCACTACAAGAAATCGGGCTTCCCAGGAAACTCCCACTTTAGTGTCTATTATTCTCTCATCTTCTCCGTTCACTGGGTTTTCGGGTAATTTTTCGATGATTTCTTCATTTTTCATTTTTTTTCTTTTACTTTGAACCCGTAATCTCCATCTTTGGTTAGTAAACCGTTTAAAATTGAAGTATAGTTAATCTTTTTTTTAGTAGCCCTGTCCTGTTCTCTGTTTTGCTTTGATTCAGAGAAAACTCATTCTATGCCTATTTTCATCTTCCCCTTTCATAGAATACTTTGCTATTAGTTTTTTTTTTTATTCAGATTTTTGCTACCTTGCTCTGTTTTGTTTAAGTTTGGATCTCTGTTTATATCTGTTTTATTTTCATTAGTTTTGTTTCTCATCAACTTAAAATCCAAAAAAGAAGATCAAGAAATGTTTTCCTATTTTCAAAGTTTACTCTCCAAAACATGTTACTTTTTTATTATTATTTTTTTTAGTATGTTGCTATTGTTTTTATCTCCTCACTTTTGTTCTTCAGTTATTTACTTGTGTTTTCCATGTTCTGTTCTCTGTTTTATTGTCATTTGATTTAATTCACATCTCTCTTCCATTTCCAGTTAATTTGTTAACTTCACTTCTATTTTTGTAAACAGAGGGGTCCAAAATGGTTGAAATTGCTATCTCTGTTGCTGCGAAAGTTGTGGAATTCTTGGTTGGTCCCATTGCTCGACCTTTCAGTTATATCTGGAACTACAAGACCAACTTTGACAACTTGAAGACTGAGGTTCGGAAGCTCGAGGGTCAAAAAGAGACGGTGCAGGATTCGGTTGACTTGGCTAGAAGAAATGGTGACCAGATCAAACAACGTGTTAGTGATTGGTTGGGTCGTGTGGAGACGATCACCGATGAAGCATCGGAGGTTATTGAAGAAAACCAGCAAGTCAACATGAAATGTTTCAAGGGGTTGTGTCCTAATCCCAAGAGACACTATCAACATAGCAGAAAAGCAGTGAAGAAGGCCAAGGCTATTGTTGAACTCTGTGCAGATGGCAACTTCCAAACAGTTTCCTTCCAAACCATTCCAGAGGAGACATGGATTCCATCTTACAAAGGCTACATGGTCTTTCAATCAAGAATTTCTACTTTGAAGGAAATACTAGATGCATTGAGCAATCCTGATGTCAACATGGTTGGTATTCACGGTACAGGTGGCATTGGCAAGACTACGCTAGCTAGAGAAATTGCTGGACAGGCTGAGGATAAGAAGCTCTTTAATGTTGTAGCTTTTGCAGAGGTAGCTGTGAAACAAGACATAAAAAAGATTCAACATGAAATTGCTGATAAGTTGGGCTTGACATTCCATGATAAGAGCCAATCCGGAAGAGCAAGGAGTCTGCAACAAAGATTGAAGCAAGAGGAAAAGATTCTCTTAGTTTTAGACAATATTTGGGAGAGGCTCAATTTGGAGGACGTGGGAATTCCGTTTGGTAATGATCACAAAGGATGTAAATTGTTGTTGACAGCAAGAAGTCTAGATGTGTTGTTAAACAAAATGGATTCTCAAAGTAATTTCAAGGTTGATTTTTTAGATAAAGGAGAGGCGTGGAGTTTGTTTGAGAAAAAAGCAGGAGCTTGTGATCGTTTGCAAGCTATAGCGAAAAATGTTGCCGAGGCATGTGGAGGTTTGCCCATTGCTATTAATTCAGTGGCAGTGGCATTAAAAACCAAGGAAGAGTTTGAATGGAAAGATGCATTGAGAAAACTCACAAAGCCTTCCGCAAGTAACTTTGAGGGAGTAGCTGCAGAAACATATTCAAGTATAGAGATCAGTTACAGCCAATTAAAAGAAGAGGAACTCAAATCAACTTTCTTGCTTTGCTGTATGATGGGATATTATGCCAATGTTGAAGACTTGTTAGCATATGGAATGGGATTGGGTATGTTTAAGTATGTCGAAGCAATGGAAGACACAAGAAACAGAGTAAATACGTTGGTTCGAAAACTCAAAGATTCTTCTCTATTGCTTGACATTAACAACGGCACAATTTCACTTCATGATGTTGTACGTGATGTTGGCAGATCAATCGCATCTAGAGATGGACATATGTTTACTGTGACGAATAACTGCATTCCGAGGGAATGGGAAGATAAGGATATTCTGAAGAACTGTGTTGGAATCTCCTTATATAATATCAATAAGCTTCCCGAAGAGTTTGAATGTCCAGAACTTCAATTTTTCTATGTGAGAACTAAAAATGTCCCTAATAATTTTTTCGCAGGGATGCTGAAGCTTAAGGTCTTACATTTGGCTAGATTGGAATTGAATCCGGTGCCTAATTCAATTCGTCTATTAGTAAATCTTCGGACCTTGTATATATATGATTGCAAACTAAGGGATGTCGATTTTATTGGAGAGTTTAAGCAACTGGAAATCCTTAGAATTCGTGGTTCTTTTCGTTCTGAAAATGAGATGACTCCTAAGAAAATGTGTAACTTGACCGGGTTAAGGTTGTTAGATTTGAGTGCTTGTTCCATTAGAAATATCCCACCAAATGTCTTATCGACCTTTACCCGATTAGAAGAATTGTATTTGCCTGCTGGTGGTTTTAGGAAATGCAAAATCGAGTGGGAGGTTGAAGGAGTCAACATTCTTGATGAGTTGAAGCATCTAATGCATCTCACCACTTTGAAAATAAGTATTGCAGATGCCAATGTTCTACCAAAAGGCTGCTTCTTGTTGAAAAAGTTGGAGAGGTATGAAATAATCATTGGAAATATTGGACGGAGTTCGTTTTATAGGAGGAATGGGACTTCCAGATTGGTTCAACTCAACCTTGAAAGCAGTAGTTGCTCTGATGATGTCCAGAAATTCCTTTCTGTATTGGATGGAAGAGGTTTTCCTGAATTGGAGTATCTCCATGTAGAAAACAGTCCATGCTTTCGTGCCATTGTTGATTGCTTGGAGTCAGAATCTTGTCATCACTTTCTTTCCTTGCAGTCATTAATTCTTCACAGTGTCCTCAACCTGGAGATGATACATAGTTATCCACTCAAAGCAGATTCTTTTTGCCAATTAAGAAACATAAAAGTTCAATTTTGCCACAAATTGAAAAATATCTTATCGTTCTCCACTTACAGAGCTCTTCCACTTCTTCAAGATGTCGATGTGTCTTCTTGCGAAAATATGGAAGAGATTTTTGCTATTAATAGAAGGGAAGAAGATATCAACAACGATGAAGGGATTGATCAGATTGAGTTTGAGCATTTAAGAACCATAACAGTTGCAAAGTGCAATAAATTGAAAAATATCTTATCGTTCTCCTCTTATAGAGCTCTTCCACTGCTCCAAAAAGTCGATGTGTCTAATTGCGACAATATGGAAGAGATTTTTGCTATCAAAAGGGAAGAAGATATCAACAACATTGAAGGGACCGATCAGATTGAGTTCAAGCATTTAAGCTCTCTGACATTAAAATATCTTCCAAATCTCACAAATTTCTGCTCGATCAACAACAATGAAGGGATTGATAAGATTGAGTTCAAGCAATTACTCTGTCTGACATTAGAATGTCTTCCAAAGCTCACAAGTTTCTGCTCAATTAACAACAATGAAGACATGTTGGATACTCCCACCCTATTTTTCAACCAAAAGGTATCAACATTCTCTTCTGCACCAATTTAATTCATTTTTACTTAATTTTTTAAGGGTAATAAATAATAAGAATAAACTCCTCAGGAAAAAAAAAAAAAAAAAAAAGTGTCACCACTTTGCTATTACTTAAAAAAAAAAAAAAATTCACTTTGCTCTTAAAATAATTTAAATCAAATGGGATTGGTACTTACTTGGATGTTAATTTCTCTCTTATATTGGTATTCACATGATAATAATAAAATTTCATTAGTGTGTGGAGTGTTGAAATTTCATTCCATCAGGCTTGGAATAAAGAAATTATAAGTATATTAGTATATATCATTGTTTTATCTTAATATATTAAAATTCATGAAATTTCATCTAGGTCCTCATTTATCTTAATATAAAAAAATGTCTAAGTTGAAAAAGGATTTATGTTATATTTTTCTCTTAGGACTTTTAGAATTTACTTGTATGCTCCATTTTTCTAATTGTTTTCATTATTTTTTGGATGAATACTTAACTTAAAGATATTATGGCACTAGCAAGTAGCAACTTAGAGAAATTCTTAATTTTTATAGAATGTTGTATAAAATAAAAATGAAAATCTTCGATTAAAAATCTTTTAAAATAGTTGGGGGTAGTTTTTTTTTTTTTTCGCACGTTAACATTCAAATGTGTCTGAATTGATTATGTTAAGATTGGTTTTTTTTTTTGGAAACCAAAAAAAAAAAAAAAAAAAAAAAAAAAAAAAAAAAAAAAAAAAACTGGAAATAAATAGTAAAAATTTCGAACTTTCTCTCAATTCCAAATCACTTTAAAATAATTTCTTCCAAAATTATCCTCCTAAAGATAACATATTTCCAATATTATTATAATTTATATTATATAAATTTATTTCTTTTAACCTATTACATATGACAAACTAATATAAAATAAATAAATAAATAACCTTAATCACTTTGTGACTTTCAATTCCACCGTCAAACCTATTTTTATTTTTTATTTGTAAAAACCAAAACCATTTATATATCATTATTTATCATATATTAATCATGAATAATATTTTGTCATTATTTGCATAAAAATGATTTAGGATTTATTAATTTTTTTTTTATTTGTTTGTATCATATCAAATGAGTACATGACAATTAATAGTAACAAGACCTTAAATGTCAAATTAACGATTTTTTCTTTAAGAAACAAATAAGTTGACACTATATATCCAGATGTGAGAAATATAAAAAACAAATATGTTATTTAGTTTCAGGTTTAAGTCTTTATTCGGTCTTTAGTAAATTTCAGGACCATTCAATATTCTAGATAAAAATACATATGACCCCTTAGTCTGACAACTTGCATTATACTTGTTTGGATTAAATATTATTTCTTCTTTTAATTAATACGAAAAAGATTGAAACAAAAACTTCATTTGCAGGTTGTGTTTTCCAATTTAGAGGCCTTAAAACTTTGTTCGATTAATTTTGAAAAGATTTGGCACAATGAACTTCCAGCAATATCATTTTGCTTTCAATGTTTAAGGCAATTGAGCATTTCGGAGTGCAGTAATTTTAAAGTTGTATTTTCATCTTCTACAGTTAAGTTATCTTCCTTTTCTTTATCTACAGTTATTTCCAACCATTTTCTCTATTTCTTCCTTGATTAATAGTTAATGCTATGAGTAATATATGTAGGTTTCATTCTCTTCTTTGGAAGTAATTGAAATTTACAAGATGGATGGCTTGGAGACGATATGGTCCAATCAACTTTGTAATGATTCATTTTGCAATCTAAAATCATTGAAAGTCAAGGAGTGCAATAAGCTATTGACTATTTTTCAGTCTAATATGCTTGAAAGAATCTTAAGGTTAGAGTCCTTCACTATTTGGAATTGTAATTTGGTAGAAGAGATATTTGATCTCCAAGGGGTAGATTTTGAAGAATTGCCTCCTCCAAAAGAAACTCTATTGCGAGAACTTGATATTTATGGTCTACCAAAACTGAAGCACATATGGAATAAAGACCCACAAAAAATGTTCTCATTTCAAAAGCTAAACAATGTCCAAGTTAGTCATTGTAAGAGTCTGAAATATCTCTTTCCGTTTTCTATTGCCGAGAGTCTTTCGGAACTTGAACAACTTGCTGTGAACTATTGTGGAGTGGAGGAGATTGTTGCAGATGATCAGGGAGAAGCAAAAGTAGCTGCTACATTTGTCTTCCCACGAATAACCTCTCTGGAGCTCAACAATTTACCTCGACTCAAAACTTTCTATTGTGGAGTACATGCATCACAATGGCAGAACTTAAAAAGGTTGGTCATGAGTGGTTGCGACAAAGTTGAGTTATTTGCTTCAGAATTGTTCCACTTCCAAGAAAATAATGAGGGGCAAAGTGATACGTCAATTCAACCTCTCTTCATTGTCGAAAAGGTACAAAATTCATTTCTTCTTTTTTTAATTGTAGAAAGAGTTGAAGAAGGAAGCTATGAACTTCCGAAATATTGCCCATACACTATGACTGGATTGATATATGAGATTAGATTTAATTGGAATTAATTAAATTGGATTAGATTGAATTATATATGATTGTCCCTTTGGGTGATATACATAACAACAAATTGACTAGACTAAAACTGATTGGCGTACGTGCTGGATGGGATTAGGATTTGAGTTTGAGATTTGATGAGATTAGTGTTCAATGAGATACAGTAGATTAATATATATATGTATATGTGTGTGTGTGGGGTGAAATATTTTTTTTGAAAACAGCAAACTTTATTCAAAAAGCACAACAAAACCAACAATGAAGCCACCAAACCAAGACCCAAGGCACAACACAACACTGCCAGCAGCCAAGGAGCAACAGCAAAGACACCACACCAAACGAAAGCAACCACAAAAAAACAAAAGAGAAAGCCACAATAGCCCAAACCGCCCAGAAACTAAACAGAACAAAAGACAGCAGAAAACCAAAGACAACCTGCACCCAATCGACTAAACAACCCTCCACTCAATAACTTCCCCAATCATCAAAGAAGAGGAGCCCCTCTTTGCTAAGCTGTCAGCCTCAGAATTTGAATCTCTAGAACTGTGTTGAACCGAAATGTTCTTCAATAGATGCAAACACGATCTGATATCGTAGATAATATCAACCAGGTTTAAATTACTGAAATCTTCGTCGTTCACCCAAGAGACTGCCTCCATAGAATCACTGACAATAATGATTTTCCTCACCTTCAAGACAGCCTTTGATTCACATAAATTGCAAGCTTTGAGGATAGCCAACAATTCAGCAATGGGAGCATCTACATTTCCCACATAGGCAAAGAGCACAAAATCTCCCCCTTAGATTCGCGCAGAATGTGTGATGAAATATGAGATTGGATTGATTGAATATGATCAGATTGAATGAATTATAGAAGGGGTTTGTAATTAATTATAAACAAGTGGGGTTTATGCTAAGAATCAGGATTCTAAACTCTTATATTATATTAATTATTATAGTTAAATATAATATAAAATAGTTATGGAATTTATATAATTACTTTTATATAAAATATATAAATATTATATAAACTATTTTATTTAATTTATTGTCTAAATACATTAATATATATTAATACATATGTATGTATATATTACATTACTTATGTTTTAATCTATTTAATTTATACATTATTATATATGCAAATAATCATGTAATCAATTGGAGCATTAATAGCACCCATGAGGCAGCCAAGTTTGCATTTTCTCTTGTGGAGTCTATTGTCTGGTATGATGCTATACCTGATTGGCTTTGTAGTTTGGCCATGTCTGATTTACACCATTGTACTGATTCTTTGTTGTTTGAATGAATTAATATTTTACTTTCAAAAAAAAATTGAAGCATTAATAATTATTTGATTTAAATATTGATTTTTATCTTATACACTGTTAATTTATATTTTTGTTCTTTAATTATACACTTTATATCCAATTAGTTTCTTTATTATTTTTTAAATAAATATATCCATGATAATTATTTTCGATTAGAATTGAAAAGAATATTAGTAATAATTAAGGTGGCTTGTACATTGCAGGTCACATTCCCTAGCTTAGAAGAAATTAAAATATCCGGGTCAAATAACTTGAAGATACTATGGCAGAAGGGAGCTAAGGAGTCTTTTTGCAATTTAAAATCTGTGGAAGTTAGTGCTTGCAATGAACTATTGACCATCTTTCAGTTTAATACACTTGAAGGATTGTCAATGTCGAAGTTGTCAACTGTTGCTATTAGTAACTGTGCTTCAGTAGAAGAGATTTTTGATCTCCAAAAGGTAAACTTTGAAGAATCTCATTCTAGAGCAGTCATATATCATCAGTTACAACAACTAAATATCAATTGGCTTCCAAAATTGAAGCACATATGGAAGAAGGATCCTCAAGCAAAGTTGTCTTTTGAAGAATTACCAATGCCAAAGTCGTTAAAAGTTACGTACTGTGATTCAATAGAAGAGATTTTTGATCTCCAAAAGGTCAACTTTGAAGAATCACATTCTAGACCAGTAACGAATCAGTTACAAGAGCTATTTATCTATCGGCTACCAAAATTGAAGCACATATGGAAGAAGGATCCTCAAGCAAAGTTGTCTTTTGAAGAATTACCAATGCCAAAGTCGTTAAAAGTTACGTTCTGTGATTCAATAAAAGAGATTTTTGATCTCCAAAAGGTAAACTTTGAAGAATCACATTCTAGACCATTAACGAATCGGTTACAAGAGCTAGATATCTATGGGCTACCAAAATTGAAGCACATATGGAAGAAGGATCCTCAAGCAGATTTGTCTTTTGAAGAATTACCAATGCCAAAGTCGTTAAAAGTTAGGTACTGTGATTCACTAGAAGAGATTTTTGATCTCCGAAAGGTAAACTTTGAAGAATCTCATTCCAGACCAGTAACGAATCAGTTACAAAAGCTAGATATCGGTATGCTACCATTGAAGCACATATGGAAGAAGGATCCTCAAGCAGAGTTGTTCTTTAAAAGCTTACAGAAAGTGAGAGTTTGTAATTGTCCAAATCTGAAAGACCTTTTTCCAGCCTCCATTGCAAGGAATCTATCACAACTTGTACAGCTTAATGTGGACAGATGTGGAAAACTGGAGGAGATTGTTGCCAAGGAAGGAGAAGCAAAAGAAGCTGCTAGATTTGTCTTTCCGAAAGTAACCTCCATCGTACTGAATAGATTACCTCAACTTAGAACTTTCTACCGTGGGGTGCATTCTTCAAAATGGGAGGTTTTAAAGAAGTTGGAAGTGTGTTATTGTGACAAAATAGAGTTATTAGCATTGCAATTATCTTGCTTCCAAGAAAGTAATATTGAGGAGAGCTCTATTGATATTTCAGTGCAACCACCTTTCTTTTTCGTTGAAAAGGTATTAGACCCACTTTTTCATTTACAATTTTGAAAGGTCATTTGAAATTATTTGCAGTTAAGTATAAACATGCAGATGTTAATCAGAAACTCTATTTTGCTTTGCATTGACGCAAGAGAAGAGCTTATAAAAATTATAATTTTTTTTTTTTTTTATGTGTAATATTAATTAGGGAGTTAGAGATATTAACTAGATGCTTAAATGGCTAAATTTAAACAATTATTGAATCCTCTTCTGTATATGGCATGTTAAATATATGTAAATCATTTGATATTAGGCATTTTCCATTTTGTTGTGACGATTAGTGCATCCCTATGTCAATGCCATATAATTGTTAAAGTCTAATCAAATTGAAAATCCATATGTCAATGCAATATTTTTATTTTTTTGTCTCGAGAGTCGGGGGAGTGCCAGATTTTTGCTTTCAATTCAAGCTGGATTTGAATTAGGCCCAACTTAGTCCTTTTATTTCCCTATATGAAGTTTTGTGAACACAACCGTGATTTGTTTTTTTGTTTTTTATTATTGATTTGTCACCAGGATTCTTTCCCCATCTTGGAAAAACTGATATTAATTGGAGAGGGTGCCCGGATGATATCGCAGGGTCAGTTTTCAGAAGAGCTCTTTTGCAAACTTAAATTTCTTCAGGTCTACAAAGATAAATCAATACACTTGCCACTTCGTATCCTTCAGGGATTTCACCATCTACATGAGCTTTGTCTCGAATCTAATTCATACAAAGAGATATTTTCATATGAAGAGGATGAAACACATGTTGGGGTAGACTCCAAACCGGACATGGTTCTTTCAAAACTTGAGAGGTTAACAGTAAGTTGGTGTGAAAACTTGATTCAGCTAGTGCCATCCTCGACATCTTTCCAAAATCTAACAGTTTTGGAGGTCTTGGGTTGCAATGGATTGAAGAACCTGATGACGTCCTCAACAGCCAAAAGGTTGGTTCAACTCAGAGAAATGGCAATAGGATCCTGCATGTCAATGATAGATGTAGTAGCAAAGGGGGGAGATGTAACAGAGGACAAGATTATTTTCAGCAAATTGAGGACTTTAAGACTTGATTATTTACCAAGTCTGTCATGCTTCTGCTCTGAAAATTACACTTTTGAATTACCATCTTTGGAAGAAATAATTGTGTACAGATGCCACGAGATGAAGTATTTCTCCTTAGGAGACATAACCACACCGATATTGCAGAAAGTAAGGAGAGGCTCCCTTAACGACATGGATATTACATTAGAGGGTGACCTGAATAACACCATACAAAAGACACATAATTCAAGGTATATGTATCACCGCAAGGCAACTAAGTTTGTTAAAATGTCTTCTAACCTCACCTCTTCAGTTACTTGCTTTTTGCTCCTTAATTTTCTATTTCATTTGGTTTGTGTAACCTCTGTTTTTCATTGTCTTTGCTACCAGATGATGGAGTTTTACTTTAGAACTTTTATTGAGATTTAAACAAACAAATGAGTAAGTATTGAGAAACTTAAAAGTTTCTTATTCCCTTAATTTTGTGAATTTTTTATTTTATTTATTTATTCATAAATAATTCGGGTTTTGACACGACTTAATAGTGCAAGTGTGAGGAGCATACTACTGGCCAAGAACATTTATTATACAAAAGATTTTGGATGCCTAGATTTAACATCCTTGATAGTTAGCTGCCTCTTGCTCTCTCCCCTTGTATCTATTCACACAGCTACCGCCATATACGATCAAGTCCCACTGCTTCAGATATCGAATAGAAGGTAAGAAATACTTCTCCTCCGATATGCAAACACTTACAGTTTACTGAATTTTAATTAAATCAAGTTTTCCATTTTATGTTACTATCTTGTCACTTATGCATGAATTTTTTGAGTTCTATGAATTTATTTTCATTTTTGCTGTATGTGAAACCATTTATGAGAGTGAGCTATATCCTCTTGAGACAACTAAATTGAATCTATTTAAGAAGTGCATAAAGTGAAATTTTTATATAGCTCATGCTTTCAACTTAGAGTATATATATATATTTATTTATTTCGTTTTACAGATGAAGTCCTACACCTACAGATGATTGTAGTGAGAGTTCGACAATAAATTGGTGTCAGTCCTACCTCCTATGCAACATATGGAGTAAGGAGGGTTTTCAATGAAGGTCGTGTGACATTGCGGCTCATGTTATTCATATCGGAGTCAGATGTGCGAGGTTCTTTTGCTTATACATGCATTGTTTTGCTTTTCCTTCTTAATAATGTTGCTGCTACTAACTAAAGTACGACCGTTGTAATCTAATCGGTGCAGTGACCCCACGCTGCCATATTGGTTGGCACCACTTAAAATTTATTTGAAGTATTCTGCATTTGTTGAGAGGTTTATATGTATGCAATCTAATGAACTTCTCAATTGCTATTTGATGAAACTGTTCCTTGAACTAGTGTGTTTAAAGGTCTTCTAATTAGTCTCGCTAATGTTCTTTTCTTCTGCTGTGTTCGTGCACTCAGACCCACATTTTCATGAATTATTATTATGAACATTAGTGATCTGTAAGCAACTGCGATCACTAACATGGGGGATGACCAGGCAATTGTAAGACGGATTATTATCCGTAATACATTCAAACTAGTTATTTTGCTCCTCGGATCTATCTATTTTTGCATTTATAGTACTTATGAAGAGACCTTTTTCAATTTTCATGGTTTGAACTTTTGATAATTTTGGTTTTAATTTGTTGTCATTCCCTTAGAATAATAGTGGAAGTGTCCCGTTCAATTTTCTAGTTGTTGCATTACCTTGAATTTATTTTGTTTATCTATAGTTATAGGTTATTCTTTTTTTGGATTTTGTTATAAATAGGAGAATATGATCTTTTTTTTTTCTATTCAATATGTATCTTCTCTTTTTTGGGTATATAAAGAAAAGATGGGTAACTGCTGTATTGTTGTATTAAGGTCACCATCACTACACTCTTTATTTAATCCCACCATTCTTGGTCGTAATCTTTGTGAGCTTAAGGTTCCTGGAGAGAAAATCTTCATGTTGGGGCATGTTCTCACATCTATTTTCTCCAAAGATGGGAATTTGAAACTGTAATTCCCGGAGCAGAAGCTGGTGAGATTTTTCAAACAAGCAAGCGACAACTGCTTCAACTAGTTGAAAATAATCTCATCGATTGTCACATCACCCTCATTTGCTACTGCTTCTATCATCATTTTGCATTCTTGAATGCTGATTACGATAAGTTGCACACTTGCACCATATTTTTGGCTGTTGAGGAAGTTACCAAGTTTATCAATCCATCACAATTACATACATCTAGAGTTGTTAGGTTGCGGAAAGATGCCAAGAACAGCACTAGATAGATCAAATTGTGACAATACATTACATTTAGAATTTCAAGATTTTGAAGAATCATGTCCATCTCAAGGTTTCGTTTCCACATCTGATTTAGATCAGGAAGCGCACAGGAAGCACACACAACATTAAATCTTTTATCTGTGCAAGTGTCCCATCATGTTTCTGGACCTCTTCATATGAGAATATTTCTTTGTATAAACTAATACTCAACACGAGGTTTTCTAGATTGTGAAATCATGTGAAGAATTTTTAGTTTGCTAAACAGATCTTCTGGAAACTGGCCCTGCAATATCATTGACATGTCCTTTATGCTCATTGTCAATATCTTCAAGTTGGGGATGACCAGCAGACCAATCAGAAAGAAGCAATCAGTCTGAGCAAAATGTTCAAAATCAAAATCCTTAATTAAGACTGGAATGCGACTAATGTTGAAGCTGACACAACATGATGATACAAGACAGATGTAGCAAACTAGCAGTACAACTTTAGGTGATTTGGGTAATGAAAAATACTCCATTCAGAGGAATGGCAGCTTCCACTTTGTATGCAGACATCATTAACAGTTAAATGAATCTTCATACCTTTTCAACCAAAAACAGGGATTCTTGAGCTCCGATATCAAGTTGACATATCTTTACGTGGTCACAATGATACACCGTCAACTTCATTAACATTGGTCATTCTGAAGTATGGATTCCCTGATACAAAGTTCTAAGTTTGGGTATTTCCCAGAGGGCAGGGAAGTAACCCGTGGAAAGATAAACCCAGTAGCTGATGTTTCTCCTTCCACTGCAACAATCTCTCCCACTCCACAGTTGGACAAATCAAGTTCAAGTTGCAAGAGATTCCTGTCAACGGAGGCTGGAAAGAGATTTTTCAGACTCCAACACTTAACTCTCACTACATGTAGATTTTGAAAGGAGAGCATTCCTTGGGGATCCTTATTCCATATGTGCTTTAATTTTGGTAGACTATGTATAAACAATTTTCTTAGCTGAGTAACTGTCACAGACTGTGATTCTTCAAAATTTATCCCTTCGATTTCAAATATCTCTTGTAGTGAACCACAGTCGATAACAGTTAGAAACTCTAGTCTTGAGAGTCTTCCACACATTTTGGACAGAAACAATCTCAATAGCTTATTGCAGGAGTTAACTTCCATTAATCTCAATTTGCAAAAGGAATTCCGAGCAAGTTGGTTCTGCCATATCATCTTCAAGTTCAAGTTATCCATGTGAGAAATTATCCAAGCTCTGGAATGCAGCCTGTAGTATTCATGCCACTGAGTTACTAACATTCTTTTTATTCTAATTGATAATGAATGGAATAGGTCTAGAAAAAAAGAAATTACTAGCAAATAAGGCAGGTAAAAATAGGAATACAAATCAAATTATTGAAGATTTCTACCTTTCTGACCAAAAAGAGTGGTTGGTGTGCTGGAGCATCAAGTTGGCCCTCCACCGTAGTTTCCTGGTAGCTAGGATGTTTTGAAACCAATATCTTTACTGTGTCACAATGATACAATTCCAACTTCTTTAGCATCGGCCATTCTGAAATATGTATTCTAGGGTAAAAATTTCTAAGTTCAGCTAGTTTGCAGAGTCTCAGGGAGGTCATATGTGGAAAGACAAATCTAGCAGTTGCTTTTGCTTCTCCTTCCTTCGAAACAATCTCCTACACTCCACAATTGTACATATCAAGTTCTTCAAGTTGCAAAAGACTTATGGCAATAGAGGCTGGAAAGAGTTTTTCAGACTTTGACATGCAGAAACTCTTGCTGCACGTAGATTTCGAAAGGAGAGGATTCCTTGGGGATCCTTGTTCCATATGTACTTCAGCTTTGGTAGACATCTAATATGCAAGTTTATTAGCTGATTTACTGTCGTATCAGGTGTTTCTTCACAATTCAACCCCTGGAGTTCATATATCTCTTGTAATGAACCACAATCAATAATAGACAGATACTCTAGGCTTGACCATCTTCCACACATGTAGAATGGAAAAATAGGGTAGATTATTGCAGTGTTTAATGGTCATTGCTTTTAATTTGCAAAAGTAATTATCTACCGGTTGGTCCTGCCATATCATTTCCAAGTTGTCCATATGAGAAATAATTATGTCTTCTAAGTTGGGGAGCACAGCTTGCAGTATTCATGCAATAGAAAATAATTGGAAAACGTTTATTAGAAAAAGGAAAATAATTGGAAATAAGAGACATCTAATGACGAAAACACGATATATTCTCGAATACCTCAAAGCTTGCACAACAAGGAAAGAAGCACAGAAACAAAGAGAAGATTTGAAGTAATTTACCCTTTCACCAAAGAAAGGTTGCATGCCAATATGTCGAGTCTCTGCCTGACTCATTTTTTCAACTTCTTTTCCAACTATTGTGGTTGTGGTTGTATCTTCAAAGATGAATGTCTTCAATTCGGTGCATCGATCTATGTGCAGTACTTTCAAGGATGGAAGTTCAATGTAACTTCTTGAATATAATCTTGTGAGATTTTCAAGATCTTGTATCGCTAGATACATTAATTTAGGAAACATTTGATCTTTCCTTTCTTCTTCTCTTACTTCTTTGACTGTTATCTCCTCCAATACTAAGAATTTGCATATCATGAGGCGTTGGAGCTGCACAAAGTTTCTAACCATCGAAGATGCAAACAGATATTTTAAATTCCCACAGCCATGGAGGGTCAATTTCGTCAGGTTTTGAATGCAGGAAGTTGTTGCTGGGAGTTGGTTGTGCCATATCCTTTCAAAAATAATTGCAGGCAATTCCGAGGCTGCCAAGTTGGGAAACTTAAGCTGCACACAATTGATAATATTTTAGCAGGTACACCCATGCCATAACATTCTAATGAAAAAAATTGCCTTCTAATTTTCAAATATGCAGAATCAAGCATATATTGAAGTTCTTATTAATTGGATAAATTTTCATTGCCTTTTAACAATTGTATGTCTAAAATGTAGCATATAAAGAGCAGAGTTTAGCAACCTGAGGTTTAATTAACAATAACAATTTTACTGAAAACAAATGGTAGTCATAACTATGCATCCAATGTCAAATAGGAACCATTGAAAAAAAATCCTTAGACCATGCAAGAGGTGAACATTCAAGTCATAATCAATCCAACCGATGAGTCTAAATGCAAAATGTGATTTATGCTACTGTTAAAGCTTGGTGAGTTTCATTTTCTCTGACAATCTTATTTTCACATATGTGTTGATAAAACAAGAAACAAAAAGTAAAATGATAGAGAACATGGTTATGGTTAGCTTACCTTCCCATCTAAAAGGGCCATGGGAGTATCCTATGCTCATCCTCCAAAACTACTTCATTAGACCTTATTTCATCTGTCAATAGCTTCTGTGTATTTTGCAGTACATAACGTGTCTTCACGTCTAAGCAGAAGCTTCTGAGTTGTGGCAGAGACTTTAGAGTCAAGGAGCGTAATTGACCGAATTCAATGGTATCAATCACTTGTTGTAAGTTGACAATGACATATTTTCTCCAAGTTAATCAAATTGTGAACAAACAATGACTCTAAGAGGGATAATTTGTTGCAAGAGTCCAAATCCATGGAGTCAAAGATACACAGAAAGTAGGAATTATTTTGGATATGGAGATGCTTCAACTGTGAAGAGCCCTCTATGTTTAGTTCATAGATGACATTCTTTACATCCTTTAAATTGTCTAAAAATAGATCCTCAACTCCCCTAAATTGCATGATAATTCCCTCCACCTGGGAATTGTTAGGCTCGAGCTTGAGTTTTAACGTTCTTGAAGTCTCATACTTACCAGACCAATCCCAGCCATCTCTTATGGATATCCTGTATCTTGCCAACTTTTTGGAGAACAAGCCCTTGGGCAAAATCTTGGCACTTGGAATATGCATTTCTAAGGCAGTCAGATGAGGCAAATGCTTCAACTCATCAAGGCTCGCATTACACCTTTCATCGTTCAATCCTTCAACCTCCCACTGAACAAAGCTATTGCCCATATACAGTTCTTCTAATCGGGATAAGTTTGATAAGACATTAGGTGGAATAACTTTCAGTTTGGAACAATCGCTCAAATCTAAAAACCTTAACCTAGTCAATTGACCTAGTTCTACAGGCAATTGCTCAATATAAGAACCGTAAAAGCTAAGGATTTCTAGTTTCTTCAACTCCCCAATAATAGCTATGTCTCCCGGTACACATTGATCCAAACACAACGTTTAAAGGTTTACTAGGAGATGAAGAGATGACAGTAGTGACAATAAATGCATTGTAGTCAAATCTAAAACCTTAAGCTCTTCCATTCCTAAGAAAAAACTACCAGGGATTTCCAAAAAGGGATCCTTGGTTTTCAGGTAGAACAATTTAAGTTCTAGACATTTCAAACCTTCAGGGAGCTCATATACATCATTATTATGTAAGGAGATTGCAGTACACTTTTTTTGTGTATTCTTATTGAACCATTCTCTTGGAACTTCATCATTTATCATTGCAAAAACACATTGGTCTCTAGATGCAATCGATATAGCAACATCATGCATAGAAAACTTTTCACTGGTATAACAGTCCAATAGCAAACAAGATGCTTTGAGTTTGTCGATCAATGCATATACCCTATCTTGTGCCTCTTCCATAGAGTTGATGCCTTTAAATAAACCCAATCCCATTCCATATTTCAACAAATCTCGAATAGAACCATTGTAAGTATATCCTAGTAGACTACACAGCAAAAAAACAGACTTGAGTTCCTCACTTTCTAAATGATTGTAACTCAACTCTATGGTTGAATAGGCCACTGCCTGTGATCCAGTGAAGTTTCTTGAGGAAGGCCTTCTCAATTCCCGTAAGGCATTTTTCCATTCATATAAATTCTTATTTTTCAATGCTCGTGCTACTGCTACAACAGCCATGGGCAAACCTGCACATTCCTTGACTACCCGACTTGCTAAAGACTGCACATCACGATTTTCAACACAACTACCTGCCATCTTCTCAAATAAGCTCCAAGGTTCATTGTCTTGTAAAATTTCAACCAAGAAATTAGTTTGTGAATCCATCTCGTTTGACAACACATCTAGACTTCTTGATGTCAACAATACTTTGCACCCCTTATAATCGTCTCCACATGGAACTCCTATTATCTCCAAATCAAGAATTGACCAAATATCATCCAAGATGATAAGAATCTTATTATCTTTCTTCAATCGTGCACATAGCCTCCATGCTCTTCCAGATTTGCTCTCTTCAAAGAATACCAAACCCAACCCATCTGATATCTCCCCTTGAATCTTTTTTACATCTGGGGTCTGGGATACAACTGCAAAAACTACCTCATCAAAAAGTTTGCGTCTCTGGGCCTGTCTAGCAACTTCCTTCACTAGTGTTGTCTTCCCAACACCACCAATCCTGTACACTCCAATGAAGTTGACATTAGGATTACTTAATCCGTTTAGTATATCATTCAAAGTGAGCATCTTCGATTCAAAGGCCTCGTAAAATTTATTATAAGCCACATATTCTCTGGAACAATGCGGTAGGACACTTGATCGAATTTCTCTTCAGCCAGGAGTCCAGTAACAGCCATCATCTCCTTCCTTGCTTTCTTGCTAAGCTGATACCGGATCTTCAAATCAGGACACAACCCTCCAAGGCACTGCTTCTTTGCTTTCTCTTTATCTCCAGAAAAAATATCCACCTCATCAATGATCATGTTCACACTTATCAACCACTTTTGAACATTCTGTAAAATCTCTTCCCCATTTCTTTAAGCATCATTAAGCAAATGCTGCACTCTCTCTTTTTTGTTCCTCAGCTTCTCAAATTCCTTCTTGAGATTGTCAACGTTGATTTTATAGTTGCATAGATAACTAAATTGACGTCCTACGGGAGCAACCAAGTATTCAGCAACTTTCCCAGCAACAGAAACAACAATTTCTACCATTTTCAAACTCTCCCCTCCCACAATCCCACCACTATTTCCTTCTCTTTTAAGTTTTGACAGTGGAGTATGCAAAGCAAACCAAATGAAAACAAAACAGTGACAACAAGAAGCAAATTGTGAAGAAATGCCCAACAACAAAAAAAGGTGAATAGCATCTGATTGCAGAGAAACAATGAATATAAAAAACTCAGCATTGGATTGTTTTCGTTGGTTCTTGTCATTTATATATAATTTTAATAAAAGCTAATAAAACAATTTGAATGATTCAAACCAATGACTATACAATGATACAAAAATAAAAAGTTGAATCGGTAAACAGTACTCACCAGACAACATCATCATCTTCAAATTCAAAAACCTCTCGAGTCGTGACTCGTGATAGTTCTCCATGACTGATTGATTATCAGAGAAATCAAAACTAATTAAAAAAAAAAAAGGTTATAAAAGAAAATAAAGAGAGATGGAGATGCAGGGGATCGAACCATGTACCTCTCGCATGCAAAGCGAGCGCTCTACCATTTGAGCTACATCCCCTATTGGTAAAACTTTTAAATATTATTTATTTTTTTATTTATTGTAATGAAATAAAATTTTGGTTTTTATATTTATTTCTTTTTTTTTTTTTCCTTTTATCTCTAACAAAATGAATAAGTATATAAAGTTCATAGATGTGAAGATATTCTCAAGATTTAAGCTTAATTCTCTTTATGTACAAACAACAAAACGGTCTTATTTATTATTATTATTATTTTAAATAGAATGAATTAGACATTAAGATTTTAACCATGGTGTTGTAATTAGATTTGTTTCAAGTTATATTTATTTTTTCTTATGTAAAATTATTCAAATCATTTTATTTTTCATTTAATAAAAACCACAACACTCCACACAAAACACTCAAATTTATAAACAAACAAATCAAGGCAGAAGCAACGTACTATGATGATCTAATTATATTTATGAAAGGTACTGATTTATAAGTAACCAAACTTGTTACATTTTATGATACATTAATGATATGCTATATGTTTTGTTTTGTTATATTCAACATTGAAGTTTGTTACATATTATGATACATTAATGATATGTTATAATGTTTTGTTTTGTTATATTTAACATTGCATTGCTTACGACTCAGAGCGAGAATTTTATATATAGTGGTTTCTTCGGCTTTTATCACCCAAAAGAAGAAATGGGTGAAATTGCAATATCATTCTGAGATTGATTAAGGGAAATGCTTGAAGAGAAATTTAGGGAATTTAATGAGCAATTGGGTTAAATATCAAGCTGTTGGATTTATCGTTGAAGCAAAAAATATCGACTTTACTTAATTATGCATTCACTCAAGGACCGATGCAGTGTAGGTTTTAATTTTTATAGCTTCTTTACTTTTCATGTTTTTGAGTTTTTTTCCCTAGCTATTTCATTTTTTTTTTCTAGTTTTCTATATACGAGACATCTAATATTTTTCCATCAAATCACATTTAAAAAATATCTTTGATTTTATATATAATATTTCTTTCGATGAATCTTATAATTTAAAGAATAACTGTCGATTCAGTGATGAATCTTGCGTCCCACGTTGTTTCCTCGACATAGATACTGGAAATTCATTCATCGGGTTTGCTTTAACAAGTTTTGACTTGCGTTCGGCATGGCCTCATATGACATGCTATGCCAAAAAACCAAAACAGTTTTTTTTTTTTTAAAAGGCATTCATAACAGCGGCACCAAGCACCAAAACAGTTGCTCAATAGAATTGTGAAATTGATTGACAAAGAGAAAGTTAGAGAATGTTTTGTTGGCTATTCATCGATGTATGGTCATAATTCGGAATTGGACCATCGTGCATGGGTCTTCTATTGGTTGCTTAAGAATTTTCCATTCACATTCGTGAATGAAAGGTTCTCAAGTCAGGACGCCGATTCTCACACCGATTCTCAAACTGTATAAGAAAAAAAAAATTATAAGATACTAATAATAATAAATTACAAAAATTATTTATTAATCGAATAAGACTGATTGGCACTAATGAGATTTTAATTGAAAAATTGTTGTGTAGATTTTATGCAGAGGTTCTTTTTATTTTTATTTTATTTTTTGTAATAGATTTGATTAGATAATGTTACCAGATTAAAAAAAAAGTTTTTATAAACAGTGTTTTTTTATTGTTTGAAATAGAAAAAACAAATACACAAATAAAGGAAGCTACCAACAAAACTAGTTATAAAACAAACCTTAAAAAATTGGACAGAAGAATCATGGTCATTGCCCAGTGGCCGGTGATTTCTTGGTTAGATTTCGTGGCTGAGATTTCTTTATGAAACTCGCTTTCATTGCTAGCTGTAAATAAAAGCAAACTTCAACATTAGTTACGATAAACTACAAAGAGCGGAACAAGAGAAAGCTAACTTCAACATTAGTTTACTACGAAGACCGTTTCAGAATCTCTCACAAAACTCAAAACTCTATTACACCAAAACACTCTCTAACGGTTCAAAAGACTTGTTCTCTACAAAACTCGTAACCACATATTTATAATACGTGTTAGAGACAAAACCCGAATATATATAAATAAGGTTAGGAATCTATATCAAATACGGTTATCGACTAATTTAATTCACATATGTAATAACAATTATTAATTAAACTAAAAAAACAAAAATATTTAAAAACAGTAATAGTGATTTCACGTGAAGAGATTTTGGGGGAAAAAAAAAACCAAAAACATCTGCTTAGACGTTTTAATAAAATTTTCAAGTAAAAGTAATTTATATCAAACAAATCTTCAAAGTATGAAATTTATGCCTCCAAAATACAGATATGTCCTATCATTATAAAGATTTCGTGACAAATCTTTTTTTACTTTTTTTTTACTTCTGGTTTTAGAGTTAAAAAAAAAAAAAAAAAAAAATCACATCACAAAAAACAAGTGAGAATCTAAGATCAGAGAGGGATAGAGTGAGTGAGAGGCTGAATAGAAATTCAAGAGAAAACTAACCGCCGTAGAGGTGTCCACGGCCGGCGAGAGAGGGCGGAGAGAGAGGATGGAAGAAAAAGAAATGTAAAACCTTAAAACGTGAGACGGTGGATTAGAGCTAGAGTGGGTGAGGAGGCTGAGAGAAAAACAAATGAGTGGTTTATAGATGTAAAATCTATGGACTTCAGTGTAAAAACCTTGGAACTTAGGGACTTCAGTGTAAAAGCCGTAGTTCTTAGGGACCTCAGTGTAAAATTCATGGAGTCAAAGATCTTCAAAGATGTTGTCAGAAAACTCATTGTACCCTTTGGAACCTAACAATTAATTTCCTTTTCTCTTTTTGTTTTTCCTTTATTTATAACAGTTTTATGTGATTTGCATGCATTTGATTTGATAAAGTGAAGAATTTACTTTGGAGCTCTTAAAGATTTTATTTTATTTTATTCTATTTTCCCCCTTATTTATCATTGTTTTTTTATGATGTTTTTCATGCCCAGCTGACCAGCTGAGTGAATTTTTTACTCCGGAACTGAAAGATGTGATCAAGATTCTTTCAAATTAAATAGTATTTGAAAAGTCTTTTTTATTTTTATTTTATTTTATTTTATTTTATTTTATTTTTAAATCTTTTGAGATTTTGCTTTTGTGATTCTTGGTAGTTGGTAGTTTTAAATACGTCAGTAGCAGTAGCAGTGGCAGGTACACCCACTAGTGCTCTAAAACACTGCAAAAATGTAAAACTGAACTAGAAAGCAGAAACAGAAACAGTGTGTTTTTGTGTGGACAATTTTCGGTCCAAAACGAGAAAGTTTTGTGGTTTTATAATTCATTTTTGATTTTTTTTTTTTTTTTTTTTTTTTTTTTTTGATGGAAAGGGCACCTGAAAACCTGGAACAAAAAATATATATATTTAAAATGAATTTTATTTATATATTAAATAAAATGATACACTTTAATTTATAAGAATATCTTATCATTCTCAATATGTATGTAATTTGCTTTACGGTTTGTTTTTTCTAATTAGAATTATGTGATCAATTACCAAAATATAAACAGAAACAGTGAGTTTTTGTTTTTTCAAAAATATAAATTCTCTAAAGTCTCAATTACCAACTTTAATCAACTTTAATGATTTAATTTCTCATGTATAATCAACTTATATATCTTTAAAATTTAATAAGTCATTCACAAAAAAAAAAAAAAAAAAAAAAAAAAAAAAAAAAAAAAAAAAAAAAATCTCTTATGTTCTAAATTAAACAAATCAAAAATCGTATGTTGAAGATAAAAGAAGTAAACAGACAAAATAGTTCTTTTTCTCTCTCTCTCTCTCTGTTGAAAATTATTGGTCAAAAAGATGTACAAATCAGAGCTCCTCCCTATTCATGTCCAAGATTAACCTAACTGCTCACAAAGATAAGAGAAAATAAATTTTTTTTTTTTTATTTTTATTTTTTTTTAACTTCAAATGATTTGATTTGTTAAATATATATATATATATATATATTTTGGTACATGATTTTGATTATCTAGTAAAATATTTTAATTCTCTAGTTTTTCTCTAAATCATCAACTGCTTTATACTTGTGAGTTTCTAAAGTTTCAATCTCTTCAAAGATTTCTTCTTTTGTTTTAAGTTTTATTAATTTATTCAAGTTTTAACAAATTAAGAGTATGTTTGATATGACTTTTTTATTATCCAAAAGAGCTTTTTGTATGAATAATACCTCATTACAAAAACTTTTATTTTTGCTAGCATACCAGCATGTTTTTCAATATCTCCATGTAAGAATATCTCTTTGTATGAATAATACCTCATTACAAGCACTTCTAAATTGCGAAAACCTTGAAGGAAATCGAGTGGAAAAACAGATGATTCATCTTGCACAACCTGAAGAACTTTAAGTTTCTGAAACTGGCCTTGCCATATCACTGTCACATCCTGCGGCTTAATGTCAATTCCTCTAAGTTGGGGAAGACCTGGAGATATATCAGACAAAAGAGATTTTAAGTTTATGTTGTCTCGGAATATTTCACAGCATATATAGCAGTTATATATAGTTTTTAACAGACAAAGGGGTGAATAATGTTAACCAATAATCAGGCCACAGGCCAACTGATGTAATAACTCAAAACCTGCAGGATTTGAAAATAATGCTAATCGATATTTGATAATCAAGACATAGGTCATCTAATTGTGTGACAACTGAAGCCTAATTAAGATTAACGAGTCTTATATAATGAAGCTGACAAAAGTAAACCATTAAATCCTTAGCATGTTAGAAATGGGTGAAATTGCAATATCATTCTGAGATTGATAAAGGGAAATGCTTGAAGAGAAATTTAGGGAATTTAATGAGCAATTGGGTTAAATATCAAGCAGTTGGATTTATCGTTGAAGCAAAAAATATCGACTTGACTTAATTATGCATTCACTCAAGGACCGATGCAGTGTAGGTTTTAATTTTTATAACTTCTTTACTTTTCATGTTTTTGAGTTTTTTTCCCTAGCTATTTCATTTTTTTTTTCTAGTTCTCTATATACGAGACATCTAATATTTTTCCATCAAATCACATTTAAAAAATATCTTTGATTTTATATATAATATTTCTTTCGATGAATCTTATAATTTAAAGAATAACTGTCGATTCAGTGATGAATCTTGCGTCCCACGTTGTTTCCTCGACATAGATACTGGAAATTCATTCATCGGGTTTGCTTTAACAAGTTTTGACTTGCGTTCGGCATGGCCTCATATGACATGCTATGCCAAAAAACCAAAACAGTTGCTCAATAGAATTGTGAAATTGATTGACAAAGAGAAAGTTAGAGAATGTTTTGTTGGCTATTCATCGATGTATGGTCTTAATTCGGAATTGGACCATCGTGCATGGGTCTTCTATTGGTTGCTTAAGAATTTTCCATTCACATTCGTGAATGAAAGGTTCTCAAGTCAGGACGCCGATTCTCACGCCGATTCTCAAACTGTATAAGAAAAAAAAAATTATAAGATACTAATAATAATAAATTAAAAAAATTATTTATTAATCGAATAAGACTGATTGGCACTAATGAGATTTTAATTGAAAAATTGTTGTGTAGATTTTATGCAGAGGTTCTTTTTATTTTTATTTTATTTTTTGTAATAGATTTGATTAGATAATGTTACCAGATTAAAAAAAAAAAGTTTTTATAAACAGTGTTTTTTATTGTTTGAAATAGAAAAAACAAATACACAAATAAAGGAAGCTACCAGCAAAACTAGTTATAAAACAAACCTTAAAAAATTGGACAGAAGAATCATGGTCATTGCCCATTGGCCGGTGATTTCTTGGTTAGATTTCGTGGCTGAGATTTCTTTATGAAACTCACTTTCATTGCTAGCTGTAAATAAAAGCAAACTTCAACATTAGTTATGATAAACTACAAAGAGCGGAACAAGAGAAAGCTAACTTCAACGTTAGTTTACTACGAATACGAAGACCGTTTCAGAAGAGAGCTTCTTTTGACAATCCAATTGTTTCTTTTTACACTTCTTTTCTAAAAACACTCCATCTTCAAAATTTAAATTTTAAAAAATTCTAAAGACACTTCATTTTGTTACAAAATTATCCATTTTATCTTTTTTGAATTAAATTATTAAAAAAGGAAATTATTTCTCTTAAATCATTGTATTAATTATTACATATTAAATACTCTCTCCTAAATTTTTAATTACCATATTAAACTCTCTCCCCTCCAATACATATCTCTAATTTCCTATCTCCATTCTTTCTCAAACAAAACTAACAGTTAAGAAAAAAAAAAAAACTTACTAATAAACTTGATTTTTAGGAACCATATGTATGTATATATTTAAAAAAAAAAAATAAATAAATAAATAAATTTATATATATATTACTGTTAGTAAAAAACTAAAATATTCATAAGTTTTTTTTTTCTTTAACTATTAATCAAAAAGTATGAAAATATGATTTTTTTTTTTTTTTTTTTTTTTTGAAAAAATGGAGAGAGATAAAGTAGGAGAGAGTGTTTAATATGGTAATAACAGATATAAGAGAAAGAGCTTAATACGTAATATTAAATATAATGATTTAGGAGAGAGAATATATATTTTTAATAATTTAATTAGTTTGGAATGTCTTTAATTTTTTTTTTTTTTTTGTCCTTTTTAGTAATTTTAATTTAGGTTAAAATTGTCATTAATAAAAAAAATTAAATTGGAGTGTGAATAGATAATTTGTGGATTGCAAGGAGAAGCTCTCGTTTCAGAATCTCTCACAAAACTCAAAACTCTATTACACCAAAAAACCATATTAAACCAAAACACTCTCTAACGGTTCAAAAGACTTGTTCTCTACAAAACTCATCACCACATATTTATAATACGTGTTAGAGACAAAACCTGAACCTATATAAATAAGGTTAGGAATCTATATCAAATACGGTTATCGACTAATTTAATTCACATATTAACAGTAATAACAATTATTAATTAAACTAAAAAAACAAAAATATTTAAAAACAGTAATAGTGATTTCACGTGAAGAGATTTTGGGGGAAAAAAAAAAAACCAAAAACATCTGCTTAGACGTTTTAATAAAATTTTCAAGTAAAAGTAATTTATATCAAACAAATCTTCAAAGTATGAAATTTATGCCTCCAAAATACAGATATGTCCTATCATTATAAAGATTTCGTGACAAATCTTTTTTTACTTTTTTTTTACTTCTGGTTTTAGAGTTAAAAAAAAAAAAAAAAAAAATCACATCACAAAAAACAAGTGAGAATCTAAGATCAGAGAGGGATAGAGTGAGTGAGAGGCTGAATAGAAATTCAAGAGAAAACTAACCGCCGTAGAGGTGTCCACGGCCGGCGAGAGAGGGCGGAGAGAGAGGATGGAAGAAAAAGAAATGTAAAACCTTAAAACGTGAGACGGTGGATTAGAGCTAGAGTGGGTGAGGAGGCTGAGAGAAAAACAAATGAGTGGTTTATAGATGTAAAATCTATGGACTTCAGTGTAAAAACCTTGGAACTTAGGGACTTCAGTGTAAAAGCCGTAGTTCTTAGGGACCTCAGTGTAAAATTCATGGAGTCAAAGATCTTCAAAGATGTTGTCAGAAAACTCATTGTACCCTTTGGAACCTAACAATTAATTTCCTTTTCTCTTTTTGTTTTTCCTTTATTTATAACAGTTTTATGTGATTTGCATGCATTTGATTTGATAAAGTGAAGAATTTACTTTGGAGCTCTTAAAGATTTTATTTTATTTTATTCTATTTTCCCCCTTATTTATCATTGTTTTTTTATGATGTTTTTCATGCCCAGCTGACCAGCTGAGTGAATTTTTTACTCCGGAACTGAAAGATGTGATCAAGATTCTTTCAAATTAAATAGTATTTGAAAAGGAGTTTTTTTTTTTTTTTTTAGTTGGTAGTTTTAAATACAACAGTAGCAGTAGCAGTAGCAGTGGCAAGTAAACCCACTAGTGCTCTAAAACACTGCAAAAATGTAAGAAACAGAAACAGTGTGTTTTTGTGTGGACAATTTTCGGTCCAAAACGAGAAAGTTTTGTGATTTTGTAATTCATTTTTGATTTGAAACAAAAAAAATATATATATTTAAAATGAATTTTATTTGTGAAGGATAATGTAGCTGCTGATGCAAATAACAGAGGCAGTAATAGCACATCTGTGCCATCAATGTCAGCTACCAATCCTATGCCTCTCAAAGCTTTACATAATGATTTGATCAGAGGATCAAAGCCACACTTCCGCTCCACATCTAAAGTAAAGAATCGAAATTAGAATCAAGTCACAACCGTTGATTAAAGCTCAAGAAAGCTCCAAATCAATGGTTGAAGATTGTGCTGAGCCTAACAGATTTTAGGCGCCAAAAGTTGTTATTAAGTTGTTAGAAATGATTGGCTCAGCATGATTTAAGGGAAGTTAGTTATGAAGCTTCTGGAAGCTCTATCTACATTATATATAGTCTTTGTATTCAATGATTGTAATTTGAACAATCTGATTAGTAAAATCTCATATACCAGACTCAATTGTTTGAGCTGGTTTGCAGCTTCATTGAAGCATTTTCACAAACACATTCTTCTTAAATCTTTCACTTAGATTTGTTTAAATATTCACATGGTATCAGAGCCTTCTGCTCTTGATCAGATCAATTTGAATCAAACATCTCAAAGATCTGAAACGTCTCAAACACCTGCACCATCTCCAATGTCGCAATCATCAGATCACACTTCATCGTCATTGCCTACAATTGAATCACCGATGATAGCTAAATCACTTAACTACAATCTTCCTGTAAAGCTCAATCACGAAAATTACACCTATTGGAAAGCTCTTGTTCTTCCTGCAATAAGAGCTTTGGAGCTTGAAGATTTCATCAATGGAGTCAAGTTGTGTCCAAATAAGTATGTCAATCCTCTGGAGTCAAACACAAGTGCAGATCTGGTGATAAATAAAGATTTTCTTGCTTGGAGAAGGTTGGATCAGTTCTTACTAAGCTGGCTCCTGTCAACAATCAGTGAAAATTTGATTGGACAAGTAACTGAATGTACGTCCTCTCTTGAAACATGGAGAACACTAGAAAAATTATTTTCTCATCAATCGATGGCTAGAGTTATGCAACTGAGGCAACAGCTTGGCAGCTTGAAGAAAGGATCAAGCTCAATTGCTGAGTTTATGCTCAAGGCTAAGAACATTGGAAGTAGTCTGAAATCAGCTGGAGATCAGATTTCTGATCGAGATTTGTTGCTCAGTGTTCTTCAAGGAGTTGGACATGAGTTTGATGCTGTTGTTGTAATGTTAACAGCTCAGCAAAACTCAATCTCTCTACATGATGCACAATACATGCTCATGATCCATGAACAGCGAATTGAACATCTGAATTCTGCTACACAAATTGATGTAAGTCCCTCTGCAAATCTGATAACAAATCCTGGTAATTTTGGTAACAACAATGGTGGAAGAGGCAGAGGTAATAACAATAGAGGAGGATTCAATTCAGGAGGCAGAGATGGTGGACATAGAGGAAGACGAGGAAGAGGCTATTGGAATGGTAATAATAGGCCTATATGTCAAATTTGTGGAAAGATTGGACACTCTGCTCAGAGATGCTACAGCAGGTTTGATCGCAACTTTCAGAATTCTTCTGGAAATTCCAACAGTAATCATTCAAATAGTCAAGGATTGAATCACGCTAATTCTCAAGGAAGTATGCATGAGACTTCCAACAACAACAATACACACAGTCCACAGGTCAACTACAATCAGACCTCTGCCTATATTGCCTCACCAGAATCAGTAATTGACCCAGCTTGGTATCTTGACAGTGGCGCCTCAAGCCATGCTACTGCTGATCTTGGTAAGTTCACTACATACTCTACTTATATAGGCACTGAGAAATTGGCTGTAGGAAGTGGTGATATGTTAGATATATCACACATTGGCAATGCAACAGTTTTGTCACACACCAAACCTGCTAGGAATTTATTCTTGAATAACATGCTGCATGTTCCTAATATTGCCAAGAATCTGTTAAGCATTTCCAAGCTTACAAAAGATAATAATGTTGTGGCTGAGTTTTGTGATGATTATTGTCTAATAAAGGACAAGGTTTCCAAGAGAATTCTACTCAAAGGTTTGCTTAAGCATGGATTGTACCAGTTAGAGTTGGAGTTGGCAGCTGGTGGAAAGAAAACCGATACATCAAAGGATGCAATGTGGTGTTGCTCAAATTTTCCAGTTTCTGTTTGTAATAAAAAACATATCATTGATGAGAGGTCTGACTGTACATACTCTCAATCAATTGGTACTCAATCTACTCCTTGTGTTAATATTGTTGAAAAGGATTGTGTACAGCATGCTTTGATGAAAAACAATAACAGTGCACTACTTTGGCACATTAAGCTCGGTCATCCTAATGATCATGTACTGAAACAGGTTTTGAGAACTCTAAATGTGTCTTGCAATTTATCATCCTTTACTCAGTGTGATTCATGCAAGTTAGGCAAAATGCATCAGCTCCCATTTCAGAGATCATCTATTATGACCAAGGCACCACTAGAATTAGTGTATTCTGACATCTGGGGTCCTTCACCTATGCTGTCAACAACTGGACACAAGTATTATATTTCTTTTGTTGATGATTTCACCAGGTGTACCTGGTTGTTTCCCCTAGCTTTGAAATCTGAGGCTCTTTTGACCTTCTTGAACTTTAAAAAGCAAGTTGAACTTCAGTTCAACACCAGAATTCGAACATTTCAAAGTGATATGGGCTTGGAGTATCAGGTTTTCTCAAAGTCCCTTCAGCAGTTTGGTATTGTGCACCGTTTTTCTTGTGCATATACACACCAACAGAATGGTGTGCCTGAAAGAAAGCATAGGCACATAGTTGAGACTGGTCTCACATTGTTGGCTCAAGCTCGATTACCACTGAAATTCTGGGTTGATGCCTTTGGTGCTGCTGTTATCCTCATCAATAACTTACCAACTTCTGTGTTGAATGGGAAATCTCCTTATGAGACTTTACATCAGAGAAAACCGAATTATTCCTACTTCAAAGCTTTTGGTTGCTCTTGTTTTCCATATATCAGACCTTACTCCAAAACCAAGTTTGGTTTTCATTCAGTCAAGTGTGTGTTCATTGGGTATAGTACTCAACACAAAGGTTACAAATGCCTTAGTTCCTCTGGCAAACTTTATATCTCAAGAAATGTCTTATTTCATGAATTTGAGTTTCCTTTTCTACAGCTGTTTCCTCCACCAGATACTGAAACTCATTCCACACCTACTGGACCTATGCTGTCCATGGTCACTAATTCAAGTGCTTCCAACAATATTTCTTCTGTTACTCAAGCTGCAGTCCCACGTGTTACTACATCACCTCCAGCTATAGTTGCTCCTCCTGCAATATGCTCTACTCATGGCATGGTCACCAGATCAAGAACAGGCAATTTGCGGCCTCGAGTGTTCTCAGCATTGTGTCAATCTCCTTGCACAAATGTGGTTCTTGAGCCTACCAATGTCCAAGCTGCTCTTGCTGATCCACATTGGAAGCAGGCCATGTTGGATGAATACAATGCATTGCTCAAAAACAACACCTGGTCTCTGGTTCCTGCAGTTGAGGGTATAAATATAGTAGGTCACAAGTGGGTTTATCGTGTCAAATATAAGGCTGATGGCTCCGTATTGAAGTACAAGGCACGGCTGGTGGCAAAGGGGTTTCATCAAACTCCGGGTATTGATTTCTCGGACACTTTTAGTCCGGTCATTAAGCCATCAACCATTCGGGTGGTCTTTACTCTAGCTGTCACATTTGGTTGGCCAATTCAACAATTGGATATTAATAATGCTTTTCTCAATGGGGATCTTCAAGAGGTGGTTTATATGGAACAACCAGCTGGTTTTGTGGATAATTCCAAGCCACACCATGTTTGCAGGCTTCGCAAGGCACTGTATGGCCTCAAGCAGGCTCCCCGAGCCTGGTTTCATAAGCTGACAGGTGCTTTGCTTGAGTGGGGTTACTCTGCTTCTACTTCTGATGTCTCTTTATTCATCAAACGTTCTGCAGCAAGTGTAGTCTTAATTCTGATTTATGTGGATGACATTCTAGTGACAGGCAGCAGTCCTTCTCTCATTCAATCGACTATATCAGCTCTTCACTCCAGGTTTGCTCTAAAAGACTTAGGACAGGTCAATTATTTTCTTGGTTTTGAGGCTTTTAGGAATGCCACTGGTCTCTATCTTACTCAGACCAAGTATATCCATGATCTTCTTGCCAAAACCTCAATGTTAAACTCTAAACCCAGCTCAACTCCTCTATGCTCGAGTGTCAAGCTTGCTCTTCATTCGGGTGCTCCATTTTCTGATCCCACCCTATACAGAAGCACTATTGGTGCCCTTCAATATGTCACATATACTCGGCCTGATATCGCCTTTGCTGTTAACAAGTTGAGTCAGTTCTTAGTGGCTCCAACTGACCAACATTGGCAGGCTTGCAAAAAAGTCCTTCGTTATCTCAAAGGTTCTTCAAACCTTGGCCTTCTTTTTCGGCCTGCTCCTGAGTTGTTTATAGAAGCCTATTCTGATGCTGATTGGGCTTCTTGCATAGATGATAGGCGATCTACAAGTGGTTGTTGTGTATTTCTTGGCTCCAATTTGATCACTTGGTTCTCTCGGAAACAGAAGGTTGTTGCCAAATCAAGTGCTGAAGCTGAGTACAGGTCCTTGTCTCAAGCTGCTTCTGAGATTCTTTGGCTCCGTTCTCTGTTCACTGAGCTGGGTTTCTCCATTTTGGGCATTCCAGTCTTATGGTGTGATAACACTGGTGCAGCATCCCTTGCTCAAAATCCAGTGTTTCATACTCGTACGAAGCATGTTGAGATTGATGTACATTTTGTTCGTGAGAAGATTGCAGCAGGCCAACTTCATGTGCAATATATTCCAACTGATCTGCAGAAAGCTGATATTCTCACTAAGGCTCTTCCAGTCTCCCGCTTTCAATTCTTGTGTGCCAAACTGAGCTTACAGTCCAAACCGTCGCTCACTTTGAGGGGGGATGTGAAGGATAATGTAGCTGCTGATGCAAATAACAGAGGCAGTAATAGCACATCTGTGCCATCAATGTCAGCTACCAATCCTATGCCTCTCAAAGCTTTACATAATGATTTGATCAGAGGATCAAAGCCACACTTCCGCTCCACATCTAAAGTAAAGAATCGAAATTAGAATCAAGTCACAACCGTTGATCAAAGCTCAAGAAAGCTCCAAATCAATGGTTGAAGATTGTGCTGAGCCTAACAGATTTTAGGCGCCAAAAGTTGTTATTAAGTTGTTAGAAATGATTGGCTCAGCATGATTTAAGGGAAGTTAGTTATGAAGCTTCTGGAAGCTCTATCTACATTATATATAGTCTTTGTATTCAATGATTGTAATTTGAACAATCTGATTAGTAAAATCTCATATACCAGACTCAATTGTTTGAGCTGGTTTGCAGCTTCATTGAAGCATTTTCACAAACACATTCTTCTTAAATCTTTCACTTAGATTTGTTTAAATATTCACATTATTTATATATTAAATAAAATGATACACTTTAATTTATAAGAATATCTTATCATTCTCAATATTTATGTAATTTGCTTTACGGTTTGATTTTCCTAATTAGAATTATTGATCAATTACCAAAATATAAACAGAAACAGTCAGTTTTTGTTTTTTCAAAAATATAAATTCTCTAAAGTCTCAATTACCAACTTTAATCAACTTTAATGATTTAATTTCTCATGTATAATCAACTTATATATCTTTAAAATTTAATAAGTCATTCACAAAAAAAAAAAAAAAAAAAAAAAAAAAAAAAAAAAAAAAGCTCTTATGTTCTAAATTAAACAAATCAAAAATCGTATGTTGAAGATAAAAGAAGTAAACAGACAAAATAGTTCTTTTTCTCTCTCTCTCTCTCTGTTGAAAATTATTGGTCAAAAAGATGTACAAATCAGAGCTCCTCCCTATTCATGTCCAAGATTAACCTAACTGCTCACAAAGATAAGAGAAAATAATTTATTTATTTTTTATTTTTATTTTTTTTTAACTTCAAATGATTTGATTTGTTAAATATATATATATATATATATTTTGGTACATGATTTTGATTATCTAGTAAAATATTTTAATTCTCTAGTTTTTCTCTAAATCATCAACTGCTTTATACTTGTGAGTTTCTAAAGTTTCAATCTCTTCAAAGATTTCTTCTTTTGTTTTAAGTTTTATTAATTTATTCAAGTTTTAACAAATTAAGAGTATGTTTGATATGACTTTTTTATTATCCAAAAGAACTTTTTTAATATTAAAAGTTTTTTTGAATTTTTTTTTTTGATTGTTTGGTAAAATTAAGAAGAGTTTTTTTAACATAAGAATGTTTCAATCTCCTTTTATAAAAAGCTATTTTATATCTACTAAGAGAAGCTTAAAAGTTAGGTTTTCCTAAGAAGCTTTATTTATTTATTTTTATTTTTTTACTTTTTTAAAATATATGAATTATCTCAATTACCTTTTATAAATTTTAGATATTCATCTATTTACTTTTTTTATTATAAATACATTGTCAATATTCTTTTTGTAATTTAAGCAACCAAAAACTCTTTTTAAAAATATATTGCCAAACAACCTATTAAATTAAAGCTTTTTAAAATTGATTACTAAACAATATACAATTTTTTGTTAAAACTTCTATTTAATAAAAGTTATATTAATAAAAGATCTATTTCAAAAACTCTACTTGAAAAACCATAACAAACACACCGTAAAAATACTTTTTGACACATTATCAAAGTGAAAAAACTTTTCTCATTCATTAGATCATGACTAGTCAAAAGCTCTGGAAATTTTCAAATGAAATAAAAAATATTTCAATGAAAAATTATCGTAAGTGTACCTTGGTTTTATTTCCTTAAATAATAATACAATATTGAAAAATATTTACACACGTGTGACATGTTTCACAGTTTCAGTTTACCTTTTTAGGAAGAAAAAAAAAACAATAAACACATGAACCTTCTTATTTATTATAACTATTTACCAAGGGTGTCAATATGAGCTATCGCATCGTGTAATTTTTTGTTCAACCGTAACACAGCCCGTTAAACTTATCGTGTCATAAGTCAAAACCCAAACACAACCCATCAAATTACGTATTACCCGATAAAACCCATTTAACCCATTAATTTATAGGTTTTTATTTTTTTGAAAAAAATATTACAATAATTCGGTATTTTATGGGGGATGGGGGAGAGACTCGAACACACAACCTCGTAGTGTGGATGTGAGGGCTTTAGTCCATTAATTTAATTTGGAGGTTATGTATGATAAATTACAATTCCATTAATTCATTTCCTACTTAAAATTTTAAAGTAATTTAAATATTTTAATTTAATTACATAATTCAATCCACTAACTCTCATTTAATAAATGAAAATAATCAAGAATAACAAAAATGTTGATTCAAAATAAAATCCCATAAAATTTAATACAATTTTCCCAAATATACAATTCATCCAAAAATAAATCCAACCATAATATCCATATGAAATAATTAAAAAAATAAAATTAAAATAATGGAGATTACCTTTCTTTGAACACTTGATCTTGAAGACTAAGTAGGCCTTAAAAGAGAGAATAAAGAATTTAAATTATTTATGGTTTCTCTATATATTTGTAAATTACATATTTATCCTTAATATTTAATCATGTTAAATGGGTTAGCGAGTTAGGTGGGGTTCAACCCAAACGCGACCCGTTTATTTAACAAGTTTAACGTGTTAACCTGTTAGTGGTTCGAACCCAATAAAACCTAACTCAAACCTTCAAATATTGTGTCGTGTTCAAATCGTGCCACGGGTTTGTGGCCCATATTGCTAACCCGGCCTACAGCATTTATTTTGGAAAAAAAAAAAAGTGAACTTTAATATTATCTTGTAAAATCATGCATTTAAACTTTAAACGAACCTAATCAACACACAAAAAACTGATAATGAATTTTAAAACTAATAATAACAAATGTGGGATTTGTAAGCCGAATTGGTAGTCAAAGATTTTTCAGTGGCAGAAATAATTTACAGGACACTGAAAAAGCTGTAGCATATTAGTACCATGGAGATCCTGGCATATCTTTGACTCAAGGGAGAGTGGTGTGAAGTGTGAACTGTAAAAGGGAGGGAATGTACGGTAGGTGAAAATCAGAGAGGGGGTGAGAATGATTAATTACTTTCATTTATTTCTTATAACCAACAGCAACAACAATCTTTTTGGAAAAAATCACATAATTCTAATTAGAAAAAACAAATCGTAAAGCAAATCACTATACATACTGAGAATGATAAGATATTCTTATTAATTAAAAGTGTATCATTTTATTTAATATATAATTAAAATTCATTTAAATTAATTTTTTTTTTCTGTTTCAAATCAAATTTAATTCTAAAATCACAAAACTTTTTTATTATAGACTGTAAATTGTCAAACAAAATTTGACGTTGCACACACAATAACACAATGTTTCTGTTTATACTTTCCAGTTGGGTTTATATTTTTGCAGTGTTTTAGAGCACTGGTGGGTACTGGGTGGTGGCCTAGTGGCTATTGGGCGTACCTGTCACTGCTATTGTTGTATTTAAAGCTGCCAAGAATTAAAAAAAAAAAAACAAAATCTCAACAAAAAAAAAAAAAAAAAATTCAAAAAAAAAAAAAAATTCTTACTTGTAGATAAATTCAATGATATATATATAAAAGGGATCTCTCACTTTAATTTCAGTCCATACCTTGATGAAATTACATTGATTTGTATGAATTTTGATATGAAATTTTTTGTAAATGATAAGTTCATTGAAATATATCTATAAATAGAATTTGGGAATTTTTCAAGCACTTGAACTAGTTTTTTGAATTTTCCTATATATCCCTCATTTTTTCGATGTCTTTATATTTAACAAAACCGGGATAAACATTTCGGTGTAGACCGAAATTAAAATAAATGATCCCTCCCATTTGAGCTACATCCCCTTTTATGTTCTTTTATAAAATGAGCAAACATTTAACTTCTCCATGTACCAATTGCAATGCTTTAAATTAAAGATATAACAAAGCATTTCTAGCAGAATGACATTCGACAGACATCATAAGATATGAAATATGCATAAAAGTTAATTGGTACCAATTCCCCATTGTAATGTTAATTCAAGAGCTAAGTGTGTGTGCGCACGTCATATTCCTTTTTCTTTCCTCCGAAGTGAAAGGAAAGAGTTTTATTTTCGCATAATTGGTATACTAATGCTGAAATATTAAAATTATAAAGAACAAGGTTATTGTGAAGCTACCATTTCATTGAAAAGTGGGTTAGCACTTTGGCAGCGTCACTTTCATTGGACGGTCTCACCACGTGGCAATAAGACCGGTCTCATTGATGTGGTAATGAGACTGTCCAATAAAAGTGTGTCATATTGAACTTTGAAAGCATATTTTTATGTTTCTAATATAAATGGTGCATTTTCATTTGACGGTCTCACCACATGGCAATGAGACCGTCCCATAACAACGTATCAACCAGTTGATCCTAATTGACACGATCTTCTCTTCCAAAAGCAAAAGTCTCGTCAATATCATTGCATTCAATCACTTCAATTTTTTGAAGTTGTGGAAGGCCTCTAGCAACAGAAAATGAGAAAAAAAAAAAAAAAAAAAAACTCTTTCGGTTCATTACTTTTTCACTATTATATTTTGCAAAAATACTCTGCTGCGACTTGGCCGTCGTGACCTATTAAATTGGCATCCTTGCTCTAGTAGTTGCACAAACATTATCATCTCATATTCCATCTAACAGGATGTTTGATCAGCTTGCACCTTCATGGTTTTTGTAATGTCCAAGATGGTTTACGTACCCAGTGGCGTTCTTTATATATATATATATACACTCTGTCGTTTTCTTCATCATTTGGTTCTCTTCCTTTCTATCCAATTTCATCAATTCTTCTATCTTGTCAATCTTCAACAATTATAACTATGGTATTTAACTGAAATATCGTATCAATGCTTGCAAAATAAGGGGCCATTCGGTAATGTTTTTGTTTTATGTTTTCCATTTTGTATATTTTCATTTAAAAATGAGCAATTGATTTTCGTATTTTATGAGGCTGAAAACACGGATTACGAGTAGTAGTTGATTAGCATAGAAGATTTCCCACCCATGTTCTAGAATTAGCTATATATATATATATCAATAGCCAGGCACGGCCGCCAAATGTTACCCCAACGCTCATGTCTTCCTCTCTCATTTGTGGACAGAAGCAAGATGGGTACTTATAGATTCGGTAGGTCTACTAAACTTACTTAGTCAAACAGCCTTCGTCGACATTAAAGCTTAATCAAACTACATCATCACCCAAGTCCAGATTTATATATATATATATACCACAACACATCCCCAGTACCACAATCAATAAAACAGTAAACAATAATACTACTACTACACAACCATATAAACTGCAACACAACACGTTGAATACCTCAAGTGATCAAATGCCGAGCTTCTGTCAGGTATGTTTGGCTGTCGGTAAAGTTAAATTCGCGTCAGCCCCAACAATCTTAAATTACAATTTGGGCTGACCCAACTGAAAAAAAAAAAAAAAACATACAATTAGAGCTGAGCCTGTTGGATTGGGCAATCTTGAATTACCTGTTTTTACCTTGGGGGGACACGAATTTGGACTGAGCCGGTAAAAAGAAATGAAAACGAAAATATCATCAATTAATAAAAGTTAAAATGAAAAAATAAAATAAAATTAAGCAATTACCGATAACTATGTTACACGTATACGAGGATATGATATGGTAGATGTTGGCATATATTTATATTGGGTACATTCAAGATGGGTCCAAATCTAAATCCAGGGTCCATATCCATGAAGCCTAACCCAAGCCCACTCATATTTATGGGTCGATAACTACAGAGTAGATAAAAACACTAGAGAGTAGTGATATTTATACTTTGATTAGAGTAAGTGTTTCAGGAATTGGTGACTCTTACCAGGCCAATGAAAATCATTGTTTAATTGATCCTAGAAGAAAGGTACACGTCTATTTCTTTCTTCTCTAATTAATTAGATACATTAAATCTCCAAAAACAGAATATCCCTCAGGCTCACCGCAAATATTGTTGTTTTTTTTTTTCAATTGGGTCAGCCCAAACAATCTTCGCCCAAAGACGAAGGCAAAAACGGGTCAACCATTAAAGTTTTTTAAATGGTTGCAAAACCTTATTTTTGTTGGTTAATTACTGAAGTGCCACACAATTGGACACGCCCACGGCCCATTCGGGAACTGGTCAACTCCGATTGACCAATCCATCTATTTTTGGGTTAAATAAAAAATCTTTCCAAATCTTTCAACTATTGTTCGATATGTCCGGAGTAAGACGCAATAAATAAAATAATAATAAATAAATAAATAAATAAATAAATAAATAAAACCATTCCTAAATCGCAAACAATCAAGCCTCTCTTTTAGGAAGACTTTTGTTTGACCTAGTAAAAGACTGTTATGCCCTTTAAGTTGAATTTAAAAAAAATGTATATTAAAAAAATGGATTATTTGCACAAACTTCCCATGAGTTTAGATGAAATTGCACTCATATTCAACCTTCCTTTTATTGCACAAACATCCCCGTAAAATGTTGACTGCCATTAAATATAACAGTTGACTAACATTGTATATTGAAAAGTCGAAAATGCCCCCTAATTTTTATTTTAACATTAAAAATAAAGAGAAAATTGCAATGAAACCAATAAAAATATTTTTGAAAAACTGAAAAAACTGAAAAATAAAATAAAAATAAAAAAACTCGAGCAATGACAGTACATGGACCTCATCCATTTCAATCCCAGCAAGCTCCCATCAAATAAAGAAGAAGCAAGAGACCTGCGATCTCAAGACTCAAGGTCTCCATCATCACCCTACAATCAACATTAAAATTTCTCAAAATAACAATTTTTTATTTTATTTTTTATTTTTTATATTTTTTTTACAAAAAAAACAGAAGACCTACCACCTCCTTTAATGGAAATCATGGAGACCAGGTCTCCATAAACTCAGAGACCGCAGATCTCCTTTAATGGAAACTAAATATCTATTAAGGGAGTGTACTGTATATATTTAGCATATATTTAATTTATATATAAAAAAAAATGCTATGTATCTCTTGGGGCCCACCGCTTTGGAGTGTCATCTAACTTCCAGACTGCTTTGTTCCTTCTACAATCCAACAATCCAATATTATACAACCATGTGTACATAAATCTTTTAGACTATTGACTTAAACATTACGTGGCAATTCTTGATTTGTTTGTGTTTCAAGCCTCAGTGTCCATCCTGGTTTACTTTATTTTTCCTCGGTGCCTATGCATATACGACCTTGTAGGCTTCTTCACCTCCCCTGAGACAACAAAGTCTATAAATACCCAAATACAATTGTTTTTTTTTTTTTTAAGATTTTTTTTTTCCCAAAGGTCTAAAGCCTTTTCACTTCCAGAAAAAAAAAAAAAAAAAAAATCCCAGTGCATTCCCACCACTGAAAAAAAAGTCCCCAAAAATCTCAGTTCACTCCCACCATAATATTGAAAATGGAGAATCAGGATCTCCTTTATTGGAGATTGGAGATCTCCATTTGCAGATCCCAATCTTTAATTTCTTTTAAACTTTTTTAAAACTTTTTTTAGTGTACTCAAATTAAAATTTTAAAAGTTTTAGGTTTATTTTATAATTATAATTGTGGTAATTTAAAAATTATTTGAGGTTGTTTCGTAATTATTTAAGTTTTAATTATTGAGAGGTTTAGAAAGACGATTTTACCCCTAGACCGTTAAATTGAATGTTAATCAAACCATTAGTCAACGTTTCTCAGGGGAGGTTTGTGTAATTAAAGGAAAAGTTGAATATGTGTTAAATTTCATCTAAACTCAAAGGATGTTTGTGCAATTAATCCTAAAAAAAATGGGTTTGACTAATAACATTAACAATACAGTTGTGGTTTAATATCCTTTAGATTTCAATCTAATGTTCAAATTAAAGAGGAATTTTAAAAATACATAATAAATAAAAATAAAAATGGACAATGTCTCTCTTATAACCATCTTGTATCGTTAATGTTCCCAATAACTAAACCCAAACAACCAAAACAAAAACTAAAATTCATATATGTAAATTTATATTGCCTATCCATCAGAGTTCTTCCTTATTATGATCCAGATCCAATATTAGCTTGACCACTCACAAGTCACAAGAAAGATGTGAGAAAAGAAAATTTTTATTTCTTTTAATTCAAATGGTTTGATTCGTTAAACATTTTGATTAGGGTTAATTGCAATAACATCCCTGAGTTGTTTCAAAAAGGTTTAATATTCAACTAATTGCCTTAATTGATGCAGACCCCCTTATCAACTAGGGGTGTGCAGGATCCAATCCAATCCAATACGATCCATTGGATTGGATCGGATCCAGAGAGGTGATTGGATCAGATTGGATCCTAAATTCTAAAATCCATCATTGGATTGGATCGGATCTTGGATTTCCGTTTGGAAATCCGTCGAATCCGCCAATCCGCCTAAAATATTACACCTTATTTTTATATTGGGCAATTTATTTTGTCCACTACTTTCTAATGTAAAGGTCCAACCAAAATATAATATTTAATGTTACTATTTTGGATTTTCTTTCTCAATTTCTCTACAGCCAACAATCCATCATCTTCTTTTCTTCTATTTTTCTTTATTAACATCATGACTTATTAAGTTTACATTTGGAGCTGATGTATAATGTTTATAAACTTTTTGAATTATATAAAGTTTACAAGTTATGTCATGTATTTTTTTTAATGTTAATTTTATTTGAGTTAATTAGTAATGTTTGAATAATTTATTTGATTTTATTTATTTCAGATTATAACTTTGATATATTACGAAATATTTATTCGATCCATTGGATCATATTGGATTGGATCGGATCAGATTGAAGTATTTTATAATCGGATCGGATCGGATCGGATCCCACTATAAAATTGGATCGGATCGGATTGCAATTTCTTCGATCCAATTGGATCGGATCGGATCTTGGATCATGGCAAATCCATTGGATCCGATCCGCCGCACACCCCTATTATCAACAGTTGACTCCCATCCAATTTAACAGTTGACTGTGGTTTGGATAGAAAAAATTGAGAATGCCCCTACATTTTATTTGAGAAAGTCTTAAGTCCCCTTTACTTTTAAAATAATCAATTTTAAACTATTAAATAATAAATAAACTTATAATAAAATCTTTAATAAATATATAAGAAATTGAAGAGATAAAAATCCTTTAAAAAATGAAACAAATATGATTCCCAAAAACTTTTCAGTAGAAAAAATAAAATAAAATAAAATCTGGTTACTTTAGGGCTCATTTGGTACACCGGATTAGATTGTACTTTAAACTAGGTCCCTTGTATTGCATGTGCTTGAATTATGCACATATCAAATTTATGAGGAAATTTCAAAAAATTGAGGAATTATGCAACAATCTTGATTTTTTGTTGTTTGCTTTGATAGACGGCCACGACACAATTTTGCTTTTTGTTTCCTTTCAAAAGACCTCACACTAGTTCATAAACAGTTCTTTTTTTGGGACTAGCGGTACAAAAGATTCATTTTGAAAGTTATAAATATAATCTCAATAAATATAGTCATGAGAATGAGATCTCGTCTAAACAAATTTTATTTGTTCTTTTAAGTCAAATTAAAGTCAGCATCTGGTTTTGGTTAATATAACTATAAATTATGGTTTTTCTCAAAAAAAAAAAAAAAAAAAAACTATAAATTGTGGGTTTGGTTAACTTTACTTGAAAATTGGACTTGAATTTATGATTTCAATATTCATTGATCGTTTTAATACTAATAAGAAGAATAAATGACAACCTTTGATATAAACCAAATAAATTAACCGAGATTAGTCGCTTTGTTTAAGTAGGGATGGGCATTTATTCAGAGATGGAAGAATAATTGAAGTTTTACTCCTAATTTTTAAGATGCGGTCAAGATTTTTTCAAATCAAAAAGCAGTTAACAAAGGAGTTTTTTTTTTTTCCCGAAAATCTTTTGAGATTTTGTGCATCGATTATATTATTATGTGTGTTTCTGAGAGAAGAGAAGGAATCGATCAATCAATTAATCAATGAATATAAGGGCTTCACTCTTATTTACAGACAAAGTGTGTGTGACTGTCTGAGAGAGTAACGACTCTCGTAATGTCGTAGTGGAGGATAGTGAAATTGGTATGAGAATAATTGAGAGATAGAGTAGGGACAAACTCTAAATGACTGGTCCTTTTCCAATGTTTAAGTTTTCACATGCAAACTTAATGTCGAGCATTGCATTATTGTAATGCCCGACATAAGTTTGCATGTGGAAACTACCGATTTCGCTGTCCTCCAAGACAATAATGCAATTCAGATTTTTTTTCTTTTCTTTTCTTTTCACACTTGGAAGCTTTTGGTGTTTTCGTAAAGGAACATTAGCCACTCTTTAATTAGTGTGGTCCAATCCAACTATAGATCAAAACTTGTTTAATTTGAGTCCCACTTCATACCTCACTTTCAACTTTGTATTTATAGTGAAATTTCTTCAAATGCAAAGTATATTAGCTTTAGCTACAACTCATCAGCAAATTAATGTTAGTGGCAAGGACCACACGAAAGACTATTAGTATTAATCGTAAAGTAACCGTTTACTTTTGACATGTAGATAATAGAACAAAATGCTAAATATGTTTGTAGTTGATATGTCTTGAGGTCCCATTTAATTTATATGATAGTTACTTTTCTATATGTAATGTAAACCTAAACCATCTTAAATTGTATTAGCCAGACTAAATAGTTGTTTAGGTAAGAATATATATCACATGCTAAACAAAGTAACAAGTGATATCTTTGGGTAAATGCACAGTATACACGGAGACTGGCCACAAAATTTAATCAAACAAATCTCAAGCCGTGTTGAGAATTGATAAGAGCACTGAGTTTGCCTTTTCTTTTTATTTTGCAGAGAATTATTAAGGGGCTGTTCGGTCAAGTTTTTGATACGTGTTTTTCATTTTTTGGGTCTCAAACAAAGAAAACTGTGTTTTTTTTTCCTAAAGGTATACGGTTTGATCTCTGCATTTTCATTTTTGGTAATCTTTTTATTATTTAATCTCCAACAATTTATTTTATTACAAATTGCACCCACATACATGAGTTTTATCAAATATGGTAGATGGAGGGTATAATGGTCCTTTTGCTGGATAATACATCTTAACGAATGAAAAACTAATGGGTTGCTACTTTACAAGCCAAGGCTCCAAGCCATACTTCCATCAAGTCATTTGGAGAATTGGAGGTGGGGATATAATTGATAAGTGAAAGAAGAAACCCAAAAACAAAATTGGGTAGTGTGTTATACGTTAACATCCAATAACGTTGAGTTCATTTTTTTTTTCCAAAATTGGGTCCTGAATTCATTTTTTTTTTCCTAAACTGGAGTGTCTTTGGTTAGTAAACTCTTTCTTATCTCCGTGGTATGATCTCAAAAACACTTGATTGTTTGTTTTGAAATCAATTTTTTTTTCCTACCTAGTTGCCCTTTTTATTTATTTATTTATTTATTGGTTTGGTTTGCTTTGATTTGGGTTTGATTCACCGAAAAACAAAAAGGAAAAAACATTTCATAGAAAACATTGCTTTTGGTTTCTTCTCATAGCCGTTTTTTATTTATCTAGATTTTTACTCCCTACTTGCTCTGTTTTATTTTCATTTAATTTGCTTTGTTTCTCATCCACTTAGATCCAAAAATGACTATAAAAAATTACAAAGTAATCTTCATTCCTTAGTCAAGAAAGGTGACTAAAGTTGATGCCACCTTAACAATTATGTTTATAGAAATCTTTTTGCATATCACATGCATGGTCATGGCCCTTGGGGTACTATTATACAGGAAAAGAAACCCTTTCTCAATAAGGAAAAGGTTTTGAGGGAGAGATTTCAACGGTGATATTTGATAAATTTTAGTGTTTTTCCTAAAGTTTTATTATTTTTGTCAAATTTTCTACTTTTTTGAATAAAAATACCCATAATGATTTTTTTTTTTTTTTAAAAAAACAATCAATTTCTTTTTATTTGCAAACAGACATCCATTAATGGAGATGTTTTGATCCAACAAATAAAGGTCGATGTACCTCTAAAAGAAAAAAAATGGTGTGTAATCTTGCATTATACAAGTATTTTTATTATTATTATTATTATACACATTAAATTTTTGTTTTTTTTTTTCCTGAAAGATTTTTTTTAATTTTTTTTTATGTGGAGGCCTTTTCTGTTTTGTTTGTTTGTTTTTTTTTTTTTTTTTGGTTAAACAATAAAAGTGAAAATATTTAAAATAAAATATAGGGATATTTTTGTCACTTCATGGGTTAAGGTGATAACATAGAGGTTTTTTTAGAGAGACAACGTAGAGTTCAATAAAAATAAAAGCAAAATATTTTTTTTATTTTTACTATTTTCAACAATTTCCAGTTAGATCAAATATACAATTTTAAGAATAAAAAAATTGAAATTTGAAATTTGAAACCGGTTAGAAGAACATATTTTCTCTTGTTTGTTATCTACTTTACTTTCCCATCAAACGATCCCCTCTGCAGCAATTTCGGCATTCTTCTCACTACAAGAAATCGGGCTTCCCAGAAAAATCCCACTTTAGGGTTCATTTGGTACGTGGGACGAGACAGGACAAGGTGGGACAATTTGTTCTTGTCCCACGTTTGGTGAGTCTTTAGCATGGGACAGGACGGGACAAGGTGGGATAAAAATCACAAAAAATTGTCCCACCCAAGACCCTAGGACAACTTGTCCCATGACGTGGGACAAGTGTCAAAAAGACCAATTTACCCTTTAAATTTTCAAACAATTACAATCATGTCTAATATATTATATTATATATATATTATAATTACATATATAATATTATATAATAATATATTATATTAAATTATCATATATAATAATATATAATAATATATTTATAATATTTAATAATATATATATATCCTATATATAATAATTTAATAATATAATATATATATATATGATATATTAAACATTATTATTATATATAAGATATATATATATATATTATAATATAATATATATGATATATATATTGTATGTATTATTAATATATATATTATAATAATATGTATATATTACATATATATTTTATTATTAATATATATATATTATAATAATATGTTTATATTATAATATATATATTATATAAAATATATAAGTAATATAAATATAAAATATATATTATATTTTATTATTATATATAATAATATATAATATATTAAATATTATTACGTATATAACAATATTATTACCCATACAATGATATATATATATATATTATTGTACATGTAATAATATTTAATAAATATATATCTTACATATATAATAATATTTAATATATCATATATATAATATATTATTATATATAGGATATATATATATAATATTATTAATATATATATAAATATTATTATATATATAATAATAATAAACATTATATAATATATATATATTATATATATATTATAATAATTAATATTATATATATCTATATATATCTTATATCTATATATATCTTATATATATTATTATATATAATAATATAATATATCATATTGTTATATATATATAATACATGTAATATTCTATATTAATATATAATAATATCAAATAATAATATATATAATATAATAATATGTTATATATTATTATATATTAATATATAATATTATAATATATGTTGTTATATATATATAAGAGGGGTACTTTGGTCATTTGAACATTTTGTCCTGTCCTGTCCCATTCATACCAAACGCATAATAGTATAGTCCATAGTTCTGTCCTAGGCCTTCCAAACATAATACAGAACAACTTGTCCTGTCCCGTCCTGTCCCACTTTGTCCTGTCCCATGTCTGTGCCAAACGCACCCTTAGTGTCTATTATTCTCTCATCTTCTCCGTCCACTGGTTTTTCAGGTAATTTCTCGATGATTTCTTCATTTTTCATTTTTTGTCTTTTACTTTGAACCCATAATCTCTATCTTTGGTTAGTAAACCGTTTAAAATTGAAGTACAGTTACTTTTTTTTTTTTTTTTTTTTTTGCCCTGTCCTGTTCTTTGTTTTGTTTAAAATTGGAGGTCTTTTCTGTTTTGTTTTGTTTTTGTTTTTTTAAACCACACACTTCAAACCACATCATGAATATGCACCTACTTTCCATAGGATATGCACCTGATATAGTGATAACTAAAAGAAACTACCATGACATGCAAGAAGAAAGAACCCCACGAGTCAGTCGAAATACGTTGCTGGAAAGCTGAGAAAACAGCCTCCCAAAGAGCAACCGCAAGGGGACACCAGAGGAAAAGATGGTTAGCCAACTCACTACGGACCCCACAAATATTGCATCTGGAAGCCAAATGGAACCCAACCCTACATAAACGATCCTCCGTGGGAAGCCTATTCTTCAAAAAACACCAAGTCAAAATGGAACGGGAAGGAGGAATAAAGCAAGTCCAAACGTCTCTCCACAATTTTAAAGATAGATGTATATTTAAGAGAATTTCATATTGAAAATCTTTTGACCACATATACAATCCAGTTTTATATCTCCTCTTTCATAAGTCTCATACAATCGAGACATTTCCAATAGTAAATTGGATCATCATTAGAAGATGATTTGATTCCAAAAATAATATGATTTATATATATATATATATAAATTGGCGTGCTAATAATTTAAAAAGGTTTATAAATAAAATCAATATATTCATTTCAATAATGGTACTATTGGCATTAGGATGAGTGTTTGATGTATTTATAAAAATGAGAATTGATATCTATGAAAAATTTCTATAAAAACAATTGTCAAGGTGGCATCATCTTTTGTATAAACATGCTTGTAAAATGCAAATAGTGGGATTTGAATCTCTCATCACTTATGTGGAAAGGAGGTGCATCACCAATTCTACTAAGAGATAAATTTTGTTTATATTATGAATGTGTTGTTAAATAAAAAATGATATATTTTTAGAATAAAAATGATAATATAAAATATATATTTGTTGTATTAATTTTTTTAAATAATAATTAATATTTGTATATTTATGTAACCAATTTGAATAAATTGTTTTTATATTTTATTTAACTTAATTAATTGTTAGATTTATACTCTTAGAATACATTTAATTTTAATTTTAATTAAAATTATTTAGCATTTTATTTATTTGATTTAATTTTAAATTTACTATTAAAAATAATATAATGTTATTTTATATTATGTTTAAAATTATTATATTGAAATTTATTATTATTATTATTATTATTATTATTACTTAAACAATCTAACCCGAGTTCATTGTTATTTTTTAAAAAGTGTTAAAATAAATTCTGATACTGAATGGTTGGGTCAGAGATTTGCCCAAGACTTGTCGATATATGTAAACTCTCATAATACTGAAAAGAAAACTCTCTATATATGCTTGAAAAATACTTATAGTGGGACTCAAACCCTTGTTACTAGTGTGGAAAGGGACGGGGAAGGGGAAGTGCAAAATTTGATTTGCCTAAAGGTATAAGGTTTGATCTCTGCATTTTCAGTTTTTTGGTAAATTTTTTATTATTTAATCTCCAAAAATTTATTTTATTACAAATTGCACCCACATACATGAGTATTATCAAATATGTTACATCTTACCGAATGAAAAACTAATGTGTTGCTACTTTACAAGCCAAGCCAAGATATATCCCAGTGTCCCATTAACGTTACTTCCATCAAGTCATTTGGAGGTAATTAATAAGTGAAACCCCAAAACAAAATTGGGTATTTGGGACAGACAGATAATGACGAGAATATGGAACCCTTTTGGGATCATTTGAGTGTGGTATACGTTAATATCCAATTCACATCAATAACGTTGAGTAATATTATAGATACATAGGGAAATTTTGGAAAATATTTTAATTTATTTAATCTTCTATAATTTCATTTTTAAAATCTCAAATAATATATTTTAATTATAATAAATTATTTATTTAATCTTCTACTATTTTAAAATTTGCTTCAAACCTACTATATACAACTGATATTATCAAAAATTCGAACTAAAATTTTTCTCCAATATGTATAATTTATCTATACCAATATTTACTTCTTTGATTAAGGGAGCCCCAAATGTACCTTAATAACTAAGATAATTCTCTTTATATGTCCTCTAAAACTGGCATTCCTGCTTACATGAAATTCTATGATTATCTTTTAGTTTATGAAATAATTGACAGTTTTATAATAAATATTAATTTAAGTATATGGAAGATATTCTCATATTCATCATAAATTGTGATATTGACATTTTTGATTTTTGAGATGAATTTCCGAGAACTTGATATCAATGACCATGACATAAAGAAAATTTTCGCAAACACGTTTCTTGACTAAGGAATGAGGATTACTTATCAACTATGCAAATGTACTTTCGTAGAAACAGATTCCTGCAATGTTCATTATTTGAATATTCAACTTCCGGTCTCTTTCGTGACATTACCAGAAAACTTCACAATAACTTTATCGGTGAAAAAACAAAATTTGTTTAAGTGTTCGGTGTAAGAAATATGAAGAATTGCAGAAGAAATAACACTATTTTTTTATTATGAAATGTAATTTCATAGAAATAAAGTTCTACCGTGTATTAACCTTATTTAAACACTCTAACACACATCCTTCTAGGTATTTAACCACTTTAACATACATTTTTTTTATGTGCAAAACCAATAGACTTTCCATGCGTGTTCAAACTCAAATTGGAAATTCAAATTTAATCACATGGGCTCAAACCCTTTTGACTAAATATGTGACGAATTGAGTTCGAGTCGTATCCCATTCTTAAACATAATTTCTTTTAGTGGTATTTAATATCCACTCCATATTAACATCAATAAGGTTGAATAAGAGTCGTAACTCGTAACCCCTCTCTAAAGTCTAAACCCAATTTTTCTTGTGCTAACCACTGTATTTAGTTAGTAAACTGTTTAAAATTGAACTATAGTTATTTTTTAAAGAGTGGTGTGGTGGGCATAGAAACCATAGAAAATATTGATTTGGTTGATTGGTTCACACTTCACACATTCATTATCCGCTCAATATACTTATATACAAACTCTTTCTTATTTCCAAGGTACGTACGGTTTGATCTCAAAAGCACTTGCTTGTTGTTTGTTTCGAAATCAAGGTATTTTCTACTTAGTTGCCCTGTTTTGTTCTTTGTTTTGCTTAGATTTGGTTTGATTCAACGAAAAACAAGAAGGGGAAAAACATTGTATGCCTATTTTCATCTCCTCCTTTCGTAGAAAACTTTGATATTGTTTTTTTATTCAGATTTTTGCTCCATACTTGCTCTGTTTTGTTTAGATTTTGGTTCTCTGTTTATATCTTTTTTATTTTCATTTTTTTTTTGTTTCATCAGCTTCAAATTCTATATCAAAAATAAAAAATAAAAAAATACAAAAGAAATAATCAAAAATTACATCGGAGTGCAATATTGGTTAAACTCATGGGAAGTTTGTGTATTTTTCCTTTTTTTTTTTTTTTTTTTTGCTAAGCTGTTGTGTAGTTAACCATCGTCTTTGGTTAGTAAACTGTTTAAATTGAACTACAGTAACTGTTTTTTTATTTTTTTTTTTTCTTTTTTTAAGTGGTGTGGACCGTGTGGCAGGCATAGAATGATAGAAGTCATAGAAAAAGAATATTGTGATTCATTTGTTCACACCTTGATTATCTGCTCAATATAGAAACTCTTTCTTATTTCTGAGGTATGATCTCAAAAACACTTGATTGTTATTTGTTTTGAAATCAAGGTTTTTTTTTTTTCCTACCTAGTTGCCCTGTTTTTTTTTTTTTTTTTTTTTTTTTTTCTCTGGTTTTCTTTGATTTGGTTTGATTCACCCAAAAACAAAAAGGAAAAAACATTTCATAGAGAACATTGCTATTGGTTTCTTTTCGTGGGCCTTGTGGCCGTTTTTTATTTGTCCAGATTTTTACTCCCTACTTGCTCTGTTTTATTTTCATTTAATTTGCTTTGTTTCTCATCCACTTAGATCCAAAAATGAATATAAAAAATTGTTATCCTATTTTCATAGTTTGATTTTTAAATTAGTTTTCTATTGTTTTGATCTCCTCAATTTTGTTCAGTTATAAACTTGTGTTTTCCTTATTTTTTTCTATGTTTTATTTTTATTACATTTACATCTCTCTTCATGGGTTAAGTTGATAACATAGAGGTTTTTTTTTAGAGAGACAACGTAGAGTTCAATAAAAATAAAAGCAAAAAATATATATATTTTTTATTTTTTACTATTTTCAACAATTTCCAGTTAGATAAAATATATAATTTTAAGAATAAAAAAAATTGAAAATTGAAAATTGAAACCGGTTATAAGAACATATGTATCTGTTTTCTCTTGTTTGTTATCTACTTTACTTTCCCATCTAACGATCTCCTTTGCAGCAATTTCGGCATTCTTCTCACTACAAGAAATCGGGTTTTCCAGAAAAATCCCACTTTACTGTCTATTATTCTTTCATCTTCTCCGTTCACTGGGTTTTCAGGTAATTTTTCGATGATTTCTTCATTTTGTTAGCGAACAAACCTTTTTCACTATATGCGCGGAAGCGTTGCCGGATAGAACACAAACAAACACAATAACAAAGAAAAGATAGATGAAGATAAGTAAATCAAATCCAAGCACACAACACAAGAATTTACGTGGAAACTCAAATCAGGGAAAAAACCACGGCTGTCAGGACGACAAGAGAAAGTTCCAATATGTAGTAAATTGTTACAACCACACACTCAGGATCTCTCTCTAATTAATACCCCAAACCCAATTACACTCAATGCTCACTTTGAGATCTCTCTAGTATTTGTTATTTTGCTCCACACATTTTCAGGTGTTTTTCACACACACAATAACCTAGTTATTATGGTCTATTTATATGTATTACAGGGAGTTTAAGTTAAAAGGAAATCCTATTACTATACGTACAAGAATTACTTGTTCCACATAAATACTATTTCCTATTTATGACAAGTCTTCTTCAAACGTAGAAATCCTTTTTCTATTCGAACTTCCAGAAGCAACATATTTCCTCTTCCATGAATATTTCCTGATTTGACGCGTGCTTGTGATTAACTACGATTCAAGTTGCAGTTGGCCACCCGCTTCCTAAACTGTGTTGAACTTGACCACTCAGAAAACCGTGATCCACGCGCTTCATTCTCATCATCTTCTGCTTGTGACCGCTGCCTAGGCACTTGCCTACCCAGCGGTCCTATGCCGCACAAAACATGGGAGTTTAACGCTGCTTGTTACCGCTGCGTAGGCACTTGCCTACCCGGCGGTCCTACGTAGTGGTAATTCACCGAAAAAAGTTCCTCTGTTCTTCTTTGACTTCAAACCTCCCTCAATCATAATCTCATACTCCCAAACGCTCTTACGTCTCCAAGAAGTCTCTGCATTGGTAAATCGTGTTTGGTAATCATTGGTAATTCGAGCCATATCCAACAATCCTCCCTTATGGCGAGAATTCCCAAAACTTGTCCTCAGCTACGATCTTTATTACCAAGAATCAAACATACCCACCACTAGGTATAACCACTTAGGAAACAACCATCCCAAGATTTCATCGGCACATGTCGAAATTTACCTTGCTGAAAATTGTGGTGCAACTCCTCACGTTAGGTTCCCAGGGAGTTCGCTCAGCCATCGATATCCTTGTCCACCACACACCTTGCATCACTTCCTAACCAATGCCCGTGCGCAAATTGTGGACCCGCTATCAGCTACATTCTTTTCACGGCAACTAGCGGTCATGCCATGAGGATGTTTATGCCCCTTCAGAGGGCATCGCTGTAGTCGTCATACTCAAGAGAGGCGATTGCCGGATCACCCTCTTTGGAGCCCTTAGCCACACTTGTCTTCTTATTTTTGCAATCTTTCCTGATGTGTCCAGACTGTCCACATCCCCAACAAGTGCCTTTCCATTTGGAGTTCCCTTTTTTCCTATCAACAAAAAGAACAGAGTTATCAAAAGATTTACCTTCACTCTTTAGCATTCGTTCCTTAGAGATAAGTTTGTTCGCTACATCTCCAAAACATATGGTTGAACTCCCATGCATCAAGATTGGCTTCATGTGCGCATAGGACTGTGGAAAGGACCAGATGAGTCTAAGACCTTTGTCTTCTTCATCAATCTTCACTCCAATTGACTCTAATTCTGAAACTATTCCATTGAGCACTCCTAGATGATCAGAAATTTTCGTACCTTCAGTCATCTGCAGCATGTGAAACTGCTCCTTCAGGTAGAACCGGTTGCAGACGCTATTCGCTTGATACAATTCTTCAAGCCTCTCCCAAAGTTCTTTCGCTGAATATGTTCCATGAATATTTGCAAGAACGTTCTTGGCTAGGCACAATCGTATCGCACTCGCAGCTCTTTCATCCAAATCCTCCCAATCATCATCGCTCATCTTTTGTTTTCCAGAACTAGTACTAGCCGTTTCTTTACTAGAATCTCCAGAGCCTTCAGGGTTCGCAGGGGTTGACTTGCCCTTCAACGCCATGTGTAAACCATATTGGATTAATATATCTTTGATTTGAACTTGCCACAAGCCAAAATTCATCTTTCCGTCAAACTTCTCAATATCGAATCTCATCATCCTTGCCATAAAGTTTGTTAAGACCACTATCAAGCAACCGGGGCTCTGATACCAATTGTTAGCGAACAAACCTTTTTCACTACATGCGCAGAAGCGTTGCCGAATAGAACACAAACAAACACAATAACAAAGAAAAGATAGATGAAGAGAAGTAAATCAAATCCAAGCACACAACACAAGAATTTACGTGGAAACCCAAATTAGGGAAAAAACCACGGCTGTCAGGACGACAAGAGAAAGTTTCAATATGTAGTAAATTGTTACAACCACACACTCAGGATCTCTCTCTAATTAATACCCCAAACCCAATTACACCCAATGCTCACTTTGAGATCTCTCTAGTATTTGTTATTTTGCTCCACACACTTTCAGGTGTTTTTCACACACACAATAACCTAATTATTATGGTCTATTTATATGTATTACAGGGAGTTTAAGTTAAAAGGAAATCCTATTCCTATACGTACAAGAATTACTTGTTCTACATAAATACTATTTCCTATTTATAACAAGTCTTCTTCAAAAGTAGAAATCCTTTTTCTATTCGAACTTCCAGAAGCAACATATTTCCTCTTCCATGAATATTTCCTGATTTGACGCGTGCTTGTGATTAACTACGATTCAAGTTGCAGTTGGCCACCCGCTTCCTAAACCGTGTTGAACTTGACCACTTAGAAAACCATGATCCACGCGCTTCATTCTCATCATCTTCTGCTTGTGACCGCTGCCTATGCACTTGCCTAACCGGCGGTCCTATGCCATACAAAACATGGGAGTTTAACGCTGCTTATTACCGCTGCGTAGGCACTTGCCTACCCGGCGGTCCTATGTAGCGGTAATTCACCGAAAAAAGTTTCTCTATTCTTCTTTGATTTCAAACCCCCCTCAATCATAATCTCATACTCTCAAACGCTCTTACGTCTCCAGGAAGTCTCCGCATTGGTAAATCATGTTTGGTAATCATTGGTAATTCGAGCCATTTCCAACACATTTTTCATTTTTTTTTCATTTTTTTTCTTTTACTTTGAACCCGTAATCTCTATCTTTGGTTAGTAAACCGTTTAAAATTGAAGTATAGTTACTTTTTTTTAGTTGCCCTGTCCTGTTCTCTGTTTTGCTTTGATTCAGAGAAAACTCATTCTATGCCTATTTTCATCTTCCCGTTTCATAGAATACTTTGCTATTAGTTTTTTTTTATTCAGATTTTTGCTCCCTACTTGCTCTGTTTTGTTTAAGTTTGGATCTCTGTTTATATCTGTTTATTTTCATTAGTTTTGTTTCTCATCAACTTAAAATCCAAAAAAGAAAATCAAGAAATGTTTTCCTATTTTCAAAGTTTACTCTCCAAAACATGTTGCTTTTATTATTATTATTATTATTATTTTCAGTATGTTGCTATTGTTTTTATCTCCTCACTCTTGTTTGGTTATTTACTTGTGTTTTCCATGTTCTGTTCTCTGTTTTATTGTCATTTGATTTAATTCATTTGATTTACTTCATATCCCTCTTCCATTTCCAGTTAATTTGTTAACTTCACTTCTATTTTTGTAAACAGAGGGGTCCAAAATGGTTGAAATTGCTATCTCTGTTGCTGCGAAAGTTGTGGAATTCTTGGTTGGTCCTATTGCTCGACCTTTCAGTTATATCTGGAACTACAAGACCAACTTTGACAACTTGAAGACTGAGGTTCGGAAGCTCGAGGGTCAAAAAGAGACGGTGCAGGATTCGGTTGACTCGGCTAGAAGAAATGGTGACCAGATCAAACAACGTGTTAGTGATTGGTTGGTTAGTGTGGAGAAGATCACTGATGAGGCGTCAGAGGTTATTGAAGAAAACCAGCAAGCCAACATGAAATGTTTCAAGGGGTTGTGTCCTAATCCCAAGAGACACTATCAACATTGCAGAAAAGCAGTGAAGAAGGCCAAGGCTATTGTTGAACTCTATGCAGATGGCAACTTCCAAACAGTTTCCTTCCGAACCACTCCAAAGGAGACATGGATTCCATCTTACAAAGGCTACATGGTCTTTGAATCAAGAATGTCTACTTTGAAGAATATTCTAGATGCATTGAGCAATCCTGATGTCAACATGATCGGTATTTACGGAACAGGAGGCATTGGCAAGACTACGCTAGCGAGAGAAATTGGTAAACATGTCGAGGATAAGAAGCTCTTTAACTCTGTAGCTTTTGCAGAGGTAGCTGTAAAACCAGACATCAAAAATATTCAACAAGAAATTGCAGATAAGTTGGGCTTGAAATTCCGTGATAAGAGCCCGGCCGGGAGAGCAAGGCATCTGCAACAAAGATTGAAGCAAGAGGAAAAGATTCTCTTAGTTTTAGACAATATTTGGGAGAGGCTCAATTTGGAGGACGTGGGAATTCCTTTCGGTAACGATCATAAAGGATGCAAATTGTTGTTAACAGCAAGAAATTTAGATGTGCTGTCAAAAATGGATTCACAGAAGAATTTTGTGGTTGGTTATTTAGATAAAGGAGAGGCGTGGAGTTTGTTTGAGAAAAAAGCAGGATCTTGCTATCATTTGCAAGCTTTAGCAAAAAATGTTGCTGAGGCATGTGGAGGTTTGCCCATTGCCATTGATTCAGTGGCAGTGGCATTAAAAACCAAGGAAGAGTTTGAATGGAAAGATGCATTGAGAAAACTCACAAAGCCTTCCGCAAGTAACTTTGAGGGAGTAGCTGCAGAAACATATTCAAGTATAGAGATCAGTTACAGCCAATTAACAGAAGAGGAACTCAAATTAACTTTCTTGCTTTGCTGTATGATGGGATATTATGCCAATGTTGAAGACTTGTTGGGATATGGAATAGGTTTGGGTATATTTAAGGATGTCGAAGCAATGGAAGACGCAAGAAACAAAGTAAATACATTGGTTCGAAAACTCAAAGATTCTTCTCTATTACTTGACATTGACAACGGCATACTTTCAGTTTCAGTGCATGACGTTATACGTGACGTTGGAAGATCAATTGCATCTAGAGATGGACATATGTTTACTGTGACAAATAATTGTGTTCCGAGGGAATTGAAAGATAAGGATATATTGAAGAACTGCATTGGAATCTCCCTACATGATATCACGGAGCTTCCCAAAGAGTTTGAATGTCCAGAACTTCAATTTTTTTGCCTGATAACTACCGCCAATGTTTTCGGTCAACTCCCTGATAATTTTTTCGCTGGAATGCCGAAGCTTAAGGTCTTACATTTGGCTGGATTGGAATTGTATTCGGTGCCTAATTCAATTCGTCTCTTAGTAAATCTTCAGACCTTGTATATATCTGAATGCAAACTAAGGGATGTCGATTTTATTGGAGAGTTTAAGCAACTGGAAATCCTTGGAATTAATTATTGTTCTGAAATTCAGATCTTTTCTAAGAAAATATGTAACTTGACCGGGTTAAGGTTGTTAGATTTAATGGGATGGGAATGTCTTAGAAATATCCCACCAAATGTCTTATCGACCTTTTCTCGATTAGAAGAATTGTATTTGCCTGCTACTAGTGTTTTTAGGAAATGCGAAATCGAGTGGGAGGTTGAAGGGGCCAACATTCTTGATGAGTTGAAGCATCTAACGCACCTCACTGCTTTGGAAATAAGTATTCCAGATGCCAATGTTCTACCAAAAGGCTGCTTCTTGTTGAAAAAGTTAAAGAGGTATAAAATAACCATTGGACTTATTGAATGGAGTCCGTTTTACTGGAGGCATGGGAATTCCAAAAGGGTTCAACTCAACCTTCGAACCAGTAGTTGTGATGATGTCCAGAAATTCCTTTCTGTATTGGATGGAAGAGGTTTTCCAGAATTGGAGTATCTCCATGTAGAAAACAGTCCATGCTTTCGTACCGTTGTTGATTGCTTGGAGTCAAAATCTTGTCATCACTTTCTTTTCTTGCAGTCAATAATTCTTCACTGTGTCCTCAACCTGGAGATGATACATAATTATCCACTCAAGGCAGATTCTTTTTGCCAATTAAGAACCATAGAAGTTATTTTTTGCCACAAATTGAAAAATATCTTATCGTTCTCCACTTATAGAGCTCTTCCACTTCTTCAAAAAGTCTATGTGTCTTCTTGTGGCAATATGGAAGAGATTTTTGCTATCAGAGGGGAAGAAGAAATCAACAACAATGAAGGGATTGATCAGATTGAGTTCAAGCATTTATCTATGAGATTAAACAATCTTCCAAAGCTCACAAGTTTCTGCTCAATTAACAACAATGAAGACATGTTGGATACTCCCATCCCACTTTTCAACCAAAAGGTACCAACAATCTCTTCTGCACCAATTTAATTCACCAAGGAAAAAACTCAAGGAATAAAAAAAAAAAAGTGTCACCACTTTGCTCTTAAAATAATTTAAATCAAATGGGATTGGTACTTACTTGGATGTTAATTTCTCTCTTATATTGGTATTCACATGATAATAATAAATTTTCATTAGTGTGTGGAGTGTTGAAATTTCATTCCATCAGGCTTGGAATAAAGAAATTATAACTATATTAGTATATATCATTGTTTTATCTTAATATATTAAAATTCATGAAATTTCATCTAGGTCCTCATTTATCTTAATATAAAAAAATGTCTAAGTTGAAAAAGGATTTATGTTATATTTTTCTCTTAGGACTTTTAGAATTTACTTGTATGCTCCATTTTTCTAATTGTTTTCATTATTTTTTGGATGAATACTTAACTTAAAGATATTATGGCACTAGCAAGTAGCAACTTAGAGAAATTCTTAAATTTTATAGAATGTTGTATAAAATAAAAATGAAAATCTTGGATTAAAAATCTTTTAAAATAATTGGGGGTAGTTTTTTATTTTTTTTTATTTTTTTTATTATTATTATTTTTTTTATTTGCACTTTAACATTCAAATGTGTCTGAATTGATTATGTTAAGTTTTATTTTATTTTATCTTTTTTAATGCCAAAAAAAAAAAAACTGGAAATAAATAGTAAAAATTTCGAACTTTCACTCAATTCCAAATCACTTTAAAATAATTTCTTCTAAAATTATCCTCCTAAAGATTACATATTTCCAATATTATTATAATTTATATTACATAAATTTATTTCTTTTAACCTATTGCATATGACAAACTAATATAAAATAAATAAATAAATAACCTTAATCACTTTGTGACTTTCAACTCCACCGTCAAACCTATTTTTATTTTTTATTTGTAAAAACCAAAACCATTTATATATCATTATTTATCATATATTAATCATGAATAATATTTTGTCATTATTTACATAAAAATGATTTAGGATTTATTAATTTTTTTTTATTTGTTTGTATCATATCAAATGAGTACATGACAATTAATAGTAACAAGATCATAAATGTCAAATTAACGATTTTTTCTTTAAGAAACAAATAAGTTGACACTATATATCCAGATGTGAGAAAAATAAAAAACAAATATGTCATTTAGTTTCAGGTTTAAGTCTTTATTCGGTCTTTAGTAAATTTTAGGACCATTTAATATTCTAGATAAAAAAACAAATTACCCCTTAGTCTGACAACTTTCATTATACTTGTTTGGATAAAATATTATTTCTTCTTTTAATTAATACAAAAAAGATTGAAACAAAAACTTCATTTGCAGGTTGTGTTTTCCAATTTAGAGGCCTTAAAACTCTGTTCGATTAATTTTGAAAAGATTTGGCACAATGAACTTCCTGCAATATCTTTTTGCTTTCAATGTTTAAGGCAATTGAGCATTGAGGAGTGCAGTAATTTAAAAGTTGTATTTTCATCTTCTACAATTAAGTTATCTTCCTTTTCTCTATCTACAGTTATTTCCAACCATTTTCTCTATTTCTTCCTTGATTAATAGTTAATGCTATGAGTAATATATGTAGGTTTCATTCTCTGATTTGGAAGTAATTGAAATTTCCAAGATGGATGGCTTGGAGACGATATGGTCCAATCAACTTTGCAATGATTCATTTTGCAATCTAAAATCATTGACAATCACGAAGTGCAATAAGCTATTGACTATTTTTCAGTCTAATATGCTTGAAAGAATCTTGAAGTTAAAGTCCTTAACTATCTGTGATTGTGATTTGGTAGAAGAGATATTTGATCTCCAAGGGGTAGATTTTGAAGAATTGCCTCCTCCAAAAGAAACTCTATTGCGAAAACTGGATATTAATGGTCTACCAAAACTGAAGAACATATGGAATAAAGATCCACAAAAAATGTTCTCATTTCAAAAGCTAAACAATGTCAAAGTTTGTCATTGTAAGAGTCTGAAATATCTCTTTCCGGTTTCTATTGCCGAGAGTCTTTCGGAACTTGAACAGCTTGCTGTGTACTATTGTGGAGTGGAGGAGATCGTTGCAGGTGATCAGGGAGAAGCAAAAGTAGCTGCTACATTTGTCTTCCCACAATTAACTTCTTTGAAGCTCAAATATTTACCTCAACTCAAAACTTTCTATCGTGGAATACATGCATCACAATGGCCGAACTTAAAAAGGTTGGCCATGTGTGGTTGTGACAAAGTTGAGTTATTTGCTTCAGAATTATTCAACTTCCAAGAAAATAATGAGGGCCAACATGGTAGCTCAATCCAACCTCTCTTCATTGTCGAAAAGGTACAAGATTCATTTCTTTTTTAAAATTGTAAAAAGAGTTAAAGAGGGAAGCTATGAACTTTTGAAATATTGCCCATACACAAAATATGATTGGATTCATATAGGAGATTAGATTTAATTGGAATTAATTAAATTTGATTAGATTGAATTATTTATGATAGTCCCTTTGGGTGATATACATAACAAATTGACTAGACTAAAACTGATTAGCGTACGTGCTGGATGAGATTAGGATTTGAGTTTGAGATTTGATGAGATTAGTGTTCAATGAGATACAGTAGATTAATATATATATATATATATATATGTGTGTGTGTGTGGGGTGAAATATTTTTTTTGAAAACAGCAAACTTTATTCAAAAAGCACAACAGAACCAACAACGAAGCCACCAAACCAAGACCCAAGGCACAACACAACATTGCCAGCAACCAAGGAGCAACAGCAAAGACACCACACCAAACGAAAGCAACCACAAAAAAAACAAAAGAGAGAGCCACAAGGCCCAAAACAGCCCCAACCGCCCAGAAACTAAACAGAACAAAAGACAGCAGAAAATCAAAGACAACCTGCACCCAATCGACTAAACAACCCTCCACTCAATAACTTCCCCAACCATCAAAGAAGAGGAGCCCCTCTTTGCTAAGCTGTCAGCCTCAGAATTTGAATCTCTAGAACTGTGTTGAACCGAAATGTTCTTCAATAGACACAAACACGATCTGATATCATATAGTTATTAATTATATTGCTAATCATATAGTTAAATATAATATAAAATAGTTATGGAATTTAGATAATTACTTTTATATAAAATATATAAATATTTTATAAACTATTTTATTTAATTTATTGTTTAAATACATTAATATATATTAATACATATGTATGTATATATTACATTACTTATGTTTTAATCTATTTAATTTATACATTATTATGCAAATAATCATGTAATCAATTGGAGCATTAATAGCACCCATGAGGCTGCTAAGTTTGCATTTTCTATACCTGATTGGCTTTGTAGTTTGGCCATGTCTGATTTACACCATTGTACTGATTCTTTGTTGTTTGAATGAATGAATATTTTACTTTCAAAAAAATTGGAGCATTAATAATTATTTGATTTAAATATTGATTTTTATCTTATGCACAGTTTATTTATATTTTTGTTCTTTAAGTATACACCTTATATCCAATTAGTTTCTTTATTATTTTTTTAAATAAATATATCCATGATAATTATTTTCGATTAGAATTGAAAAGAATATTAGTAATAATTAAGGTGGCTTGAACATTGCAGGTCACATTCCCTAGCTTAGAAGAAATTGAAATTTCCAAGTCAAATAACTTGAAGATACTATGGCAGAAGGGAGCTAAGGAGTCTTTTTGCAATTTAAAATCTGTGGGAGTTAGTTATTGCAATGAACTATTGACCATCTTTCAGTTTAATACACTTGAAGGATTGTCAATGCCGAAGTTGTTAACTGTTACTATTAGTAACTGTGCTTCAGTAGAAGAGATTTTTGATCTCCAAATGGTAAACTTTGAAGAATCTCATTCTAGAGCAGTCATTAATCATGGGTTACAACAACTAAATATCAATCAGCTTCCAAAATTGAAGCACATATGGAAGAAGGATCCTCAAGCAAAGTTGTCTTTTGAAGAATTACCAATGCCAAAGTCGTTAAAAGTTATGCACTGTGATTCAATAGAAGAGATTTTTGATCTCCAAAAGGTAAACTTTGAAGAATCATATTCTAGACCGGTAACGAATCAGTTACAAGAGCTAGATATCTGTAGCCTAGGAAAATTGAAGCACATATGGAAGAAGGATCCTCAAGCAGAGTTGTCTTTTGAAGAGTTACCAATGCCGGAGTCGTTAAGTGTTAGTGACTGTAATTCAATAGAAGTGATTTTTGATCTCCAAAAGGTAAACTTTGAAGAATCACATTCTAGACCAGTAACGTATCGATTACAAGAGCTATATATCGATTGGCTACCAAAATTGAAGCACATATGGAAGAAGGATCCTCAATCAGAGTTGTCCTTTGAAAGCCTAGAACAAGTGAAAGTTTCCAGTTGTCGAAGTCTAAAAGACCTTTTTCCAGCCTCCATTGCAAGGAATCTATCACAACTTGTACAGCTTAATGTGGACAGATGTGGAAAACTGGAGGAGATTGTTGCCAAGGAAGGAGAAGCAAAAGAAGCTGCTAGATTTGTCTTTCCGAAAGTAACCTCCGTCAGGCTCAATAAATTACCTGAACTTAGAACTTTCTATCGAGGGGTGCATTCTTCAAAATGGGAGGTTTTAAAGAAGTTGGAAGTGCGTTATTGTGACAAAATAGAGTTATTAGCATCGCAATTATCTTGCTTCCAAGAAAGTAACATTGAGGAGAGCTCTATTGATATTTCAGTTCAACCACCTTTCTTTTTCATTGAAAAGGTATTAGACTCACTTTTTCATTTACAATTTTGAAAGGTCATTTGAAATTACTTGCAGTCAAGTATAAACATGTAGATGTTAATCAGAAACTCTATTTATTATTGATTTGTCACCAGGATTCTTTCCCCATCTTGGAAAAACTGATATTAATTGGAGAGGGTGCCCGGATGATATCACAGGGTCAGTTTTCAGAAGAGCTCTTTTGCAATCTTAAATTTCTTAACGTGTACAATGATAAATCAGAACTCTTGCCACTTCATATCCTTCAGAGATTTCGCCATCTACATCAGCTTTATCTCCAATCTAGTTCATACAAAGAGATATTTTGGTATGAAGAGGACGAAACACATGTTGGGGTAGACTCCAAACTGGACATGGTTCTTTCAAAACTTGAGAGGTTAACAGTAAGTGATTGTCAAAACTTGATTCAGCTAGTGCCATCCTCGACATCTTTCCAAAATCTAACAGTTTTGAAGGTCTGGAATTGCAATGGATTGAAGAACCTGATGACGTCCTCAACAGCCAAAAGGTTGGTGCAACTCAGAGAAATGGCAATAGGATACTGCAAGTCAATGATAGAAGTAGTAGCAAAGGGGGGAGATGTAACAGAGGACAAGATTATTTTCAGCAAATTGAGGACTTTAAGACTTGCTGATTTACCAAGTCTCTCATGCTTCAGCTCTGAAAATTACACTTTTGAATTACCATCTTTGGAAGAAATAATTGTGTACAAATGCCCCGAGATGAAGTATTTCTCCTTAGGAGACATAACCACACCGATATTACAGAAAGTAAGGAGAGGCTCCAGTAACGACATGGATATTACATTAGAGGGTGACCTAAATAACACCATACAAAAGACACATAATTCAAGGTACATGTATCACCGCAAGGCAACTAAGTTTGTTAAAATGTCTTCTAACCTCATCTCTTCAGTTACTTGCTTTTTGCTCCTTAATTTTCTAATTTCTTATCATTCTCTATGTTATACACTTTCTTTTGGTTTGTGTAACCTCTGTTTTTCATTGCCTTTGTTACACATAAATAGGGTAGATGATTCCCAGGACTGGGAGATGGAGGATTACATACAGTTCTGCATTGATGAGGATTACATACAGTTCTGCGACCTGGAATATGATGATGAATATGATGATGATGACTTTGACTCTTAATAATGTAGAGCTTTACACAAACAAATGAGTAAGTATTGATAAACTTAAAACTTTCTTATTCCCTTAATTTTGTGGATTTTTTATTTTATTTATTTCTTCATAAATAATTCAGGGTTTGACACGACTCAATAGTGCAAGTGTGAGGAGCATACTACTGGCCAAGAACATTTATTATACAAAAGATTTTGGATGCCTAGATTTAACATCCTTGATAGCTACACTAACCAGCTGCCTCTTGCTCTCTCCCCTTGTATCTATTCACACAGCTACCGCCATATACGATAAAGTCCCACTGCTTCAGATATCGAATAGAAGGTAAGAAATACTTCTCCTCCGATATGCAAACACTTACAGTTCACTGAATTTTAATTAAATCAAGTTTTCCATTTTATGTTACTATCTTGTCACTTATGCATGAATTTTTTGAGTTCTATGAATTTATTTTCATTTTTGATGTATGTGAAACCATTTATGAGAGTGGGCTTTATCCTCTTGAGACAACTAAATTGAATCTATTTATGAAGTGCATAAAGTGAAATTTCTATATAGCTCATGCTTTCAACTTAGAATATAAATGTATATATATATATTTATTTATTTCGTGTTACAGACGAAGGTCTACGCCTACAGATGATTGTAGTGAGAGTTCAACAGTAAATTGGTACCAGTCCTACCTCCTACACAACATATGGAGTAAGGAGGGTTTTCAATGAAGGTCGTGAGACATTGCGGCTCATGTTATTCATATCGGAGTCAGATGTGCGAGGTTCTTTTGCTTATACATGCATTTTTTTGCTTTAGCTTTTCCTTCTTAATAATGTTGCTGTTACTAAAGTACGACCATTGTAATATAATTGGTGCAGTGACCCCACGCTGCCATATTGGTTGGCAAACTTAAAATTTATTTGAATTCTGCATTTGTTGAGGTTTATAGTATGCAATCTAATGAATTTCTCAATTGCTATTTGATGAAATTGTTCCATGAACTAGTCTCACTAATGTTCTTTTCTTCTGCTGTGATCACGCACACATATCACACTCAAACCCACATTTTCATAAATTATTATCATGAACATTTGCGTGAAAGATAGTCCTCATATGTATGATAATACAGGGGGGTGACCTCAGTAACAGGCAATTGCAATTGTAAGATAGTCCTCATATGTATGATAATACAGGGGGGTGACCTCATATGTATGATAAGTTGAATTAAGACTGGCATGCGACTAATGTTGAAGCTGCCACAAGTATATTATCAACATGATGATACAAGACAGATGTAGCAAACTAGCAGTACAACTTTAGAATCCTTAATGGCAGCTTCCACTTTGTATGCAGACATAATTAACAGTTAAATGATTCTTGAGCTCTGATATTAAGTTGACCATTTTCTGAAGTGAATATCTTTACGTGGTCACAATGATACACCGTCAACTTCATTAACATTGGCCATTCTGAGGTATGGATTCCATGATACAAAGTTCTAAGTTTGGGTAGTTCCCAGAGTTTCAGGGAAGTAACCTGTGGAAAGAAAAACCCAGTTGCTGATGTTTCTCCTCCTTCCTCTGCAACAATCTCCCTCACTCCACAGTTGGACAAACCAAGTTCTTCAAGTTGCAAGAGATTCCTGTCAATGGAGGCTGGAAAGAGATTTTTCAGACTCCAACACTTAGAGACTCTCACTACATGTAGATTTTAAAGGAGAGCATTCCTTGGGGATCCTTATTCCATATGTGCTTTAATTTTGGTAGACTATGTATAAACAATTTTCTTAGCTGAGTAACTGTCACAGACTGCGATTCTTCAAAATTTATCCCTTGGATTTCAAATCTCTTGTAGTGAACCACAGCCAATAACAGTTAGAAACTCTAGTCTTGAGAGTCTTCCGCACATTTTGGACAGAAACAATCTCAATAGCTTATTGCAGGAGTTAACTTCCATTAATCTCAATTTGCAAAAGGAATTCTCAGCAAGTTGATTCTGCCATATCATCTTCAAGTTATCCAAGTGAGAAATTATCCAAGCTCTGGAATGCAGCCTGTAGTATTCATGCCACTGAGTTACTAACATTCTTTTTATTCTAATTGATAATGAATGGAACATATGTCTAGAAAAAAAGAAATTACTAGCAAATAAGGCAGGTAAAAATAGGAACACAAATCAAATTATTGAAGATTTCTACCTTTCTGACCAAAAAGAGTGGTTGGTGTGCTGGAGCATCAAGTTGGCCCTCCACCGTAGTTTCCTGGTAGCTAAGATGTTTTGAAACCAATATTTTTACTCTGTCACAATGATACAATTCCAACTTCTTTAGCATCGGCCATTCTGAAATATGTATTCCAGGGTAAAAATTTCTAGCAGTTTGCAGAGTCTCAGAGTGATCATACGTGGGAAGACAAATCTAGCAGCTGCTTTTGCTTCTCCTTCCTTTGAAACAATCTCCTCCACTCCACAATTGTACATATCAAGTTCTTCAAGTTGCAAAAGACTTATGGCAATAGAGGCTGGAAAGAGATTTTTTAGAATTTGACATGCAGAAACTCTCACTGCACATAGATTTTGGAGGAGAGGATTCCTTGGGGATCCTTGTTCCATACGTACTTCAGCTTTGGTAGACATCTAATATGCAAGTTTAGTAGCTGATTTACTGTCATATCATGTGTTTCTTCACAATTCAGCCCCTGGAGTTCATATATCTCTTGTAATGAACCACAATCAATAACAGACAGATACTCTAGGCTTGACCATCTTCCACAGTCCACACATGTAGAATGGAAAAAATAGTCAGTTGATTATTGCAGTGTCTAACAGTCATTGCTTTTAATTTGTAAAAGGAATTATCTGCGAGTTGGTCCTGCCACATCATTTCCAAGTTGTCCATATGAGAAAAAATTATGTCTTCTAAGTTAAGGAACACAGCCTGCAGTATTCATGCAAATGAAAATAATTGGAAAACATTTATCAGAAAAAGTAAAATAATTGGAAATAAGAGACATCTAATGATGAAAACATAAGATAAATTCTCGCAGACCTCAAAGCTTGCACAACAAGGAAAGAAGCACATAAACAAAGAGAAGATTTGAAGTAATTTACCCTTTCACTGAAGAAAGGTTGCATGCCAATATGTTGAGTCTCTGCCTGACTCCTTTTTTCAACTTCTTTTCCAGCTGTCATAGTTTTGCTTGTATCTTCAGAGATGAATGTCTTCAATTCAGGGCATCAATCTATGTGCAGTACTTTCAAGGGTGGAAGTTCAATGTAACTTCCTGAACAGAATCTTGTGAGATTTTCAAGATCTTGTATCATTAGATACATTAATTTAGGAAACATTTGATCTTTCCTTTCTTCTTCTCTTCTTTGACTGTTATCTCCTCCAATACTGAGCATTTGCATATCATGAGGCATTGGAGCTGCACAAAGTTTCTAACCATTGAAGATGTAAACAGATATTTTAAATTCCCACAGCTATGGAGGGTCAATTTCGTCAGGTTTTGAATGCAGGAAGTTGTTGCTGGGAGTTGGTTGTGCCATATCCTTCCAAAAATAATTGCAGGCAATTCCATGGCTGCCAAGTTGGGAAACTTAAGCTGCAGACAAGTGATAATATTTTAGCAGGGACACCCATGCCATAACATTCTAATGAAAAAAAACAATTGCCTTCTAATTTTCAAATATGCAGAATCAAGCATATATTTAAGTTCTTATTAAATTTTAAGGGACAAATTTTCAATGCCATGACAATTGTATGTCTAAAATGTAGCATATAAAGAGCAGAGTTTAGCAACCTGGGGTTTAATTAACAATAACAATTTTACTGAAAACAAATGGTAGTCAATTGTGCACTATAACTATGCATCCAATGTCAAATAGGAACCATTGAAAACAAAATCCTTAGACCATGCAAGAGGTGAACATTCAAGTCATAATCAATCCAACCGATGAGTCTAAATGTAAAATGTGATTTATGCTACTGTTAAAGCTTAGTGAGTTTCATTTTCTCTGACAAATTTTGTTTTTCACATATGTGTTGATAAAACAAGAAACAAAAAGTAAAATGATAGAGAACATGGTTATGGTTAGCTTACCTTCCTGTCTAAAAGGGCCATGGGAGTATCCTACACTCATCCTCCAAAACTACTTCATTAGACCTTATTTCATCTTTCAATAGCTTCTGTATATTTTGCAGTACATAAGGCATCTTCACGTCCAAGCAGAAGCTTCTGAGTTGTGGCAGAGACTTTAGAGTCAAGGAGCGTAATTGACCAAATTCAATGGTATCAATCACTTGTTGTAAGTTGACAATGACATATTTTCTCCAAGTTAATCAAATTGTGAACAATGACTCTAAGAGGGACAATTTGTTGCAAGAGTCCAAATCCATGGAGTCAAAGATACACAGAAAGTAGGAATTATTTTGGATATGGAGATGCTTCAACTGTGAAGAGCCCTCTATGTTTAGTTCATAGATGACGTTCTTCACATCCTTTAAATTGTCTAAAAATAGATCCTCAACTCCCCTAAATTGCATGATAATTCCCTCCACCTGGGAATTGTTAGTATCGAGCTTGAGTTTTAACGTTCTTGAAGTCTCGTACTTACCGGACCAATCCCAGCCATCTCCTATGGATATCCTGTATCTTGCCAGCTTTTTGGAGAACAAGCCCTTGGGCAAAATCTTGGCACTTGGAACATATACAGTTCTTCTGATTGGGATAAGTTTGATTAGACATTAGGCGGAATAACTTTCAGTTTGGAACAATTGCTCAAATCTAAAAGCCTTAGCCTAGTCAATTGACCTAGTTCTACAGGCTATTGCTCAATATAAGAACTGTAAAAGCTAAGGATTTCTAGTTTATTCAACTCCCCAATAATAGCTAAGTCTCCCGGTACACATTGATCCAAACACAACGTTTGAAGGTTTACTAGGAGATGAAGAGATGATGGCAGTGACAATAAATGCATTGTAGTCAAATCTAAAACCTTAAGCTCTTCCATTCCTATGAAAAAACTATCAGGGATTTTCAAAAAAGGATCCTTGGTTTTCAGGTAGAACAATTTTAGTTCCGGACATTTCAAACCTTCAGGGAGCTCATATACATCATTATTATGTAAGGAGGTTGCAGTACACTTTTTTTGTGTATTCTTATCGAACCATTCTCTTGGAACTTCATCATTTATCATTGCAAAAACACATTGGTCTCTAGATGCAATTGATATAGCAACATCATGCATAGAAAACTTTTCACTGTTATAACAGTCCAATAGCAAACAAGATGCTTTGAGTTTGTCGATCAATGCATATACCCTATCTTGTGCCTCTTCCATAGAATTGATGCCTTTAAATAAACCCAATCCCATTCCATATTTCAACAAATCTCGAATAGAACCATTGTAAGTATATCCTAGTAGACTACACAGCAAAAAAACTGACTTGAGTTCCTCACTTTCTAAATGATTGTAACACAACTCTACGGTTGAATAGGCCACTGCCTATGATCCAGTGAAGTTTCTTGAGGAAGGCCTTCTCAATTCCCGTAAGGCATTTTTCCATTCATATAAATTCTTATTTTTCAATGCTCGTGCTACTGTTACAACAGCAATGGGCAAACCTGCACATTCCTTGACTACCCAACTTGCTAAAGACTGCACATCACGATTTTCAACACAGCTACCTGCCATCTTCTCAAATAAGCTCCAAGGTTCATTGTCTTGTAAAATTTCAACCAAGAAATTAGTTTGTGAATCCATCTCGTTTGACAACACATCTAGGCTTCTTAATGTCAACAATACTTTGCACCCCTTATTATCGTCTCCACATGGAACTCCTATTATCTCCAAATCAAGAATTGACCAAATATCATCCAAGATTATAAGTATCTTATTATCTTTCTTCTATCGTGATTCGTGCACATAGCCTCTGTGCTATTCCAGATTCGCTCTCTTCAAAGAATACCAAACCCAACCCATCTGATATCTCCCCTTGAATCTTTTTTACATCTGGGGTCTGGGATACAACTGCAAAAACTACCTCATCAAAGAGTTTGCGTCTCTGGGCCTGTCTAGCAACTTCCTTCAATAGTGTTGTCTTCCCAACACCACCAATCCTGTACACTCCAATCATGTTGACGTTAGGATTACTTAATGCGTTTAGTATATCATTCAAAGTGAGCATCTTCGATTCAAAGGCCTCGTAAAATTTATTAGACACAAGCCACATATTCTCTGGAACAATGCGGTAGGACACTTGATCGAATTTCCCTTCAGCCAGGAGTCCAGTAACAGCCATCATCTCCTTCCTTGCTTTCTTGCTAAGCTGATACCTGATCTTCAAATCAGGACACAACCCTCCAAGGCACTGCTTCTTCGCTTTCTCTTCATCTCCAGCAAAAATATCCACCTCATTGATGATCATGTTCACACTTATCAACCACTTTTGAACAATCTGAAAAATCTCTTCCCCATTTCTTTCAGCATCATTAACCAAATGCTGCACTCTCTCTTTTTCGTTCCTCAGCTTCTCAGATTCCTTCTTGAGATTGTCAACGTTGCTTCTATAGTTGCATAGATAACTAAATTGACGGCCCACGGGAGCAACCAAGTATTCAGCAACTTTCCCAGCAACAGAAACAACAATTTCTACCATTTTCAAACCCCTCCCTCCCACAATCCTACCTCTATTTTCTGTTAGCGAACAAACCTTTCACTATACGCGCGGAAGCGTTGCCGGATAAAACACAAAACAAACGTAATCACAAAGAAAAGATAGATGAAGAGAAGTAAATCAAAATCCAAGCACACAACACAAGAATTTACGTGGAAACCCAAATCAGGGAAAAAACCACGGCTGTCAGGACGACAAGAGAAAGTTCCAATATGTAGTAAATTGTTACAACCACACACTCAGGATCTTTCTCTAAATAATACCCCAAACCCAATTACACCCAATGCTCACTTTGAGATCTCTCTAGTATTTGCTATTTTGCTCCACCACTAAGTCATACAAGATTTACTTGTTCCACATAAATACTATTTCCTATTTATGACAAGTCTTTACTTCAAGGAGAAATCCTTTTCCCATTCGAACTCTAGAAGCAACATATTTCCTCTTCCATGCATATTTCCTGATTCCACGCGTGCTTGTGATTAACTACGATTCAAGTTGCAGTTGGCCACCTGCTTCCTAAATCGTGTTGAACTTGACCACTCAGAAAACCGTGATCCACGCGCCAAACCATGTTGACCGCTGCCGATGTCACAGCGCTCTCGCAGCGCTTCGCACAGCGTGCTCCTCTGTGATAAAACCGCTGCCTAAGCGCTGCCTGAAAAAATCACAGCGCTCTTAAACCGCTGCCTTGCCGCTGTCAAATGCGCAGCGCAATGCGCAGCGGTTGGCCGCTGCACACACGCTGCCATTTCAACAGCGTTCTCACTTTCAAATTTTTCCTCTTGTTTGACTTTGCTGCATACTGCACAATCCACCAACTTGTTTTGCTTTCTTAAATTTCACATAAGACAAAAAACATCTTTCTTGGCACATTAATACCATATGAGACAAAAAATAACTTTTATGCTTTAATTATGTTTTGTCTCATTTGAAGGTCTTCACCAATAATCTCATACTTCCAAATGCTCTCACGTTTCCAGGAAGTCTCCGCATTGGTAAATCGTGTTTGGTAATCATTGGTAATTCGAGCCATATCCAACAATTTCTTCTCTTTTAAGTTTTGACAGTGGTGTATGCAAAGCAAACCAAATGAAAACAAAACAGTGACAACAACAAGCAAATTGTGAAGAGTCTAAATGCCCAACAGAAAAAAAAAGTGAATAGCATCTGATTGCAGAGAAACAATTAATATAATAAACTCAGCATTGGATTGTTTTCCTTGGTTCTTGTCATTTATATATAATTTTAAATTTAATGAAAGCTAATTAAAACAATTTGAATCATTCAAAACAATGACTACACATTGATACAAAAATAAAAAGTTGAATCGGTAAACAGTACTCACCAGACAACATCATCATCTTCAAATTCAAAAACCTCTAGAGTCGCGAGTCGTGACTCGTGATAGTTCTCCATGACTGATTGATTATCAGAGAAATCAAAACTAATTAAAAAAAAAAATTATAAAAGAAAAAAAAGAGAGATGGAGATGCAGGGGATCGAACCCGGTACCTCTCGCATGCAAAGCGAGCGCTCTACCATTTGAGCTACATCCCCTATTGGTAATGGTTTGGAAACTTTTAAATATTATTTCTTTTTGGATTTATTGTAATGAAATAAAATTTTGGTTTTTATATTTATTTATGACCAAATTGCAGCCAACCACCCTGAAATTTAGTCTTTAACAATCAGAAACAACTTTATGCTTAATTGACAATGATCTCCCCTACCATTAGTCAAAGTTAGTCAAACTTAACAGAGATAAGGGTATTTTCATCATTTCAAACCTTTTTATTTATTAAAAATTAGATTTAAAAGCTTTAAATCTTCACTATTCATCTTGGCCATATTTTTTTATTTTTTTATTTTTGAAAAATCTAAAAAACTTGAATCTGAAGAAAAATCTGGAAATACGTCAATGAAAGAAGAAAATGTTGTTGGATTAGATTTAGATGAGCCAGGTTTTTTTTTTTTTAGTTTTGAAATATCTAAAAAACTTGAATATGCAGAAATTTAGGGAATCCATATGGAAGAAGAAAAAATTATTTGAAGAAAATGTTGTTGGATTGGATTTTGATAATCCGGATTATTAATTTTTTAGAATTTAGAATTTGAAGAAAAATATAGGGATACAACCTATGTCTCCACGTTTTTTTTTTAATTTGTAATTTTCATTTTTTTTTTTTTTTTTTTTTTTTTTTTACAGTGGAGATCCAAATTTGTTTTCATATATTTATATATTTTTAAAATCATATATTTTTTTTCTATTCATGAGCATTTAGGTATTTGTAGTAGCCAATTTCAGTCAACAGTTAAACTTGATTAGTTTTGACTAACGGTAGGGGAGTTCATTGCTTATTAATGAAAAAGTTGTTTTTGGTTGTCAAATCAAACCTTAGGGAGGTTGACTGCAATTTGCACTTTATTTATTTATTCTTTTCCTTTCATCTCTAACAAAACGAATAGTATATAAAGTTCATAGATGTGAAGACAAGCAACAAATATAGTATACTATGTAAAGATATTCTCAAGATTTAAGCTTAATTCTCTTGTATCAAAAAAAAAAAAAAAAAAAAAAGCTTAATTCTCTTATGTACAAATAACAAAACGGTCTATTTTTTTTATTTTTTTTAAATAGAATGAATTAGACATTAAGCTTTTCAAATGGGTATGGTGGGATCTGAATCCCCTACACCATGAATATGGAAGGAGTGCTAAGCCTAAGAGTAAGAGTTGCTTTTGTATAGTTTTCATTTATGATAAGCCTATTGATTTAGGGTCATGCTAAATTACAGAATTAGTATTGATATTATTAATAACTAACCACTATAATTGTATATTAAATTTTGAAGTGAATTGGGGAAAAACAAGTGAATATGCCTGAAATTATTTTTGTTGTCTGTTATTTTAATTTTTTTCGATTTTATTTTTAATATATGCCATGTCTTTAAATCAATAAGAAAGAAAATTAAATAAAAAAATAATTAAAGATGCATTTTTGTAAGAATTTTCAAAAACATATGAAAATAATTATAAAAGTTTATATCATGTGTTTTAATTTTTTTTTCGTTTAATGTAATCATTTGGTGTAATATGCAATTGTTTGTAGGCTATATGTCATGATAAAATGGTGTTAGAAGTTTGACAATTCGTGTGTTACCAGTTTTTTTTATTTATTTATTTTTTATTTATTTATTTATTTATTTATTTTTTACACTTTGTTGCAAGTTGACTAACTATAACAACTTTTATGTTTCTTATTACCATTTCTTTATTCCATTTAACCATCTTATTATGGTAAGTAACAAAATTATTTTATAGTTACATGTTTTCGTTTAATCAAACCAATTTGTGGTGATATATTTCCACATATACTTTGTGTTTCAAGTTTAATATATGTTTTAGATTCTTCTCTTTTTTTTTAACCATGGTGTTGTGATTAGATTTGTTTCAAGTTATATTTATTTTTTCTTATGTAAAATTATTCAAATCATTTTATTTTTCATTTAATAAAAACCACAACACTCCACACAAAAACACTACAAATCAAGGCAAAAGCAACATACTATGATGATCTAATTATATTTATGAAAGGTGTTTTATACGTAACCAAACTTGTTACATTTTATAATACATTAATGATATGCTATATGTTTTGTTTTGTTATATTCAACATTGCATTGCTTACGACTCAAAGCGAGAATTTTATATATAGTGGTTTCTTGGTTTCTTCAGCTTTTATCACCCAAAAGAAGAAATGGGTGAAATTACAATATCATTCTGAGATTGATAAAGGGAAATGCATGAAGGCAAATTTAGGGAATTTAATGAGCAATTGGGTTAAATATCAAGTAGTTGGATTTATCGTTGAAGCAAAATATATCGACTTGACTTAATTATGCATTCACTTTCATTTTATGGTTTGTTAATATCCTTTGGGCCCATATTGACTAGACTTTTTTTTTTTTTTTTTTGAAGGAAAGGAACCGAGTTACAGACAAGAGCGGCAATCCGCTAAAACATAAGAAGAAACACACGGAGGAAACTCCTCCAGCATATTGACTAGACTTAATTATGTCTTTCACTTTCCATGCTAAGAACATAAATATCTGTTTAATATGGTCATATCAATTTCCATATGCTCGTGATCTACACTTAAATCTTTATGTTTTAATTTTGATAACATCCTAAATTTTCATGTTTTTATGTTTTTATCCTTAATTTTCATGTTTCTGTATTTTTATCCCTATTTCATTTTTTTTTTCTAGTTTTCTATAAACGAGACATCTAATATTTTTTCCATCAAATAACATTTAAAAAATATCTTTGATTTTATATATAATATTTCTTTCGATGAAGCTTAAATATAAATTAAAATTAAATCATAACATATATGTTCTATCTAAACTAATATTATTTTCTCATTCAAATAATTTTGTTCTCTCTTACGATCTTACTTATCTCATTCATCCTAATATCATATATTATACTTTTGATGTGTTATTTATTTTTAAATAATCAATATGTTAATTTATATAATTAAAACATGTCAATCAAACATATACGTAGGTTAGACATATGAGGTTGACACAGTGGTATATATATGCTCCTCACACTCACACCGTAAGGTTGTGGGTTTGAGTCTCCCCCCTCCCCAAACCCCAAAATTATTATAATATTTCAAAAATATATACATATATTTATGTTTAACTATTAAAATATTTTATCAAATTAACTTTTTTAATTTTTAAAAATTAAAATAGTTTTTGGATGTTAGAAAAATAATATGAGTACAATTTAATTTTTAATTAATTTTCTAACTCCTAAACATTATTAGACATTTCAACTCTATAAATCAACTTGTATTCAAACTACTAATATGTCAATTGACAAATGAATACATTATTTTTTATTAATTTTTTCTTTAACATACCCTCTAAAATCCATTATATAACTCATTATTTTACGACGCCCCTGCTAGAAACAATTTATGGCTCCGTCCTTGGATATACTTGTTCATAAAAACAAGAAGCATTAACAAACTTCATTTTGACTTTTGAGACTTTGAATTTTCCTACGACAAATGTTTTGACTCTTCTAAGTATTTTTTTTTTTTTTAGTTGATATATTTTGAAGTTTCTAAACACATAATTATCACAAACACTTAATAATCACATCACATACATGATACAACGACTGCCACATGCACACTAAGTGTAATTTTCACCTAACTATTATATTATTTCTCTTAAGCACGATAAGCAAGTGATCCACCATATATACCACCAAATAAAAAGAATTAAACATAACAACTATAAATCAGTAGCCAAAATTTTCAAGTATATACCAAAATGTTTGAGTTTAAAACTCATCATTTATAAAGTTAACCCACATAATTGGTCTCAAAATCCTATAAAAAAAATCACAAAAATATAATTATAAAAAGTATATTATTTCGTTGACGAGATGATATTGTTCTGATGGTAAAACCCTTCCCACATATATCATGAGGTTGTGGGTTCGAGTCCTCCACCTCCCCAAAAAATATATAACATTTCCTTAACAAACCTAAAGGATATAATCTAAAATCAGCATTGGCATATGTACTATTGAAGACCCTGATGAATTGGTGATTACCTAAGGAACAAGATGTATGCCTCCTCTAACTAGTATAGTTAAACTTATGAAATTACACTATAAAAGATTATTGTACCTTAAACAATGTCCAAGATTCCATCCCAATGAGTTTCAACGTTCATAATTCATTCCTTTCTAAAATAACAAAATCAACTCTTATCTGTGAATCAGAGAATGCCAATGACACATTCGTTGTCAACAGCATACAAAACAGAAATGAAAGTGTGATGCTCTTCCAGGGCTTGAAACAAAGTTTTCTCATATCAAACAACAAAATTTAAACAATTAACACCTCAAAATGTAATAAATGCTAACAAAAGCTAGGCCAACTTCTTAAAAGCAAAAAAGGAGGTTACTCTCGGAAGATGGAGACAATTCTGATGAAGAGTCAGAATTCAGATCACTGTATGTCTATACTAATATATGTAACAGTCACTTGAGAACTCTGATTCCATGTTTAGAGCATCTCCAAAAGGTCCTTTAATCAAGCCCCTTAGCTTAATTAAGGGAGGATCTAGAATTTTTACGGTTCCAAGAGATCTCTTAATTAGAATCTAGTGGAGCTCACTCCTTTAATTAAGGGGTGGCTTCTGCCTCCCTTAATTAAGTGGGCTCCACATATAAAAAAGAAATATAGTTCATGAATATATAAAAAATAAAATAAATAAAAAATAAGTGGCTCCACATAATAATAATAATAAATTATAAATAAGTCATTTAAGGGAGTATTTGTGTAACACATACCCTCTTAATGACTCGTTACAACAATATCCACCCTTAAATAAGGGGTCTCCAAAGGAGAATTTTGGAGATGCTCTTAAAGCCTCTAGCCTCCGGTTTGAAAGTTGAACCGCAACTGTAGCTTATGGTCTGTTACATGCACAATTTGATCAAATTAGAAATGGTACTGGTTTACTTTGAGAGAAACCAAAATCTCCAAAATGTCAGAGTAAACTAACACTTAATTTCATGAATAAACTCTAATCATATTATTTCATTATAGCAAATCCTGATTTATATAGTAAATAATAACCTAACCGATAGACATGAAATAACTAAACACATCTGATTAGATTGGGTAACTTCAATCTAATCTTATTTAATCTTCACAATTATCAAAAACTATTCCTAATAATCAAAAAAATAAATTTATGTTTTACTTATTTGACTTGCATGTAATATTCCTTCCCCCTTAAAACATTCTTATCCTCAAGGATATTGATTGGATTTTTTTTTTTTTTTTTTTATCATCCAACTTCTTTAGCCAATTTATCAAAGGTCGTGTTGTTATTTACTTCATCTTCTTCCTCTAACCAGATTCCATTATGTCCAAATTTCTTATTGTAGTTGAAGCACAAGCCTTTCTCCTTCATGTTCTTCAATTCGTCCGGACTTTTAACTAAAAAAGAGATGATGTACATCGTTGGCTTGTTCGAAATGAGTCTCTTTGTATTTGTTTGAATTGAATCAGTTGAAGTTGAAGGTGTTGTTGATTTGTACAAGATGTTGTACATCGTTGGCTTGTTCAAAATGAGTCTCTTTGTATTTGTTTGAATTGAATCAATTGAAGTTGAAGGTGTTGTTGATTTGTACATTTGTACATCTATCATTGTGGGTTTTGATGCTCAGACATCGGTCGTTGATGCTTTACAAACTTGAACAAAATATTTGAGTGCAGAAGAATCAACTTGTAGATCTCCTTGTTTATGAACAAGAGGCTGAGACTGAAAGGGTTTTTCAAAGCGCGCATTCAAGGTCAAGAACATTTCTCTTATCTCCTTCCGGATTGTTACCAAATTAATCTTCAAACGCTCTAGCCTTTGATCTATAACCAAGCTCTGATACCAACTATTACATGCACAATTAGATCAAATTAGAAATGGCACTAGTTTACTTCAAGAGAAACCAAAATCTCCAAAATATTAGAGTAAACTAACACTTAATTTCAATAATAAACTCTCTAATCATATTATTTCATGATGGCAAGTCCTGTATATATCGCCTAAATTATGGGTTAATTGCATTAGTATATGTAATTGCTTTATTTGTTTTCACTTTTTAAGGCCTCAAAACATGTCACATTTTGTGAAATTTAACTAACGGTGAACTTACAAACTAACCTAATTGATTTATTTAAGAAAATTTAACGGCCACTCGCTCCAAAAAACGCACAGATCATCAAAGAATGAAAAATGATAAAACAAAAAAATCATTGAAGATTTATTAAAACCAAAATCACAAAAATAGCTATATAATCACAAAATTCATTCAACTATATAACTACTCACTCTTGAAGGTTTTTAACACAATGCAAAATTTTATTTCTAGAAAAAAAAAAATAATAATAATAATCCAACTAAAATCTGCAATGCTCTTTTGTTTTTACAAAAATGAGAAGTGTTACTGTCTGTGCAGGAGACGGTACCCTAAAAATTTCACTAATGACTAGATATATAATGAGATGATACAAGGCTCCATAATTCACACAATCGAAGTTACAAGGGTCACGAAGATACCCAAGAGAGTGTTAAGAGTTTTTCATTACGAAAATTTCAGCCAGCCTTTGATTTGGTTTGTGAAAAAGACTGTCTTGTGGACAAGGGAGTTATGATCTCCCAAATGTTGTGAATGATCCCTTTATCATACATGTTCTTAACAACAGTCTCGGCTTCTTCCAGAGGGGATCTTCGAAAAAAGGCCTTCCATTTGCTCTCCAGAGTCTTACTTTCACTGCTCATCCCATTTATACTTGCTTTGAGCGCAGCAGCACTTGCTTTTGCTTCTTTTATTTTCCTCTGCCAGCTTATATAGTCTTGCCACTTGAAAGTCTGCAGCAGTAGATAAACCATTCATTATTTTCGAGAAGTTCATCTCTCATCAACACGGTTACTATTTAAAACTACAGTTGTTGTAAACCGTTTTTTACATGCAGTGGTGAATGATTATGTTGCAACAAACATAGCCACAAGGTTTATCCCACGTATGTTGTGGTATGATTTCCAAGACGAGAAAGAAATAATTTTGAAAACTCACCTCATTTGTTGTTGTATTTGTTCGACAGAGGTTGGCATGATAGCCAAAGAAACCCCCAACTAAGAGGGAAACAATGCTAAGAAACACCATAAGAAGTATCTGAGTGTTGTATGCGCCCAACAACCACTGTTACACAACAGAAACACATCAATCAAATAGCAAAGCAGCGTATGCCATTGCAAATTGTGAAAATGTCATGACAATGACTTCTGAACAGACATTTATAGTTCATACAAACACTCAAAATTGACACGCAGAAACACAATAACAATCAAGGGCCAATCAAAGTCATGTTGAATGAAATTAACTTCAAAAAAAGAGTAAATGTTTTTTTCTTCGAACTGAAATAATCTCCTAGATCTGGACTCTACTCGGGGACAAGTAACCAATTAAAGGAAACTCCATAAAATTCCACGAGCCACACAAGCTATTTCAAAACACAGTTTTGTGCCATGTATCAAAAGACAAGTCCAGATGACAGAGAATCTGGATAAAGGATCTAAATCACTCACTTGTACAACATGCGGAGTTAAGCTGCGAAAAGAATTTTCTATGCCGTAATAAACTGCAAGACAGAGGCAAAGAAAGGCAAGCCATGTTTAGACTCATAGTCAGATTGTCAAACAACTAGAAGATCATAAATGCAATTAAATCAACATTACCTGTTAGTATATAAACAACTTTTAATTCTTTCAATCGTCCAGCAAGAATCAACCCAAGGGCAACAGTTCCATATAAACAGAGAAAGAAATGCCTGCAAAACACTAATGATGCATTTAACATAAATAAATGTAACAAATTACATAGAAGATGCAGCTTATTGTAGTATATCCCAAATTAAATTCTGAACAGGTTCAAATAAAAGGAGAAAATGCAGAGGCAGCTAAATGATTCACTAGTTAGGGTCTTTCCCACAAAGCAAAGTAAAACATTTAAACCCACTCCATCAATATTTGATAAATTTCAAAAAGACCAACAATTAATGCAATATAGATATTCAAAACCCTATAGGACACACAATTACCCTATACACTTTTCCTCTTGACTTAAAGATAGGGCCACACATTTTCTAGTTTTCAAATTGGATTATGAAGATGAAATCAAATTTACAGATCAAAACCTTGATCTAGAAATATTTTGCAAAACAATAATAGCTGTAAGATGGGTTCGATCCCCAATATTATCCAACATCAAGATACCTATATCTCCAAAGAAAATGTTATCAACCTAAAAGTTGATTGTATGGCAGCACAAGCAGATGACAAAAAAAAGGCCATTCACTGGCTCCAGCTAAAATATATATTGCTGGCTGATCAAATGAAGTTATAATAAAGAATAAAATACTCACCACAAAAGAAAAGCCATGAAATACCGGGTATTTTTCTCCCCTATACAATTGTTCTGCAACAGTGAACAACTCTTTCATTAGAAAGCACAAAATTTTGATATTTTTCAATATAAAACACATAAAACAAGTAAATAGTTTAAGATGATGTGAACCATCCATCCACAATGATGATCAAACCGAGCAACACAGCGATCACATATGCTGCAGTGTTTGGACCTAGCAGGTCTGAATCAAAGATACAGTGAAAAGTCCCATCAGCATGGATAAAACTGCAAATTTATAAAGAGTGTGTTAACTAGAAAAGCAAGGAACTCACTTCAGAATTTTACAAGTAGAACATTCTCTCTCTGTGTATATCATATTATCGTAAGGATAAGCAGCTACATATTGTGAAACGTTCTCAGCCTTCACAGTTCCCGGATCAGTATAGCTAGTCAACAGAAAGAGTATAATACCAATGGCAATTCCCAACAAGCTCATGTACCTGGAAAAGTATACAAATAATTGGTAAAGTTCAGAATAAAACATGTGAAAGTAATTCTATTACAGTTGAATGAGTAAGCATACCCATGCTTGGTACTTTACCTATGAACTTCACTTAGATAGTACCCAGGAATGTATTTAAAAGACGAACTTGCAATGAAATAATAAGTTGCACCAAGTATTGATAAATATATTATCTGCAATCAAAGGAAGCAGAATCACAAGTTAAAAGTGATAAAGAAACAGAATCACACATAAGCAGTGTTGACTGTTGACTGTTGACAGCAGCAGAAGAATTTCTATAATTTCTCTCTTTTTGAGTTCTTTAAAGTACATGATAAGAAATAATCATGATATATCTTCACAACAAGTAGAGCTTCTAAGTAAAGATGCATTTAGAACTTGACTTATAGAAGTTTTTTACATTCAAGTAAGATTTATTCATAACCTCCGAAGCATTTACCGCCTGAAATTAAAACATCTAATGATTTATTCAACTATACAGTATCCATTCCCCATCACCAAGATAGAAAACTAGTTAAAATTTCTAGAAAGGTAGCAACTTTGTTGGTCATCATAACTGCCACCGACAATCACATTTACGGGTGTGCCTTTTAACCCCAGACTAAATGGAATATGAACTAATGATTCTTCCATAAATTACAGAGTCTTCTAACAGCTATTCTCATACCCAACTTTTCCAATAACAGTTTCTTTTTTCCATGTTATGCGGGTACTTGGTCTCGAATCCTAAACTGATTTTTAATAAACATGATCCTAAAAGTTACTAAAATCCCAAAATTTCCTCATAAAAAAACTAAAATTGAAGTCACTAAAACTCAATTATAAGAGAATCTGACAAAAACAAAAACACAAAGTGATCAAAACTCACAATTTACACAATTTATCACAAGTTAAAAGTGATAAAGAAGCAGAATCACACATAAGCAGTGTTGACTGTTGACAGCAGCAGAAGACTTTCTATAATTTCTCTCTTTTTGAGTTCATTAAAGTACATGATAAGAAATAGTCATGATATATCTTCACAACAAGGTGAGCTTCCAAGTAAAGATGTCTTTAGAACTTGACTTATATAAGTTTTTTACATTCAAGTAAGATTTATTCATAACCTCCAAAGCATTTGCAGCCTAAAATTAAAACATCCAACGATTTATTCAACTGTACAGTATCCATTCCTCATCACCATCCAAGATAGAAAACTTGTTAAAATTTCTTGAAAGGAAGCAACTTCGTTGGTCATCATAACTGCCAGCGACAGCACACTTACGGGTGTGCCTTTTAACCCTAGACTTAATGGAAAATGAACCAATGATTCTTTCCATAAATTACAGTCTTCTAATAGATTTATTAGTTATTACTCATACTTTTCCATGTAATGTGGGTACTCGGTCTCACATCCTAAAATGATTTTTACTAAACATGGTCGTAAAAGTAACTAAAACCCCAAAATTTCCTCATAAAAAAACAGAAATTCAAGTCACTAAAACTCAATTATAAGAGAATGTGACAAAAACAAAAACACCACGGCATCAAAATTAACAATTTACACAACAAACCCACATGCAAAATCCCATTTTTGAACTCAAAAATACCATTATTTGCATGAACACATACAATCAAATAAACAAACAAACCTGCAAAATAGGATTGGGTCGATCGCAGCAGAAATACTCAACAGAGAGAATCGCATTGGTCCCTTTCTCTCCCAGAACGTACCCGACGCACCGTCTTTAAAACAAAAACCAAAACAACAACGATAATCACAAACAATCAAAACCCAAAACGACAACGTTTAGATATAGAGAGAGAGATGTACAGGAAGTAATCGTAGGCGCCAAAAGTGATGAAGTGGTGGATGCGTTGGATGGGAGTGTTTTGGAAGATCGGCCACTGACCGCAGAGGAAGGAGACCACCACCAGCGCCGTGATCAAGCCGTGACATACCAGAAGCCACGCTGCTGCCATTCTCTACACAGTGATAGATTTGGTTGTTCGCAGGGCCGGAGTCAGCAAAGAGGACTTTTGGGCTTTAGTTGTTGGTTGGTCATTGGCAGTTTTTTAGACAAACGTTTTTGACTTTTTTTTTTAAAAAAAATTTGGAAATGTTTTTTTATTTTATTTTTTACTAATCAATGTGTTTACCAAAATTAATTAATATTTTTCACTTTGATTTCTTGATATCTATTTTATTTTTTATATATTTGGAAGATTTTATTCATTGGATTTGAGAGTATTAAAAAAAAAAAAAAAATCATATATACAATTTATCATCATAAATTTAAATTTTGTTACATAACATTATTGTTAATATAAAAACAAAATTAACTTAATTATTAACTCATTAGAAACATTTTTCAAAAAAAAAAAATACTCATTATTTTACGATCACTTTTAAAATTAAACTTATGCTCTAATGACTCGTTAACAATTTAAAATTTTAATAAAAACAAAAACATAATATATATATATATACATCGCACACTCATGTGTCGACGGATGATAAATATGAGTTTTTTATATCGTTTATAGTTGAATAATTGAATATGTTATTTTAATACAAATATAAGTAGCAATCAAAGTATATTAAATAAATAAATAAATAAAACTATGAATTTTCAGTAGCTGAATATAATTTTCAGAACCGCATTAAATTTTAGAATTCCCTCTAAATTGCATAAAAACTATAGAATGGAACAAAAATTATGTTGGATGACATGAACAATCGATCATACTTTTCATCTTATGATCATAGTGTTTCATATTCACTATACATAATACGTATACAAAACGGTATTGAAAAAGTAAATATTCAAGACCTTAATTTTGTAACGTTACGGAACTAGTCATGTAACGTTACAAAACTAAGGTCTTGAATTTTTTTTTAGGATCGTCCTAACTAGAGAACACTCTGCACAACCATCATATGTTGATCTGATCAGCTGCAGTTCAGAAATGGAGGAAGATACAAAAATGAATACAGAATACATATGTTGGCAAGCCTTTTGAGTTACAACTGAGCACAAACTGCAACCCAGTTGGAGCTAAATGTCTGCTTCGTCAATGGTATCTTCGATAACCTCGATGCAGGATCCTACAGATTTTCCCATGGTCATGGCCTCTGCAAGCTTAGCTCGAGCTCCTTCATGGCGACGCAAGAGCAACACGGTGTTTAATACAGACCATCTGACTTGAGAGTCTGCCTTCTTCTGTGTGAAGCCTAATCCTTGAAGTATTACATCCAACTGTTACCAACATCAAACAAGTTGGTTCAATTACTAATGTTAATTACTTGAATAGTTTCAGTGAGCAACTGAGCAGAAGAGTTTGTTTGTACCTTATTTATATCAGCAAGGCCTCCCTCTGCATATCCATATAAGAGATATTCGGTTGCTACGCCAGCTAATGCTATGCATGAGAATCTGTTCAATGTCTGATAAGATATTTGAGTTTTAGTACTTTTCGCGATTTCAAGAGATGAGAATCGGTGATTTCTAATAGTGATTGAAAAATGTGAGAAGCTAGAGACATACCATTGATGATACTTTGCCTGTATTAACCTGCAAGCATGATAAGTGGCGCGATCAAATGCAAAGCAATACTACAATAATTAGCTAACTGAAGTATACATGCTTAGCAACCTATTGTTCACTCAAATCAGCCACACATGACAGTTTTTGATCTAATGATTTCTGTGTCTCGTCAGGTTTCGTATGGGGCCAATACAATCACTTATGGACACAATATAAAACCTTAAAAAGGCAGGATACACTTAAAAGGAGTATGAATTGATCGAAAACATTGAAGAAAACTACCTACTTCTTCAAGAAATTCGAAATCGACAAAAGCTGTCCCTGCTTGAAGATTTAGTGATCCTTCTTTCTTCAAAGCTTCCAAACTAGATAGTGTATATGCTTTCGGAAGAATCCCCACCAGGTAGGCGATTAAGAAATGCCCCGCTTCATGCTGCGAAAACCATTCTTGATTATATAAGATATAATAAAACACAGCATGAGAAACAAGACAGTAGCATCAACATCTCCAATATAGAAAAAAATTTCTCACTTGAATAACCCTGTTGTGGTACTTTCGACTGAAGGTGTGTCCGATTGTGTCGATAACCAGGCTGCCAATTCCTCCATTGAAAGACACCTATAAACAACCCAATATGATAAACACAGTAGAAACATGCAAGTCAACCAAGATCCCAAATGTAAAAGTTTGAACAAAATTTATATCAAGAAAACCTCCAATTCCCACCAATATACAACAAATCAGTAGCAGATCGAGAAACTGATGTGAATTAAGCTAAAAGCAATGCCAATTAAGTCACGGATACGAAGAAATTAATTTACTGAGTCCAATGTCCACAGAAACAGCAATGCCAAGGACAGATAAAAAATCTGTTGGGGATTAAAACCAAACACATTCCATGCAGCAACCCCTCCTGAAACAGCCGCAAGCTGCAGATTCCGTTCTATCGAACCGAGAGTTCCATCCACCGGTGACAGAAGAGACGATGTATCTATTCCATTCAGCTTCAGTTCATCCAATGTGTATAGTCTCTGAGGCACCTGCACAAACACAATGCATTCACTCTTTGTATTCAAAACTCTTAAATGAAATTTCAATTTCAAGTCACTATGAGACCTCTTTTACATTTGAACAACAAAAATGCGTACAGGGCACACGTACCTGTATTTGGGTCCTTAATCGAACCCAAATACATAACAAGACGATAAATTTAACAACGAACCTGTCGAGCGGCCCCGAAACATCGGAGCCCACCTGGTTTTCCTTGCAAATCCTTGACAAGAGAAAGTGCTTCCCTGTCGTTTCCATTGATCAGCTCCTTGTCAATTTGCTGCAACACTTGCCGTTTTGAGACTTGAATTTCAGATGATGAACTTGAAGAACACGCAAAAGAAATTCTTGTTGAAGATGAAGATGAAGAAGAAGACAACACTCTCGATTTGGGTCGTGAAGATGATAAACACAAGTTGTTGTAAACTAAGGAGCCCATTCAAATCCAATTGAGAGAAAATCAGTAGAAAAAAAATTAAATTAAATTTAGATTTGTTTAGGCTTTTAACGGTAACCGTTAATATAAAAACCAATAAAAGTACGCCACGTCATTGAATAGATAGCATACTTTGATGAGACATTGTATGAGAGGATTCAAACGACGTCGTTTCTGATTGATGTTCGAGAAGCCATTTCTCTATACGGCGTCGTATTGCTGTGTTGGAAATATTTGTGTTTGGCATCAGAAAATTACTACTTTTGAGTTCGATTACAGATTTTGAATTTTCATAAGAGAATTTATTGGAATCCCATTTGTCAACTAAATTTTCTTTTACAGGATTCGATTGATAGATTTGAAAGTTCTATGCAAGAATCACAAGATGAAGATGATCATTTTATTTCATGTGTTCTTGCAAATGCAAGTAATTGGGATTCAAGTTGTGTTAAGAATTTCATTAAATTTATAAAAATTAAATAATAAAAAAAATTGGAAGTTAATGTCTCCAATGGTAGATTTACAATTAGAGTGTCATGGGAATTGATTATTTCTCATGACCTAAGAGTTTACGGCGGATCGGATCCACTGGATTTGCCATGATCCAAGATCCGATCCGAATAGATCGAAGATATTATAATCCAATCCAATCAAATTATAAAATGAGTGACGATATTTACACCCCTCAAAAACTGTATGTACACCCCAATTTAATATATTTTTAAAAATCCAATATTATCCTTAAGTAAAATTACTTAAAAGACTAAATAATTTGTAAGTACACACCAATAATTATTTTTTTTAACAAATATTGGATCTATATTCATACCCAATGTTAGGCAAAAACAAGCAAAGATCCCTTATGTACTTGGCACGGACATCATATATGATCAAAACTATTTCATAGTGTTAATCAACTAGCAATTGATTATTATAAACCATCTCATACACCGACAAGAGCAATTTCTACTTGGAATCAAATGTATATTAAGTTCCATTGCAAACTTTGAAGTCCAAATGACTTCTAATAGACCTACATATATCTAATTTGTCCTGCAGCATTCTTGTTATGTTACCTCCATAGTTGTTCAGGCACCGTGGTCTTTCAATTATCGATTGATACCGCGGAATCATTATTAATTGGTTTTATATCAATCTTTTGTAAAAAAAGAAAAAGGAAGTTTCCTATTAATTGTTTGATATGATGATAAAAATCTTTCTATTTTATCAAACCCTAACTTCTATTTTAAATACTAATTTCAATTTCTTTTATGGAATACAAATTGATTGAGTTGACAAATAATTTACTGTTATAATTGAGTGAAACAAAAATCAATACTAACAATAAACTTTCTTATGAACAATTGTTTTTTTTTTTTTTTTTTTAATTTCTTAAAAACAAAGGAATTGAGATTCACTGTTATGTGCTGAGAGCCTCTTTTTTCATAAAGAATTAAAAAAAAAAAAATTAATGCAATGAAAGGAAATTTTTTTCATACAATTTTTTAGTGATATCAAATGTTTTTACACTAGTTAGAAATTATTTTTTAAAGAGAAATTATTTATTTGAATAAAAAGATATAAAATAATAAAATTTTAAATAAATCTAATTAGATAACAAAATAGTGGGGTGTGCTAACAAAAATATAATACAATAAAATTAAAAAAGGGTATTTTTGGCATTAAGTGGGGTTTATTTACGAACCAGAGATATTTAAAATATTTTAGGGGTGTACTTACGAAAGGGGTGTACATATAGTTTTTGAGGGGTGCCAATATCGCCACTCTTATAAAATACTTATATCTGATTCAATGGATTGGATTTAAAACACTCTGCAACTAAAAAATAAAATTAACATAAAAATAATATATAATTGTACTCTTTAAAGTTAAAAAGTATAATAAATTACAAGCTGTTGATGTTATTAGCCCATCAAGTGTGTTTTGGAGGCCCAACTCAGAAACCTAGAAGAAGCCCAGTAAAGCCCAAGTTCTCGGATCACAGCTTGATCCAACCCATGCTTCTCACTTATCAATACGGCACCGTTGCTCATTATCTGATTAACTCAGATAAGGTGATAATGTCACAATTTCGGTTCAGATGATGTCACCGTTGCTGGACTTGATTGGATAAAGCAGATTGTGGAGCTAACTCAGATGATAAGCATATTATAGAATAATGCTTGGGTACCAGTGAAAAGTTTTCTATGCATGATATTGTTCGTGATGTTGCCATATCAATTGCATCTAGAGACCAATGTGTTTTTGCAATGATAAATGATGAAGTTCCAAGAGAATGGTTGGACAAGAATACACAAAAAAAGTGTACTGCAATCTCATTACATAATAATGATGTATATGAGCTCCCTGAAGGTTTGAAATGTCTGGAACTTAAATTGTTCTACTTGAAAACCAAGGATTCTTTTTTGAAAATTCCTGATAGTTTTTTCATAGGAATGAAAGAGCTTAAGGTTTTAGATTTGACTACAATGCATTTATTATCACTGCCATCATCTCGATCTTCATTTCCTAGTAAACCTTCAATGTGTACTGGGAGACATAGCTATTATTGGGAAGTTGAAGAAACTTGAAATCCTTAGCTTTTACAGTTCTTATATTGAGCAATTGCCTGTAGAACTAGGTCAATTGACTAGGCTATGGCTTTTAGATTTGAGCTATTGTTCCAAAGTGAAAGTTATTTTGCCTAATGTCTTTTTTTTCTCTCTTCGACATTTGATCAAACAGTTTCTATGCATTCAGCCTGGTGAATAAATCAATTTCAAGTTCATACAGTACCAGGGTTAATCAATAAATCAATTGACAACAGCACTACTTGTTTTTTTTCATATACATCAAAACATAACCAAAAACACATAAAAAACAAATAATCAGAGAGCATACCAAGATATGGCAATTGGGAGAAGATCGTCAATTTGAAGTAATTGCTGAGCTTGACGATGGTGATGACAATCTCTTGCTCGCTCTCTTCATCGGTTGGGATGAGGATCACCTCAAGCTTGACGATGAGAGCAACTTGAGTGCTTGTGTCTTTATTGCTGTACTTGTCATCAATGCTGATGACGAATTCAATTGAAACGAAATCATGGAGAAATTATGTTTGAGAAAAAAAATAGAGATTAGAGAGGAGAGAAATATACCTCAATATATAGTGGAGAGAAATCAATTGAAGGATTGTTGTAGACAGAAATTACGTGAAGTTTGAATTCCTATTGTTGAAGTGCAGGGGATATTAAGGAGGGAGGATAAAAAAAAAAGTTTTTTCCTTTGATTTCACAAGCGTTCCTATTTTTCATCTCTAAAATAAATAAAAACCCAATATATTAGAAACCATAAAAATAAAATCAAAATTCAGAGATACTATACCTTGAGCAAATCACCATAAACTTGAGAATTTTAATAAAATTAGGAAATATGATTAGGTGTTTGGAACAAAAAATTTAATGATTCATGATATGGTTTAGGAAATCTGAAAAAAGTTAAAAAAAAAAAAAAGTGAAAAGAAAATTACAAGTATTTACAAAATAAAATCTTTCCTTTTAAAAAAAAAAAATTTCCTTTTTTAAAAGGTAATTTTCTGACTAATTATATTAACGGTCACAAATTATCAAATTTTAACTAATTATGACAATTTTTTTTTTTTTTTTTTAAAGTCTTAATTGTAAAAAACACAATGACAATAATAAAATTTGTCACAAAATAATACCTACAGTGATGTATTCAAAATTTGTTACAAAGAAATGTGTCACTATAGGTCACTTTTCTTGTAGTGCCTGAAGATGGCTTCTGGATGGAGTCTGTTCCTCCGGGTCTTGAGTATGTTATTGTGGAAGATTGCCTTCCTTAGTTTTCTTCAATAAAGTTGCTCCTTTTCAAAAAAAAAAAATAAGAATAAGTACATGACAATTAATCCATAAATGTCAAATTAACAATTTTTCTTTAAGAAACAAAAAGGTTGACACTATATATCAAGATGTGAGAAAAATAAAAAAAAACAAATATATCATTTAGTTTCAGATTTAAGTCCCTATTCGATCTTTAGTAAATTTAAGGACTTTTCAATATTCTAGAAAGAATGAAAGAAAGAAAAAAAAAAAAGTGACCCTTAGTCTAACAACTTTCATTATACTTGTTTGGATTAAATATTATTTCTTCTTTTAATTAATACGAAAAAGATTGAAAAAAAAAAAAACTTTATTCGCAAGTTGTGTTTTCCAATTTAGAGGCCTTACAACTTTGTTCGATTAATTTGAATAGATTTGGCACAATGAACTTCCAGAAATATCTTCTTGCTTTCAATGTTTAAGGCAATTGAGCATTGAGGAGTGCAGTACTAATTTAAAAGTTATATTTTCATCTTCTACAGTTAAGTTATCTTCCTTTTCTTTATCTACAGTTATTTCCAACCATTTTCGTTATTTCTTACTTAATTAATAGTTAATGCTATGAGTTCTTCGGAAAAAATAAATAAATTAATGTTATGAGTAATATATGTAGGTTTCATTCTCTTTGGAAGAAATTGAAATTTTCGATATGGATGACTTGGAGACGATATGGCCCGATCAACTTTGCAATGATTCATTTTGCAATCTAAATTCATTGCAAGTCATGAGGTGCAATAAGTTATTGATTATTTTTCAGTCAAATATGCTTGAAAGAATCACAAGGCATAGATTCTGAAGAATCACATCCTGCAAAAGAAACTCTATTACGAGAACTGAATTTTAATGGTCTACCAAAACTGAAGCACATATGGAATTGTTGAGGATAATAGAGCAAATACTCAAAACAATACTCAATCAAATTGTGCTGTCCTACCTCAACTACCAAAGTATGTCACTATGATATCCTTCCCAGTAAAAAGGAAGCTGATCTTATCTAGACCAGTGGACCAGCAACAGCTGATTACTCCTCTCTTTAGTGTCTTGGCGGGAAAACTCAGAATTGGTTAGAAAGAAGCTGAGCTGGCACACCTCAGCAGTGTACACATGTGCTAGCTTCCGTGATTCTCGCAAGTCAGTTAAACGTGATATTACAGAGCTATTTAAAGCTCTAATGCTTTGTAATATTCATTCAACGAAAACGGAAAAACAATTGCTTCTCTCTACAAGAAAACTTTCATGGAATTACAATATCTGTTCTTCATTGTTCTTTCCTTTGTTAAAATGTTTTTGATCACTTAGCTACTCTCTCTGAATCTTTTCATGGTATCAGAGCCTCAAAAGGACTAATCGTCCATGGCTTCTTCAAACAGTTCATCTTCCAATCACAACGAAGGAGATCGAGAAGTTCGGCTGTCGTCTCCGTCGTCGTCTTCAACCTCACCTAATTTCACTTCCATTGCAAAATCACTCGATTTTAATCTTCAAGTCAAACTTGATACAAACAATTATTTCTTTTGGAAAGCACATGTATTACCTATTATTAGAGCTTTTGAGTTAGAAGATTTCATCACAGGTCTAAAAGCTATTCCACTGAAATTTGTTGAAATCGAGGGATCTGATGGTGTAAAAGAGTTGATTCCAAACAAAAACTATACCTCTCGGAAAAAGTCTGATCAATTGCTTTTATCTTGGCTGTTTTCTTCGATTAGTCAGAAAGTTATAGGTCAAGTTACTAGTTGTGTTAGTTCATTAGAAGTGTGGAGTATTTTGGAAAACTTGTACTCACAATAATCTCTTGCTAAAATTCTTCAGCTGCAACGTCAATTACAAAAGGATCAAGTTCTATAGGTGATTTTGTTCTAAAAGTTAAAACACTTGGAGACAATTTAAAAGCAGCAAACCAGATAGTTACTGAGAATAACTTGATCTTGAGTATAATAAACGGAGTTGGACATGAATACAATTTAGTTGTTTCAGTGATTACATCTTAGAGGAACTCAATCAATGTACAGGAGGTTCAATATCTCTTAATGACTCATGAGCAGAGGATTGCTCAATTGAATTTAGTTAATCAAATTGAAGTGAGTAATGCAAGTGCGAACTATGCTTTTGGTAATCAAGGTGATAGAAGAAATCAACGATGTGGAAACTTCAATAATGGAGGTCGTTCTAATGGAAATAGAGCAAGAGATAGGGGAAGGAATGATGGTCGATGGAACAACAACAATAGGCCACTTTGCTATCTATGTGGTCGAATTAGTCACATAGTTTGGACTTGCTATCATTGTTTTGACAATAATTTTCAGAGACAAGATCAACAACAACATCAACAAGTGAATAACAGTAGTTACTCAAACTCTTCAGCTTAGTATCAAAATTCACAATATTCTAGAAACACTATACATGCCATTGCTAATTCTCCTCATCAAGCTAACTTCAATCAATCCACAGCATATTATGCCATACCTGAGAGTGTGTGTGATCCAGCCTGGAATGCAGATAGTGGCGCCACCAACCATGTAACTTCTGATCTCTCTAATCTCTCATTTAATTCTAAATATCAAGGACTAGAAAGACTTGCAGTAGGCAATGGCTATCAGCTTCAAATTTCTCACGTTGGTAATTCTCTCATACATTCTCATGCCATGCCTTCACGATTATTAGCACTAAATGATATTCTGTGTGTGTGTGCCTTCTATTGCTAAAAATTTGCTAAGCATCTCAAAATTTACTAGAGATGATAATGCTTATGCTGAATTTTCTTGTGATTCTTGTACTATTATGGACAAAACTACCAAGCTAGTTCTTCTTCTAGGCAAGCTTGAGTGTGGTCTCTACAAGCTCAAACTGAGTGAAGTTGAATCACAAGAGAGAGTTCCTCGAAACAATTGCTTTACAGTCTTTTCAATTCCAGAAAATAAAACTACTAGTCATTGTACAAACCTCATACCTATACCTAATGGAAATAGATGTAATTCTGCCTCTTTACATGAAAATATGTGGCACTTAAAACTTGGACATCCAGCACCATTGATTTTAAGGAAAGTGTTGAGTAGTTTACATTTGAAATGTAATAATAGTCAGATCAGCTCTAGAGCTAGTTTTTACTAATGTTTGGGGTTCATCTCCCATGCTTGCTCTAGATGGTCATCGATATTATGTGGTGTTTGTAGACTCTTTCTCTAGATTTACTGGACTGTATCCCATGAAATTGAAATCTGATGTGTTTGGTGTATTTCTTCAATTCAAGAAAATTGTTGAATTGCAATTAGATAGCAAGTTGAAATGCGGGGGGTTGTCCCCTGTTCTGTTTCTGTTTGTTTTGTTTTTGCTTTTTGTTTCTGGGTTCTTTGGGGTTGTTGCTTCTTGCTTTTGCTGCTGGGGGCTGGTTCTGTTTGTTGCCTCGCTGTTTGGCTGTTTGTTTGTGGTTTGCCTGGCTTGGTGCCTTTGTTATTCTATTGCCTTTTAAAAAAAAACAAAATAGAGTGCCTGAGAGAGTCTTACCCTTCCTGCTTAGGCACAAATGCCTCTCACATTTTGGGTTGAAGCTTTTCAAGCTGATGTATTGCTTATCAACAATCTACCCACTCCCATTCTCAAGTTAAAGTCACCATATGAAGTCTTGTATCACAGACAACCAAATTACAACTTCTTTAAGGTGTTCGCTTGTTCTGCTTTTCCATATCTCAGACCATACAGCTCTCAAAAATTCAACTTTCATACCTCTAAATGTATCTTTATAGGCTATAGTCTAGCACAAAATGTGTATAAGTGTTTGCATCCATCTTATATGTATCTAGAAATATTGTTTTCAATGAGTTTGAGTTTCCTTTCAAAATTTTATTTCCAAAGCATGCATCCTCTACTTCTCACTAGGTGACACCAAGGCAATCTTAGCCAAAACATGGGCAGCCTTATTGGCCACTCTAGGAACAAAAGCAACAGGAACAGCAGAAAGCTTAGAAAGAGCAATAATATCAAGGATAACAGAGCAATAATATCAGCAGAAAGTTCATATGGTAAGGAAGTAAATATTGGCATCAATAAGTGCATCTCCCACTAGGGGTGGGCAAAAAACCATTAAACCGAATCGAACTGGTTCAATCGTTTTTTTTCCTGTTTTTTACTGTTAACCGGTTCGGTTCGGTTTATTTTTTTAAAAACCGGTATTTCCAGTTCTAGGGTTCAAACCAGAGAACCGAACTGAGAACCAGTGTATATAATCAAAAATCCCTAAAAATTTTCTCTGCTCTGCACCTCTGCCTCTTTGCCTCTCTCTCTTCTCTAATCCCTGACCCTAAATCTCTCAAGTCTCAACTACTTCTCTCTCATTAGAGACGGCAATTGTTTGGTTCCTCAGAATCTTTAAATAACAAAAAAGAAAGAAAAGTTGAACCCATATTCTTACGCAACCAACGCTTTTGACTGAATTCTGTTTAGGGGACTCTTACGGGGTTTAGTATCTCCTTCTTCTTTGATTTTTTGGCTGTTTTATATATATATATATATATAATTTGTGTTCTTTTTAGCTGTTTTGGGGTGGTACTGTTGATGTTGTTGTTGTTGTTGTTTATGATGTGTATGTTTCTTGATTTATTGAAATTTCAGTTTTGTGTACTAGGAGTTGCATGTTTGGTGATAGCTGAAGAATCTGGAGTTTAATTGCTGCTTGTTTGGTGTGTCTTTGAATCTTGATTTTGATATTTTGTTGGAACTTAATCTGTAGCAATTGGATTCTAGATTGGTGATTATCTATATCTATTGACATTTGAGGGTTTCTTTTCTTTTTTTGTTTGGTTACTGGGAAATTTGCATTTGTAAGATGGTTGAAGATCCTGCATTTGACTGTTTTTATTTGTTCAATTGGTTTGAAGATTCTGCATTTCTTCAATGGTTGCAGCAGTTTCTGTTCAATTGGTTTTGTTGGAGATTAACTATATGACTTAAATTTATTTGTATATATAGACTGCCTCTGAACATATATTCTTAAATAGGAGAATTTTCTCAAAAACTTGCATCAATGTTGCATCTGTTTCAGTGAGTATGCAGGTAATTGCAATTAAAGATTGTTAAGTATAAGCTTCTTTGCTGTTTCTAACCATGGCAGATTTTAAAAATCAAAGCCCAGTACTTTGGTCCAATAGGTCCAAAACCGAAAAAACCGAACCGAACCGGTTCAATCGGTTTTTGATCGGTTGACAATTTTAAATTTTATCGGATTGGTTCATTTTTTCAAAAACCGGATATTATTGGTTTTTTATTTTTTTCGGTTCACTCGAAAAGTGAACCGATCCATTAAACGCCCACCCCTATATCCCACCCATACTTTAAAATGTTATCTCCAAGAAATTTTTTAGAGTATCTACACTTGATTCTCTAAATTTAGAGAACCATATCTCATACTCTACTTGTCGGCCTGTTTATGCCTGTGTGGCTTTAATAAAGCTCATCTTTTCAAAAAAATATCTCATACTCTAAATTCACTTTTCAACATTTTTTATTCCATTTATATCCTTTTACATTTTTCATTAAATTCAATTAATGAATAATAAATTTGAATTTATACATTTTATTAACATAAAAATTATACCATTAGAAATATCTCATGTAGATCTTTAAAATGAGTCCAATATTGAATATTAATTAATAATATTTTATTTACCATACTTTATCATTTGTTCTTCATTTTATTATTTTGTTATAATTTTCGCTAAAAAAAGTATTTTATGTTATAAAAAAAATCTCTTATTACATTTTTTTTTTACACTATCAATTGGGCAACCTCTTATTACATATTGATAATTATAGTTGTGAGTGTTTTTTTTTTCTAAAATTTCCATCTTGTTCCTTCAAAAAAAATTCACGTTCGTTGGGATTTTTAATGGAATCCAAATCTATCATTATAATTTTATTTTCTTCACGTTCACATAAAATCTCTAATTTTGTTGCCTCATTTCGAGCTTGTAACACTTAGAGTTGACCATACTTTTCCTACTCTTATTTTTTCTCGCTTTTATGATTGAGAAAATTAGTTGATAAATGTTAGAAAAGAAATAAATAGGTTGAGAAAATTAGTTATTATAAATTCATGCACTAATAAAACATTATATTTAAAAAAAAAAGTAAAAAAAATATACAAATGTTATTATAAATAATATTTGTTAAAATTTAGTTGAACAATAATTTATTAAAGAAACTAAAAAATAATAATGAAAATATAAGTTATTTGTAGATATAAATAGAAATAGGGATAGAGATAGAGATAATGATAGAGAGTGTGGTGGGAGTGAAAAAAATTTAGAGATGAAATCTGGGAGGAATATTCCCTTTTGGAACTCAATTTTAGAGATTAAGATAGAGTATGAGTGGGGGATGCTCTAAATCAATATGTATCTTGAGTAATGAATTCAAATTTTTGAAAGGGTGCGGATATTATCACTCATAAAACTAATTAGTATACCCATTTTTATAACTACATCCATGTTTAAAATTTTAAAAATAAACATTACTATAAACACTCATCCTAATGTCAATAGTATCATTATTGAAATGAATAAATAAAAACAATTCACTAATATCTGCTGTAATCTTTAAAAAAAATAAAATAATAATAATTACTTTATCATTTTTGTTTATTGATAGAGTACATAACTAGATATAAAAAATTAAAAATTAAATAAATAAAATAAAATAAAATAAAATAAAATAAAGGTAAAGAAATACATACCTTTGTATGGCCCAAGGCCGATCCTAAGATTTTAGGGGCCCGAGACGGATTATAAAAATGAGGCCTTTGATCCTCTATGTATATTTACTTGATTTTTTTTTTTCTCTAGTAAATAGTAAATACTTATAAAAATCAGTATAATAACTAAAAATTAAGACTGCAGCACACCAAAATAGCAAATAAAAAGTCACCGAAATAAAAATTTTATAATTACACCAAATAATGTATCACTTAAACACTATTCATCTCATATATATTTTTAGAGGTAAAAGTACTAATTAAGTATTATAATTTTCTTTCTTTCAAGAACCCTAGAATTGATTTTTTTTTTTTTCGTAGATTGATACACTTTTTGATATGCTATGGATGTGTTTAAGTATTATAATTTTATTTCTTTGGTGGCCTTTAAAAAAACATATATATATATATATATATAAAGGTAGGCCTCTAGACTTTTTTGTGGTTAGGTATATATTGACTGTTACATATATATATATAACATAGTACATGGGCCTCCAGACTTATATTTGATTAAGTGATATATGAGCTATTTTTTTTTTTTTTTTATATATAAAAAAACTATCCAAAATTATTTAAAAACTGAATACACAAAATTTATTTTCAACCTGAAATTTGGGGCCTTAGGCGGTCGCCTCATGGGCCTATGCCCAGGGCCGGCCCTAGTATGAATAGAGTCCTTTAAAAAAAATTCCGGCTCTAGAAAGTTTGATACTTAAATTAAAATTAGAGTTTAATTAAGGTTTATCATAAGTTTTTTTTTTTTTTTTTTTTTAATAAAAAGATATAGTTGAAGATATGAGTATAATTAATGAGTGTATATAGTATTTAATTTATTTTTAATTAAAGTAATTTGTCATTATTGGTAAATTCTTATTGATATATTTTTATAATTAATCTTTTTAATAAAATATGGGAGTACCAATTAGTTTTATGGGTGGCAATATATACACCCTTTTTTAAAATATCGGTTATACATTGTAGAAAATTTAAAATGATGAAAGACTAAACAAATAAATTATTATAATGAAAATATATTATATGAGACTAAATAAATGATTTAATATGTTTTCCAAAATATCCCGATATATATATATATATTTCTACAACAAGAAAATGTAGCATTCTCCCCCGCACCTTATTTGCCATAGATACATCATACATATATATAACATATCGGTAGTAAATATAAATATAATTACAAATATGAATTATTTTCAAATTTTTAAAAATTTTGAAAATAATTATTTGCCGCAAATGGAATATCCGTGGATAATATTAAAAGGCCCTACACCAAATTAAAACCCAAACATTTTAATTTATATATTTTTTATCTTTGTCCTAAGTCCTAACATATTACTAAGTAAAATGCACTCATTAATCCAATAGTTCTTGGAAATTTACTGTGGCCTAATTTAAATGCTAACTTACCAGCCCTCGGCAACAACTTCAAAATCAATCCATCTTTTTCAAGGAGTTCGATTATAGCAGTGCATCGGTATTCTTTCCAGGTTCCGGCCAATTATTTAAGTTTTAATTTCCTTCCTCAAATGATACGAAGCTACGTACTGTTCTCTATGAGTGTTCTTTTGACTAAAAAAACTTCAAAAATATCTTCACATTTTAACTGAAGGGCTGAAGTTGCATTTAATACTCTTTGCTTTCTGGTACAAGAGGTAGAATTACTTGGTTAATTATCCTATTCAATGATATTTTTGTAGGTAAAAATACGAGCACGTTGCGGAAGCGACACTAAAAAGAGTTTAGTATATTTTTAAATTTTTTTCATATTTGAACCTTAACCCTTTAATTAATTAAACATATACACCAAAAGATATCATACATTTGTCGTGTGATCCGACTGACTATGCGTCGATGGTAATCCGCAAGATCTTCCAATCCAATCACGAACGTGAATCACCTAGGAGCGTAGTCTCCCTTCTCTTTGAATTGTGTACCTGAGAATGGACAAGAAAACTTTTCTGATCTTTGTTAGTCACAATAAACTCCAAAAGATTGCTAAGAATGTCCCGGTCACTTTTGAATTCACAATCGTTAGATTAAAACTCGCGTGAACCTTATTCGAAATTGTGCACAAAACCTTTCGATGTAAAGATTACTAGTGCACTATCGAAATAAGAACAATCTCCTCTTGTAACCTCTCTTAGCCGAATTTCACACTAGTCTAAGAGTTGGATTTTATTTTTCTCTAGCAAAAGAAAAATCTTTTAATTGCAAAAACTAGTGTTTCAAAAAATATACAAAGAATATATTTATATATCTTGTGGCCCACAATATACAAAGGAAATATATTTATATATTGTGGCCGACAATATACAAAGAAAATTTATATGTATATAGGTGCCGCAAAAACACTTGCCAACTTATATATATCTATAACTGATATACAATTCAACTTGCATTCAAATTGTAGTGCACTATTCTTTTGCATGTATATTTTCTGTCAAATATATATTATATATCTATGGCCAAATATCAACAGGTTTTCCCCTGTTTTTTTTTCTCTGTGTTTTCTGCCCTCCTGTTTGGGGGTCTCTTTGGGTTCGCTTTTCCCTTGTCTTCGTTGTGCTTTGCCCCTGTGTGGGCTGTGGCTTTTCCCTCCCGTCTTGGGGGTGCTTTTGTTCTTTGCCTTCTTTGGCTTAATAAAATTGGCTGTTCAAAAAAAAAAAAACAGAATATATTATATATATATTTATGACATATTTCTTAATATATATCTAGGCCAAATATAATATATATCTCTATAGTGCATGAATTCAACTTGCATTAAATCTCTACAGTACAAACCCTAATCCAACTCTTTAGTGTATTTGTGACTATATAAAAGACTTCCTATTTTGACTAGACAAATAAAATTCCTTATTTGTCTACTTGTCAAATATAGTCTTTTATATTTAATATAATACTAATAGTAGTATACTACAAGGAAACATATTTCCTAATCAGAAAAAGATTTGATTTTTAATTAAATAATTAATTAATCATATTAATTAATTAATTTCCATTTAATTAAATAATAAAATAAAACAATATAATGGGCTAAAAAACTAGCCATTGCTGCCCATGACTAAAACTTGGGCCTACATATTGTTTTCTTATTTTATTTAATCAATTCGGACTTTAATAAAAAGCCCACATGTGAACTAGACCCATTCTTACTAAAAGAAACAAGCCTACATGTCTTTCATTAATATATTAAAATAATTAAACAGCCCATTAAATAAATAATGTGCAAATTATATTCTTAATATATTAAATACAATTCTAAATGGACCCACAAATAGTCCGGTAGAATATATCAAGTGATTCATGCAAGTCCGTATGGATTGGGGATCTTGGCGGGCCTATCTAAATTTAAGCTCCAATAGATATAACGCAATCACAATCAACAAATGATTTACTTGGGTTCAATCTATTAATTTTAGTTCATTCCACTAAAGAACTAAAATTGCACTCTTAAATAAAGATGGAATAAGTTAACGATTCTCATTCATACCCTAGACAATCATATAGGAGATAGTGAATCCTCGTGAAAAATATCAGTAATCGCCAAGAGCTATACATAGACCGCCTATAGCTCTCCAAGTTACCATATTTACTCATATGACCACACTTTGAACTTGGATATATATTATGACTTGTCCATAAGTCATCTTTCAATAGACACTATTGAAAACTCAACGTTAAGATTTAATATCCAAAAACCACAAAGCATCCATATGATGATATTATACTCACATTTCATAAATTGAGCCACGATATCCATATCTATAAATGAAGTCCTTTATCGATATCCATATCTATAAATGAAGTCCTTTATCGATTAACAAATGAATACCACCAAACTATCGAGGATAGATTATACTATATAATCGTACTCATTGATAGCTCAAATGATATCACTTGCAACCATAAGTCCATCATTTATCTCAGGATTAAGATAAACTCTCCGATTGTCCTGATAATGAAAAGACTTTCATCTATTGACAGTTCTAGAAAAAAGTATTTCATTGTGATACAGTTCAATGCACCCAATGCACTAGATTCTTTTACTCGAAGACCCTTTGATGATTTTAGACTTATCACAACACATTTGATCCCACTCAAATGCTAGTAAAAGAATTCTGCAACTTTAACAAGATAAATGTGACCAACCTTTAACTTAAGTTGTGAACGTTATTCAAGACTAACTAAAGAATTGTGTCTGCCTCATACATATCCAGATGTACGAACAATTCTTCTTTTCTCATAGTCTTTTGACCTTATGATTATTTACTTTGACAATTATAATAATAAATGTTATATAAGATTTTGTTAACAAACAGAAATCACTTTATTAATATGAAAAAATTGTCAAGTACAACATTACACTCTTGCTATTGAGCATAACCCTAACAATTTTTAATTCCCATTTGTTTCTTCTTCTGATTTATGGTGTCCCGTGCCTAATCTTATTTCTTTTGTAGACATATCAGCTTTATTTTCTTTTTTCTTTTTTTGCTTTCATGACAAATTAAAGAGTGAATTGCATTATTGTCCTTTATATATATGTATTCTGTACAATAATGCAATGCTCAACAGTAAGTTTGCAAGTGAAAACTTAAACATTGAAAAAGGATTGGTCATATACTCATATAGAGTTTGTCCCTACTCTTATCTCTCAATTATTCTCATGCATACCAATTTCACTGTTACAACTACTACATCACGAGAGTCCTTCATTACACACTCTCATACAGTCACACAGTCTCCTCATCGATTCCTTCTCTTCTCTCAAAAACACACATAATAATAATAATCAATGCACAAAATCTCAAAAGATTTTCAGAACAAAAAAATCTCTTTTTTTAAACTGCTACTTGATTCTAGGGGTGGGCAAAAAACCAATAAACCGAACTGAACCGGTGGACCGAACCGATCCAATTGGTTTTTTTTTTTCCGGTTTTCTTATGTTAGCTGGATCAATTCGGTTCATTTTTTAAAAAACCAATTTGATCAGTTTTTTTCCCGGTTCGCTATCCCAAACCGGAAAACCAAACCGAGATCCAACTTATATTAAAAAAAACTCTAGTTTAATATTCAACAATCCATAAAACTATAAACTATGAAAGTGTGTCACATCATATTTTTTTGATAAATATTATTTCAAAACTAGTATTTTCAATTTGTTCAAGCCTATAATTTAATTTGGTCGAAGGCCCAAAAAGATTAAAATATGAAAATATGTGTAATAATTAAAGCCCATGAATTTGGTCCAAGACCAAAACCGAATCGGTCCAATTCGGTTGGTTTTTGATCGGTTGAGATTTGTAAATTTTATTGGATCGGTTCATATTTTCAAAAACCGAACTTTATCTGTTTTTTATCGATTCTATTGAAAAATAAACCGATCCATTAAACGTTCATCCCTACTTGATTCATTTATCTTGGTTAATCACTTATTTGTTTTAAATCAAAGGTTTTCATTTATTCTTCTTATTAGTATTAAAACGATCAATGGATATTGAAATTATAAATTCAAATCCAATTTTCAAGTAAAGTTATTTGTATGTCGATTTTTTCTCAGGATACAACGATTCAACAATGGCCATGTGAAGCACAAACCGAGTATAAACTTACCAAGTACCTAGAAAGAAAAAAACCGTAGGATACGATTGCAGGGTACGATTTTGTTTATATAATAGAAAAAAATTATAATAATAGAACGAAAGAGAGACAAATGTTGATAGACTATACTGTTAGCAAACAAACGTCACTAAGCGCGTAAAAGCGTTGCCGGATAGAACACAAACAAACATAATAACAAAGAAAAGATAAGATGAAGAGAAGTAATTAAATCCAATCACACACAACACAAGAATTTACGTGGAAACCTAAATCAGGGAAAAAACCACGGCCGTCAAGACGACAAGAGAAAGTTTCAATATGTAGTAAATTGTTACAACCACATACTCAGGATCTCTCTTTAAATAATATCCCAAACCCAATTACACCCAATGCTCATTTTGAGATTTCTCTAGTATTTGCTATTTTGCTCCAGACCAATAACCTAATTATTATGGTCTATTTATATCAATTACAGAAAGTTTAAGTTAAAAGGAAATCCTACTCCTATACGTACAAGAATTACTTGTTCCATATAAATATTATTTCTTGTTTATGACAAGTCTTCTTTTAAGAAGAAATCCTTTTCCTATTAGAACTTCAAGAACTTATTTTCTCTTCCATGAATATTTCCTGATTCAACGCATGCTTGCGATTGACTACGATTCAAGTTGCAGTTAGCCACCCGCTTTCTAAAATGTGTTGAACTTGATCACTCAAAAAACCGTGATTCATGCGCCACATCATCGTCTACCGCTCTCAATACCGTTGTGGAAGTCACATCGCTTTCCACAGCGGTATCCTCCCCATCCCCATTTCCCCATTTTCCCCACAATTATGTTGAAATGGGGATGGGGATGGGGATGGGGATGGGGGGGAGGTCCCCCATCCCCATTTCCCCATTTCCCCCAATTATATATAATAATATAAATATAATTATAATATATATTTTATATTTTTTTTATTCTTTGAAAACCTAACTCCCTAACCCTAAGTATATATACAATTTTACTCATTTTAACTTCAAGACCTAAAACCTAAAACCTAAAGTTGCTCTTATTTTCTCAACAATTAGTTATTATTGTAATGAACTTGTGAATTTTAAAACACTTTATTTTGTATTTGTAATGCACTAATGAATTTTATTTTATATTTGCAATGAAATGTTTGATTTTTCAGTTTAATTTGTAATTTTTATTCAAATGGGGAAATGGGGGAACGGGGGAAACAGGGGAACGGGGGAACGGGGTAAACAGGGGAACGGGGAAACGGGGAAAATGGGGAATTGGGGATGGGGATGGATATAGGTCCCCCCAAAATTCCCCATCCCCATTTTCCCCAAATGGGGAAATGGGGAGGGATGGGGGAAGGGTCTAGGTAGTGGGGATGGGGATGGGGGGACCTATATCCATCCCCATTCCCCAAACGTGCATCTCTAGGTATCCACTAGAATTGGACCGCTCTCCATTGCGCTGCGAGAATTCACAGCGCTTGCCCACCGCTGTCATTTACTACTGTCAAAGCCACAACGGCAGTGACAGTGGTTTGCACTGTTCTTCGCTTCTACTGCTCGTCATGACCTCCAAATCTCTCTTAAACATAACCTCATACTCTCAAACGCTCTCATGTCTCCAGGAAGTCTCCGCATTGGTAAATTGTGTTTGGTAACCATTGGAATATTCAAACCATATCCAACATATACTTAGTCCATAAATCATAATTTCACATGATTTGTATTACATACAACACAAAATCCATGATTAAAAAAAAAAAAAAAAAAAGTAAACCATAAATTCACATTTCAATTCCCAAGAGAATTCAATAGTTATAGAGTTCTCAAAGGTAATGTATAATTTAACACTGGTCGTTTCAAATCATCTAGCTTCCAAGTTTGATATTGTCGTTTCATTGACTGAATCATATTGCACAACTTCATCATTTTTCTCCGTGAAACCAGGCATATTGGGGATCATTAGATTGGTAGCTTCATTTCTAAGCATCGAAGAAACTTCCAACATGGATGGTCTTTCAACCGGGATTTTCTGGACACACAACAGAGCTATATGCAAGCATCTTATCAGTTTACAAGGGGAATATGTATCGTCAAGGTATGGATCCATAAACTCCATACCTTTACCATCTTTCCACAGCTCATATGCCTGAAAGTGTGATCAGTTTGCAATCACTACTTAATTCAATTGCTAAGTTATTACTCAATAAGGGTCGAAGAAACTTACATATGCAAGAAGGCTCAAATCATCGTTTTCACCATATAAAATGGAGACCCTTTTACCACTAATGATTTGTAGGAGTAGAACCCCAAAACTATAAACATCAGACTTTGTTGAGTATATGCCTTTTTGGAGGTACTCAGGAGGAGCATACCCACTGTGTAAAATATATATTTAATTACAAAATGGATTAGTAATTAAAATAACAATAGGCCGAAATAAACTTACTATGTTCCGACGATTCGTTCTGTGTTCGCTTCAAGACCGTTGTTTGTAAAAATTCTAGCCATACCAAAATCGGATATTTTAGGCTTCATGCTTTCATCCAATAAAACATTGCTAGCCTTCAAGTCTCGATGAATGATTGTTAACCTTGAGTATTCTTGGAGATATAAAAGCCCTTGACAAACCCCTTCAATGATATCAATGCGTTTTTTCCAATCCAAGGTATACTTTCGTATAGGATCTGCATCAAATCATATTTGAACAATTAAATAAGAACGGAGAAAAGTACTGCAAATAGATAAACAAAAATTAATTAATGACCAATGTTTTTGTTATGGTCTTTGAACTGAAAGAACAAAAGGAAAAAATAAAAAAAAAACTGACCAAAAAAATAATTATCCAAGCTTCTGTTTGTCATGTACTCATAGATCAGCATATATTCTTCTCTTTCAATGCAAAAACCCAAAAGTCTAACAAGATTTACATGTTGGAGCTTAGCAGTAAGCATAACTTCATTTTTAAACTCCTCATAGCCTTGTGTGGATGTTTTTGAAAGTTTCTTTATTGCTACTTGTTGTCCATCTGGTAATACAGCCTGAATAATATATAATAATATATAATAATAAAAAATCACGCAATCATTGTTTAATCACTTAAAGAATTATAAAAAATTACCTTGTAAACAGGACCATATCCACCCTCTCCAAGCTTATTTTCAATTGAAAATCTGTTAGTCGCAGCCTCAATGTAAGCAAAACTATATGATGCCAGATTAGGAGCATTCGCATTAAAATCTCCAGCAGCAGATGCTCTATTATTTACTTGCCTCCTTGATTCCTGAACTGAGATTGACTCCACAGTCAACCAAGAAAAATTAAAGTTTGGCCAAAAAGCTAGCGTTCTATTGCTAACAGCTGCTTGTTGCTTAATTCATATATATATATTTATAAACAAACTATCTTTACCTTTCAATTTGCGCTTTCTCATCCACCTGAAGTATATCACAAGGCCTAGCAGGAGAATAATAACAGCTGCAATTATAGGCAAAATTATAAATACCAATGAATATAACTGCTTATTTTGTCCAACTTTATTAACCTCCGGAGCTGCAGAATTGTTTTGTCCACCTTTATTACCCTCCAGCTCATGAGCTGAAAAATCGATTAATATGTTAACAGAAGTTGAAAAATCTGAATGGGAAATTAATTTCAAGATGAAGTGGATCATATAAATTGGTTACCTGCAGTTTGAGAGAGCACCCAATTATCATCATAAGCAACTTGCCAGACGAAGTAACCAAGTAGTCCCTTCTCTTTGGCATAAGAAACCTTCTTTTGAATGGACTCAACATCATCAAAAGCAATCCAAGATGTCCCCATGGTGAAGTAATTCACCACATAATTTTTATCAAAAGTAACTTTATCTTTGGATAGACTGATGTAATTCTTGATTTCCTTGTACTTAGTCATTACGCCTTCAGCCACGCCTGTTGCTGGTGCACCGATACCATTCACCTTGGGGTTTACCAGGGTCCATGCAGTGCCGTAATAAGGCAAAAATATTACCATCTTCTTGGCAGATAATCCAGCATTGATCCAAGCCGTTATACCAAGATCAGTACTACAAACAGTACTACTTGTGTTATACAGAGCATTAGGAACCGCTGTAAAGTTTTTCCATTTGTATGGCTCCAAGTCATCACAACGACTAACATGAACCCAATCCAAATGTTGTTGTATCGACTGTACAGGGAAATTGTATGGATGGATTCTTGGAGAATAGTAAACTTCAGCGGTCAAGATCAGTTTTGACCGTGTAGTGTTTCTTGCCTCTAAAGTGATAGCATTTTGCCACTCTTCCAAGAGAATAGCAACATTGGACATGTCAGAGCTTGAGTTTGAATTAACCCACCAAAGGTCTAGGCCTTCAAAGTCAAAAAGCCTAGCCATTTTTATTGAGGAATAAATAAACGACTTTCTATGAGATGAATCACTTGCCATTGATGAAAATACTGAAGTATATATTCCGCCAATGGATAAAAGTGTGGTGACTGATGGGTTCTTTTTTTTCACAGTTTTTGTAAAGATTGAGAAGCGTAAAAGATGAAAATCTGATAAAGAAAGCTCATAGGATGTAGAATTTAGATTAGCAAAACCACAAATAAGATGAGTAAAGAGAGAAGAATCTATGTTCGAAATGGGGAAGTCTTCTTGTTCAGGAAAGAAGTAACCGACTCTCACCCAAGGTTGTGCTTTTGAAGGTTGAGATTTAAAGAAGATGAGCAAAATATACAAGATGAAAATTATTCTTTTGGACATCATTGCTGCTTGAATAAGCCTATTCTTTTGGACACAACTCTTGGTCTCTGCCCTCTTTGTATTTCCTCTATATATATATATATATAGCGAGTGTCACTAACTGGATCTCTGCCTTATCTATTCTAGGCAAACCTAAAGACACGTTAAAGAAAAAACCTTATAATTTTTTTTCGGTATCTATTTATCTACTAATCTAGATAACTTGATTCCCTTTATAGACAAACCTTTAGAGATTATCTTAGGCAATACATGCAATTAACTACTTAAATATGGCCTAAACACTTCCATAACCATTAATATGTGGGCTCCCATGCCCATCTTGAAGCCAAACACATGTAAGCTATTCTTTCATAACCCACATCATCGCAAACCGAAAATAACGTACACAGTAGACCTACCCTTCATCAATTGGTTTGCTAAGGCTTAGGAATTTAATGTAAATTTTGAGCTCTTAATTTTGTTGAGGCGTGTTATCACAAGTATTGGTCCAGTGGTAAACCCATTACAATTACACCATGAGATTGTGAGTTCGAGTCTTTCTTCTTCCCAAAAAAACCACCCTTAGTTTATGTAGTACTTCAAAAAAAAAAAAAAAAAAATTATATATACCACAAATTAAAAAAAAAAAATTACAAGTCAATTATATCTGAGTTGTGGCAAGCTGGCCTTGATAAAGACTAGTTTGAAAATTCACATGTCAACATGTGGCAAGCCGGCCTTGATAAAGACTTGTTTGAAAATTCACATAGAAGTCTGTAAAATAATTTGCAGTTATTAAATTTATCAGGAAATAATAATAATAATATTATTATTATTATTTATTATTATTAATGTCGTCGTCATCGTCACCATCGACGAAACCCATTTTCATCAGACCGGAAAACTTCTGAGTTTATTAATTATTCTCTAATCATATATTTTGAAATCCAACAAAAACATATATTATTATCATATATATGTTCTGGCTATAATCATAACCGTTTGAAATCCAAAGTTAATCTAATATATAATATTACAAAATGACAATCATGAAATAGAGGGGAGAACAAATTGACATAGATCAGATTAGCCATGACTGTGCCTGAACCAACATTTTGTTGTAATTACGGACTATGATAAGTTAACAATGGAATAAGTATTTGGGTATCACAAATTATTAATGTCTGACAAACTAAGAAATCATATATTTTTCAGTTGGCAAACAGGTTGAAGTTGGTAATGAATTCGATCATTGGTCCGACACAAATGGCTTTTGTGAAGGATCGTCAGATTCTGGACAGTTTTGTAATTGCTGAGGAGGTCATACATTCATGGAAAAAGAAAGGAAATGGTGGAATTTTGGTGAAATTGGATTTTGAGAAGGCATATGACAGTGTAGACCACGATTTTTTGATTGAGGTGTTACAAAAGATGGGTTTTGGATTGAAATGGCAACAGTGGATTAGAAGTTGTATTGCTTCGCCATCTATGTCTGTGTTAGTAAATGGTAGTCCCACGAGTCAATTCACAATCGAAAGAGGCCTTCGACAGGGTGACCCGTTGTCCCCTTTTTTATTCAACATGGTGGTGGAGATTCTGAATGTAATGTTAGGTAGAGCAAAGGCTTTGAAGTTGATTAAAGGTGCAGCCTTTGGGACTGAAGATACCCACATTTCACATTTACAGTTTGCAGACGACACAGTGCTATTTTTAGAGCCTAACTTGGAATATCTTTTAAATGCTAAAAGAATTCTTCGGTGTTTCGAACTTATATCGGGTTTAAAAATTAATTTTCATAAGTCTTGTATTGTCAGAATTGGGAAGAAAGATAAACAGGAGGTTGATTGGGCAGCAGCTTTCAGGTGTGTATCATCGTCCCTTCCTGTATCATACCTTGGTTTTCCTTTGGGGGGAAATCCTAAGAGGAAGGCATTGTGGGAACCGGTAATCAATAACGTTGAGAGAAGGCTAGCCCCGTGGAGAAGCGCTTTCATATCTAAAGGTGGAAGGTTAGTTTTAATTAAAGCAGTTTTGTCTAGTCTTCCATCTTATTTCATGTCAGTCTTCCCAATGCCTATGGAAGTGGCTAAAAAAATTGAAAGATTACAGAGAAATTTTTTTGGAATGATGGTATTTCTAAAAAAAGGTTCACCTTGTGGATTGGGAGACGTTATGTCTTAGTAAGAGGAAGGGTGGGTTAGGTATTGGAAGGATGTCAGATAAAGGAATGAGTCTAATGGCAAAGTGGATATGGAGGTTTGGTAGAGAAGAGTCTTCCTTATGGAAGAGGGTGATTTGTGCAAAATACGGTTTGGGTGAATTTCCTTTGTTGTGGAATGGTTTAGGGGTTAAAAACGGTTCCTCCTTCTTTACTGCTGTGAGCAGATTTTTTAATGTAGATCATCGGGCTTATAATATTATTACTAATGGGTTTCAGACAGTGGTAGGGTGTGGTAATAAGATACGATTTTGGAAGGATATTAGTTGGGACTCCATTCCTTTGGGGATTGCTTTTCCAAGGATTTTTGCTTTGGCTTCCAACAAAGATGGTGTTTTGATGGAGTTTGGATGTTGGGATAATTCAAAGTGGTGTTGGGAAGTTAAACTTAGACGACCATTATTTGATTGGGAGATTTATCAATGGAACAGCTTTATGACTGCACTGAATTATATTACTGTTAGGAAAAAATTTCCTGATTCTTTGGCATGGTCTTTTAGCAATAATGGTCTTTTTTCTGTTCGGTCTTTCCGGTTATGTTTGGAGGATATTAGGAGCAGCAATGTGCAGGATAAATCATCTCTGTATTCTCTATGGCAAGGAATTTGCCCTCCGAAGATAGAGGTTTTTACTTGGCAGCTATTGAAAGGAAGAGTTTTGGTTCGTGAGGTGCTGAGCAAGTTTGGAATGAGCCAGCTGACTAGTTTGGAATGCCCATTATGTGGTTTTGCATTGGAAACCATTGACCATTTGTTTCTTACTTGTGACTGGTCATGTGCTATTTGGAGGAAATGCATGGGCTGGTGGCATGTTTGTTGCTGTGTGAATTCGAATTTAGAGAATTGGTGGTCGGGGTGGCATGGTATGTGTCCTGCATCGAATAGGAAACGAGTGTGGAGTATCTTGTTTTTTGCGGTAGTATGGTCCATTTGGGAGTGTCGTAACAGTGTGGTTTTCCAGGGTTCTACAGCTGATGAAAGTTTGGTTTTGGATACAATAAAATTTCGTGTGGCCCTTTGGTTTAAGAACTATGGTTTAGGGTCTGAGAGTGATTTAACTTTGTTATTGTTAGATCTTAAAGATAGATGTGTTGACAGTGTGAAGATTAAAATCAAGAAATCGGTGGCTTGGATTCCACCTCTAGGCAATGACCTTTATTTCAACGTGGATGGTTCTTCTAGAGGCAACCCTGGAGATGCGGGAATTGGGGGTGTGTTGAGAGATTCTAATGGGAAGGTATTATGCTTGTTTTCGCTGTATGTGGGTTTTGAGGACTCAAATACGGCTGAAGTACTGGCAATTCACAAAGCGTGCCTTTTGATTTCTTCTGAAAGTAGATTAGTTGGTCGGAATATCTCTATCATTAGTGATTCGAAAGTGGCAGTAAGCTGGATTAAAGGAAAGGATTTTGGGAATCTCAAGATGGTGGACAAGATATATGATATCAGACATTTTCTTCAAAGTTCTGTTGGTCTTTTCATATGTTTTATGCCAAGGGGATCTAATTCTTTGGCGGATAGCTTAGCGAAAGGGGGGTCAAGCAGATATGGAGATAGAATTGAGTGGAGTGAATTATGAATTGGAGTTTTCCCTTTTGTTTGTAGTATGGTGGCGTTTTTTCTGATGTTTTTTTTCTCTTGCTTCTCGGCTGTATTGTAATTGGTGTATGCTGGTTTCCTTTTTTTTTTTTTTTTCTTTTTTGAGGGGTTTGTTATGCTTTGGTCTGATCTGCTGGACTGTTATGGTTTGCTGTATGTTGGACTTTTGACTGCTTAATGCTGGTTGTTTCTATGCCTTCTATGGCTTTTTATTAATAAATTTTGATGTTTCAAAAAAAAATATATTTTTCAGTCAACACAATAAAGTGTAATCTACTCAAAGAGACGACTTGGAAAAATCGTGGAAGAATAATCAAGTGGAACCAAATTTTCCACGCACAATACAAATTAAGGAAAAAAAATAATAAATAATAAATAAATAAATAAAGACATTGACCTTGACTTGATAAGTCTTCATACCAAGCTCAGGATTATATGGAACACATAAACAGAATGATCTTCAACTTGTTATCTATACAAAGAGACGACTTGGAAAACATAACGGAATACTTGATTTATATGTATAGACTTGTGTTTTTTTTTCTTTTTTTTCATCTTTACTGTTGCACAGACCCTAAAACATCTTCTTCTATTTTTCCAATATTTTAAAGTTTTTCTTGATCAGAAAGTGATGGAGAATGATATATTTATATATTAATAATGAAAATATGGGGTATTGATTTTAGGTTGGGCCTTAGGCAACAACCTCAGTTGCCTAGAGGTCAAGTCGACCCTGATGCTACCGACTTATCTAATCTATCCACAGACATTTTTAGAGTTACTGCACTGCTGCCGAAGTTCACAACCTGCAAGTAATATTTGCCAGAAAATAGGGACATTGCCGCGAGAATCAAACAAAACGATTCATTATCATTTTGGTGGACAAAGACAGAAGCAAGTGATGCAATTAGAGGAATCTGAATTGTTTGGTTAATGAACATGCATATATACCTACGACAAAAAATTCCGTTTTAAAAAGAAAATGTAAATTTGAAGATCCTGGGAAAATATTAAATATAGAAAAGAACTTTGGTTAGTTGAAAATAAATCGCAATAATAATGTTCATATGTGTTATATGTATAAATTCAGCCAAACAGTGGCGAACCCAGGAATTTTAATTAGGTAGGGCACTTGAATAAATTAAAATCACAATTATATAAAAAAAAAACACTGAAAAATTAAGTTTATAGTAAAATAGTTTTTTTTAGATAAAATAAAATAAATAGAATACTTACTCGGATGAATTAAATAATTTTACATTAAAAAAGAAATAATAACAAGAAAAAATATTAAAAAATAAATAATAACAAGAAAAACAACATAAATAATGAAAATAAATTAAAAAAATAAATTACCATCTAATTTTATAACAAGAACTTTTGTTTTGCATTTATAATGAATTCAATTTAAATTTATACAAAAATAATTTATTAATAACTATTACTAGACACATTTTTAAATTTTTTATTCTTCAAATTATTAGTTGATTTATTGATTCTAAATAAATTAAAACTATAAAAAAAAAAAATACTAAGGATAAAATAAAATTATTGGTAAATTATTGATTTTTATTCTTTAAATTATTGGTAAATTATTTATTTATTGATTCTAAATAAATTAAAACTAAAAAAAAAAATTACTATGGATAAAATAAAATGAATCATAGGAATAGATTGACTATTTTAATCCAATAAAGTAAATTATGAGATTTTAGGGTTTATCGATTGGACGTATTAGATATATCAAATTAAAACTATTAGAAATAATAAAAATACAAAATAATAATATATAATTTAATATAAAATAAAATTGAATTAAGTAAACACAAATTAATGGTAGTTATGAAATTTACATCGATGGAATAGAGAAAATGAATTGGAAATGATAGTAAAATAAATAAGATATAAAAAAAATTAGAAGATAAAATTGAATTAAAAAGGGCACATAAAAATTGAATTCAAGATTTACTATTTGCTTGAGATGGGACTTGAACCGTACACTCTAAGTCTAAAAATACTGAACCACTACCAACTATACTAACAGCAATAAGTTGTCAATGATTCTTAACAAATATTTATATATATAATATACACAGTATCATTTTTAAAAAAGAAAAATGAGGTAGGCCACGGGCCCTACGTGGTCCACACGTGGATCCGCCCCTGCAGCCAAAGGACACGTCAGCAAAATGTGCAACAAAGACGGGTCAAATAGATAACCACGTCACTCATGGACCGGTCAATGAAGGGAAATCAGTCAACAAACATGCCAACTGGCATGTTCGACGGCTCAAATCAGAAAGGCGTTCACCACATCTGGCTGACCAACCAGAAGGTAAACTGTGCTCGCCAACCCAAAGCGTTCGCCAGGAATTGCGCAAATAGGAAAGTAACCCTATTCCAGTATACCTTTTACAGCAGGAATTCGACCAGCTACAAGGCACAAAGATCAAATCCTATTCCGAATAAGGATACGACCGTTTTTAACAAAGAAGAGTAGATTCCTTGTACAAACAAAAGTAGGAACTCTCATATCAATACGGCATAAACATAGGAAACCCTAAGAGGACTGGTATAAATGGAACCATAAATCTCATGAAAAGGGGTTCGAGATGATAGAGAAAAAAATCAGGCAGTTGTATAAGAGATCTAAGTGTGTAAACAGCAAGCCATTCATAGTGATTTCTCCTGCCCTCAAGGGGCACCGTGGTTTTTTTCTCATTCAAGGGTTTTTCCACGTAAAATCTGTCTTGCATGCGTTGATTTATTTTCTTTATTTATTCTTTTTGATTAATGTATTATTGTTGACCGAGTCAATCCAAAAATCACCGTCAACAATTGGCGCTAGAAGGAGGGGGGTTTTCAGAATAAAAACTTCCAGGAATCCTTACCAACAGGTACAACATGAGCAACGACAGCAATAGAGACGGAATCCCTAGCAACGATCAGCTTCCCGAAGAGGCTGTAGTACCCAGAGAGGAAACGTTGGCAACAGGAGAACAATCAGCAGCTACTCCGGGAACTAAAGTAACCAATGAGACTTTACAACACTGGTAAACTTGGTCAATGAAGCCAACAAAATTGGCCTCACGCTCCCTATAGGGTTAGGAGCCTCGTCTCCTTATGAGTTGACAACCAGCACACCTGGGAATTACCCTCCAGGAAGGTTGCGATCAGAAGTCCATATTGCAACTCCCAACATTCAAGCAAAGCCAACTATGGAGGAAGCACTCCAAGACCCACAAGAAGCCCTGGAAGAAAGAAGGCACAAGAGAGGAAAGGGGCTGTTGGACGAGGACTTCCTAGAAAAACAAGGCCATGGGCGAGCACATGGGGAAGTCATCAACGATGGATCTAACAGGAACCGCAGGAGACGGCGGTCAATCTCATCAGAAGACAAAAGTCCCCAACCGAGAAGGGGATTGCAATCAAAAAGAGCGCGGCAGCAGAGATCCGAAAGTACAGACGATCTAGAAGCTAACAGAAGTATTGACAGCAAGGAAGGTGATTATCAGAGGATGACAATTAAAAGCAGAATTAACCAAGAGGGAGAACCGACTGGTCACCGAAGTGTTACCCTCCAACAGCTCTAAAAAAAGGTCTCGGCAATGGCTAAGCGGTATGGACACAATGTTTCTTCAGATGATGAGTCAGACAATCCGTTCATCGACCATATCGCCCACACCAGGTTCCCGAAAAGATTCAGAATGCCAACCATCGAACAGTACAAAGAAAACAGAGATCCAAAAGAGCACGTCCATAGATTCTGTAATGTCATGGCCCAGTATGCATCAAATGACGGCCTCTTGTGCTTAACATTCCCTCAAACCTTCGGTGACCTCGCTTCCAGATGGTTTGGACGCCTACCAGCCAGGAGTATTAACAACTTTTCTAGTTTCAGCAAGGCGTTCATAAGGCAGTTCATGGGAAGCGTACAGAGGAGAAAGTCATTAGCTCATCTGTCGAACTTGAAACAAGAAAGCAACGAGTCACTTAAGAAATATTTAGCCAGATTTGGGAAAGAAGTTGCCCAAATAGAAGATGCAAGCGACGTAGCTGTCATAGTAACCTTCACCAATGGACTGCAAAGCGGTCGCCTGTCTTTCGACTTACGAAGGGACCGACCAAGGACGTATGAGGAGATGATGGATATAGCTGGAGATTATGCATTGGCAGAAGAAGAAGAAGTAGTGCAAGGGGGTAGTTATATCCATGGTTACAAGCCGGATATAAAACCCGAACCCAAGGATGACAGGACAAAGGGCCAGTCGCGCGATCGCCAAAGAGAAGACAAGAGCCGAAAGAATCAGCCCGGAGAGAGTCGGGGTAGCAACAGAACCAGTAGGTTCCAAGGCAGGTATAGTAACTACTCTCCTTTAAATGGCGAACAGAAAGACATACTATCTGTAGTAGAGGACAAGGGACTCGCTAAATATCCGCGACAGTAGTCTACCAATGCCCGAAGGGATACAACAAAATATTACCGATTTCACAAGGATCACGGGCATGACACCTCCAAATGCTTCTAGTTACGGGATCACATTGAAAGTCTGATCAAGGAAGGGCACCTTAAGGATTTCGCCCTAAAGGGAGATCAAAATACCGGTCGCCATGATAGCCACCGAGGAAGCGGACAAGAAAGAAGGATCCCAAGAAAAAGCAGCCCTAACACAGCGATAAATACTATTTTTGGTGGACCTCACACTGGCAGAAGCAATAGAGAGAGGATGTTAGAAGTCAGGGAAGTAATGTACGAAAGCAGGGACCTTGAAGTGAATTCCGTGCAAAAAAACCACAAGATACCAAAAGAAGGACACGACCCAATAATCTTCACAACCGAGGATTCGGAAGGAATTGATGCCAAACCCAACAACGCAATAGTTGTAGGAGTACAAATAGCACACAGGGATATCCTCCGAGTAATGATAGACAACGGAAGCTCCGCTGACATCCTGAGCGCCAGGGTGTACGACAAACTTCGGCTAGACAGAAAAGATTTGGAACCATTCCACGTGCCCTTAAAAGGATTCGTAGGTGCAGAAGTAAGATCCTTGGAAACAATGAAATTACCTGTAAGATTTGGAACAGTGCCTTGTCGAAGGACTCTCCTACTGGATTTCGTAGTTGTCGACATTTACAACTTTCCATATAATGCTTTACTCGGCCGACCATTCTTGAACAAAGCTCGGGCAGTCACATCCACCCATGCACTAAAAGTTAAATTTCCGACAGAGTTAGAAATTGGAGAGCTTAAGGGGTCGTAGGAAATGGCTCGCCGAGCCAACCTGTCAATTTTTAAAGACAAGACGGGGGCGAAAACCTTGGGTATATATCAACTCGACCAAGAGGCACGAGAAGAAAACCCTGAAACATTTGAGCTAGACCCGAGGGATAAAACCAACAGAGAAAAAGAGGAACCAACCGAAACCGTCATTCTGGATGAAAAGGAACCCAATAAAACCGTCAAGGTTGGAGCAAGTCTGACAAAGCAAGTTAAAACAGGTGTGGTGAATCTGTTGAGGGAATACAAGGAGATTTTTGCTTGGAGCCACGAAGATATGCCAGGAATCAATGCAAACGTAACCACACACCATCTAGCGGTAAGTGAAGAATGCAAACCGGTGATACAGAAAAGGAGAAGCTTCAACCCTGAAAGGAGTACGACAATAAAGGAAGAAATATCCAAACTGCTCGCAGCAGGATCGATCAGGGAAGTCAAATATCCTGAATGGGTGGCGAACGTTGTGCTCGTAAAAAAGAAGAACAATCAGTGGAGGATGTGCGTAGACTTCACTGACCTGAACAAAGCTTGCCCCAAAGACAGCTTCCCAATAATAAGGATCGATCAGTTGGTCGACGCAACAGCCGGACACGAGTTGCTAAGCTTCATGGACGCATACTCAGGCTACAATCAAATCAAGATGCACAAACCAGATGAGGACAAAACAGCGTTCACCACAGACCAAGGGTTGTACTGTTATACTGTCATGCCATTCGGCCTGAAGAATGCAGGGGCAACATACCAACGGTTAGTTAACAGGATGTTCGCCAGCCAAATAGGTAGGAATATGGAAGTATACGTCGATGACATGCGAACCAAGAGTATCACAGCCAACAGACATGTAGATGATCTACGGGAAACCTTCGGCGTGTTAACCAAATTCGAAATGAAGCTAAACCCTTCAAAGTGTGTGTTCAGCGTGCCATCCGGCAAATTTCTCGGATACCAGGTGTATCAAACAGGGATAGAAGTGAACCTTGACAAGATCACAGCATTGGCAAACATGGTTTCCCAAAAAAACCTGAAAGACGTCCAGAAACTCACAGGATGCTTGGCATCACTGAACAGGTTTATAGCAAAATCAACGGATCGATGCTTGCTGTTTTTCAAAGCGCTTAAGAAAGGAAAAGGAATCGAATGGAATAAAGATTGTGAACAAGCTTTTCTCGCCCTCAAAGAATACCTAGGCCAAGCACCGTTGCTCTTAAAACCAATCACAGGAGAAATGTTATACTTGTATCTATCCGTCACAGACGCGGCCACTAGCTCCATACTAATCAGATAGGAAGATGGAATATAGAAACCAGTGTACTACACCAACAAAGCACTGCTGCCAGCTGAGACAAGATACTCACCAGCTGAAAAGATGGCACTCGCCCTGATAACATCAGCAAGGAAATTAAGGCCATATTTTCAAGCGCACAAAATAGGAGTGTACACCAACTGCCCATTAAGAATGATTCTGTAAAAACCAGAAGTGTCGGGCAGACTTACAAAATGGGCCATTGAGCTGAGCGAGTATGACATAGAATTCATTCTAAGAACAGCAATCAAGGGCCAAGCAGTAGCAGACTTTGTTGCAGAATTTACTGAACCAGACACCGAAGTAGCCAAGATGATGATAGACCAAGCAAAGGACTTTCGCTGGAAACTTTGTGTCACCGGTTCATCAAACACGCATGGCAACGAGGCAGGGATAGTGGTCACAACCCCAGAAGGAGATTCGGTAGAATGTGCCTTGCGGTTTGATTTTAAAGCCACCAACAACCAAGCCTAGTATGAGGCGCTGATAGCAAGATTAAAGGTATGTACAGCCTTAGGGGCTGATGAGATTGAAGTCTTTAGCGATTCCCAAGTACTCAACGAATACCAAGCAAGAGACGAAAACATAATCGCTTATCTGAAGCTAGCAAAGGAGTTATTGGGGCGATTCAAAGAATACAAAATTGTCCAGATCCCAAGAGAAAATAACGAATAGGCAGATGTTTTGGCCAAGTTGGCATCAGCCACGATCAACATCTGGCCCCGAACAATCCCCATGGCACACATACTCCGACCAAGCATAGCAGAACAGGCTGAAGTAGGGGTAATCATGAACGAATTAATCAATTGGATGATCCCAATCAAAGAGTACCTGATCAATGAAATCCTCCCAAACGACTCACTAGAAGCCAAGCAGCTGAGATACAGAGCAACAAGATATTCAGTCCTCAACAATGAACTGTACAGAAGAGGGTTCTCAAGAGTACTACAAAGATGTGTCGGACCTGAAGAGGTAGAAGGAATCCTGAAGGGAATACACAGCGGGGGCTGTGGGAATCATGCTGGGAGCGTTAGTCTAGCCCACAAAGCACTAAGGCAAGGGTTCTATTGGCCCACCATGTTTGCTGATGCAAAAAGAATAGCGACCAGATGTGAAGCATGCCAAAAGATTGCAAATAACATTCGCCAGCCTCCTGAACGTTTACAAAGTATCACCTCCCCATGGCCGTTCGCCATGTGGGGAATTGATTTGATCTGCCCAATGCCCATAGCACCAGGAGGAGCAAAGCATGCCATTGTAGCGGTGGATTATTTCACTAAGTGGGTAGAGGCTAAGTCACTGGTACACATAACAAAAGCAAACACAACCAACTTTGTGAAGAAGAACATTTTATACAAGTTCGGAATACCAAACACCATCATCACTGATAATGGGACATAGTTTGATAACAAAAAATTCAGAGATTTATGCAAAAAGTATGGGATCAACAACTACTATGCCTCACCAGCTAACCCACAGACAAACGGGCAAACTGAAGCGGTAAATAAAATCATCAAGCACAACCTGAAGGCCAAACTAGCTGTCAAAAAAGGGAGTTGGGCAGAAAAACTACCACAGGTACTCTGGGCGTACCGAACGACAGAAAAAAAACTCTACTGGAGAGACACCCTACTCCATGGCATTCAGGACTGAGGCAGTCATCCCGGTCGAAATAGTGTTTTCTTCACCAAGAACGCAACTCTTCCAACCAGAACTTAATGTTGACATGCTCAAATACAGCCTAGATGAGCTAGAAGAGAGAAGGGAGCATGCTCAGATAAGGAACGCTGCCTACCAGTAGAGAGCGGCGAGATACTACAACTCACAAGTGAAAGTCAGAAGGTTTGCACTCGGGGACTTAGTATTAAAAAGGGTGACACCAGGAACAAAAGACAAAACTACAGGATCACTCACAGACAAGTGGGAGGGGCCATATCGCATCACGGGTATAGCAGGCCAAGAAGCATATTACATTGCCAGAAGAGGAGTCGGCGAGCTGCCCCGACCATGCAATGCACAATATCTGAAGATCTACTACCCTTGACTCTTCAGTCCAAGAAGACCTTTTGTTATTTCTCCTTTTTCCATTTAATCCTTTTAGAAGTTTTTTATCTTTTGATGTCAAAAGTTGCAGGGAATAATCAATAAAGAGTAATTTATTACTGAAATTTCTACTATCGCTGAGACCATGGGTCAGCCACAATGAGTGGTTCGCCAGACACAGATAGAGCGAGTCACCTGAACCTAGCGAACACCCAAGAAAAATAAAAGTAGAGAAATACCCCGCATCATAACAGGCTGAGGGCAAAAATTCTACAAAGGCAGCCCGAGCTAGAGAAAAATGCCGCAGAGGAGGCAATAGCCATCATTAATAAAGGCATAAACACCCCATAATGTAAGAGGCATTCAATAAACAGCATGCCAGGGAAAACACCCTGAAAATATAAAACGCTGGGGGTAAAACAAACTAGCAATAAAAGCAATAAGCAAAAGCGGGAGACGTCCCAACAGTATACTTATGCAAAGCTTGGTGTAAGGTCGGACACGTCCTGACAAATACTAGGTAAAATAAAAACTAGCAATTATAAGCTAAGTGATAAAAGGCTTCAAGCCTGGGCCAGAAACTCAGCAATGGCAGCTGAACAAAAACACATAGAACTAATAACGGCGAACAAGAAAGGAATGCAACACGAGGGAAAGAATTGATATTTTTTTACTTGTCAAAAGTATTTACAAAGTCAAGAAAGAAAAATGAAAGATACAAAGGAATCAAACACTCGCCGGTGGAATATCCCCATCATTTTCTTCTTCATCGCTCACCTCATCCTCCGACGGCCAAACGACCTCTTCATCCCCTTTGAGCATGAAAGGTGTATAGTCCCGACCAGAGACGGGACCCAAGTCAGGCTCAGCACCAGACCCAGTGAAACTCCCCTTCTGGCCAGAATAGTAAGTACTAAAGGCACGTTTGGTAGGAATCTCAAGGTGCATAGGAAGAGGCTCTGTTTGAGTATACCGACAATAGGCCTTCCATAGCTTCAGCTGGCTTTTAACCGAGCATACCGCGCCATCCATGTGTTGCTGAAGGGATCTGTCATAACGCCTCAGGGCTTTCTCATTAGAATGGTCCTTCAGGGCGAAGAACCTCTTGGCTTGCCGCATACCCCGTTCAAACTCACGGAGGAGGAGCGCATCGTACGCAGGAGACCTCTAAAAGCGGTCAACAGCTTCAACTTCCAAAATGGCCATAATGTCGTTCAAAATGACATCTTGAGAAGCCTGTTGGTGCTGCAAGTCTTCAGATTCGCGCTCGGCCCTCTCTTTAGCCTCCATCGCCAACCTCTCTCCCTCTATGCGAGCAGCCAAGGCGTCTTGACTCCTAGAAAGTTGCTCCTTCAGCAACTTGACCTCTTCTTCGGCGGCTAGTAGTTTCTCTTCAGCGACGAGCTGGGCAACTAAAAACCCATCGGTAGACTCTTGCAGCTGAGCGATTTGTTGGGCATGAGATGCTTCAGCTGAAAGTTTTTCGGCCGTCGAGCAGAAGACTCGGTCTTGCAAACGTTTATTGTCCTTTGACACCGCATTCGCTCGCCGATAGCTACTCGCCATTTCCGACATCATCTACAAGAGAAACCGAGTTAAAAGAAGATTATGATATGAAGAAAAGGGGGGAAAGAAGAAGAGAATGAGGTTGAAGAAATTACCAAGAATGGCAGTTGAAAAAGAACTCCATCTTCATGTTACATGATTTCTCCTTCACGTGCTCCCAACCCTCACCAAAATAAATGTCGTTACTTATAAAATGGTTTAGGAGCTCAGTAGGAGAAAAATCAAACAAGGAAACAACCCTTGACCCCTCGCCTCAATCAGCTAGGGCTACGGATGGCCCTTTACAGGAACCTCCTAAATCGGCAGTAGGGGTGGACGATGGACCAGGGGTGTCAGCAGGAGTAGCAGGCCTGGAGTATCCTCCTGCGCAGCAATACCCCGCGCTCTAATATCCGTCGGGGGTGCAAAGGACCCAGATTTGTCGGGGATAGGGCCTTAAGAAGTCGGAGAGGGTGCAGTCCTTGTGCCACCACCTTCCTCCAGCCGAGGTGTCGGATCCATAACCTAAGGAACTTCAGAGCCAGCTTCGCCAACAGGAGGAACCTCAGGACGAGTAGGCTCACCGTTTCCCTCTTCATCCGACGAGACCACGTATTGAACCACCCTCGACGCCCGTTTTAAGGGATGAGTGGCACATTCAGGAGTAGTCTCAGCAGGCCGCTTCCCCCGACCATTCCTTGGATTGAGATCGCTAGATGGGTCCTCGGGGGGCTCCAGGACACTCGCATCAAAAATCGAAACTTCTGTACTCGCTGTAGGGGCCCCAACTTTTTCTTTGCCCTTGCGACTAGTGGTAGGTGGATGGGCGTCCACTCCACCTCCGCGAGGCTATACAACCACCTCAACGACAGCAGGAACGCCACCTGCCCCTCCGTCATCTTGAGAATCATCACCCTCGGGTGGTGCGACTCCCTCTTTAGACTAGCCCGCAACATGTCTTTGACTAGCAGCTTCAGAGTTCTTCACTCGCATCAAAAATCGGAACTCCTGTACTCGCTGTAGGGGCCCCAACTTTTTCTTTGCCCTTGCGACTAGTGGTAGGTGGTTGGGCGTCCACTCCACCTCCGCGAGGCTGTGCAACCACCTCAGCGACAGCAGGAACGCCACCTGCCCCTCCGTCATCTTGAGAATCATCACCCTCAGGTGGTGCGACTCCCTCTTTAGACTAGCCCGCAGCATGTCTTTGACTAGCAGCTTCAGAGTTCTTCACTGCTCGGGCTTGCTCGTCGCAGACGATATCAAACTCGCTCACTGAAGCAAAGAAACCGTGTTAGTCAAAGCAAAATCAGCAAAACAAGTTAAAGGTTAAATAAACTTACAGCGGCGTTGCCTAGCAGACAAGCGAGGAAAAACGCACAAGCAACCATCTTGGCCTCGTCAAGAGTCAAGAAGGAATTCTTGACCCCTCTTGGCCAAACCGAGCACCACAGCCTCCGTTACATTCTTCACTTCGTGCGGAGTCAAGGCGGGGAGAGCTTTCGACCAAGCCTCAGGAGACGTAAAATGCCTTGGGACTTTACTCGCTCGAAGGTTGCGGCGAGGGTCAGCAGGGTTATTCCTTCCTCAGTCACCACTAGCAAAAAACCAACTATTTTTCCACCTCTTGTTCGAGGTAGGGAAACCCCAGATGAAGCCCTTCTTCTTCTCGTCACTGGAGATCTCCACTTGTCCCGAATTGGATACACCCTCAGGGATCCAATTTTCCATAGGAGTCGACTGAAGGTAATAAGTACCACCATGACCGGACTGCCGCAGAACGTAGAAATGACGGATTTCACGAGGCGTTGGCGACCGTCGACCCATCGACTTCCACATTACACACAAGCCCATCAAAATCCTGTAGCTGTTCGATGAAAGCTGAGCATGAGCGAGATTAGCATTAGCCAGGAATCTAGCTATAAATGGTTGAAGGGGGAGAGTTACCCCACAGCCTAGCATCGACCCGTAGATGGCGACGGTGTTGCTCGGCGGATTCCATGCAGCCCGCTTTCCAGAGGGTATAAGAAGAACCGAGTCCGGAATATCGTATCTCCTCTTATATCTACCAATTTCCTGCTTGCCGACCACATTTACTTCAGTGTCAAAAGAGCTTGGGCGATCAGCAGCAAAGCACAGGGTATCTCACCGATGATCCTCGACGTCTGAATCGATCACCGTTTGATTACCTAGGAGGGATTCTCTAGGGGTTCTAGGCCCTCGTCTCCCACTACCACCGGCTCTGGGAGTCTTCGCCATATTTGAAAAATCACTGTTAACAGTTGAAGGAAATGTGAAATCAGAAGTATTGGTTTCAGAATCAGAAGGGATATAAAGGGAGATTGGTACAGGAGAAGTTGGGTCAAAATTACGCAAATATGACTCAATCTTGTCTGCAACTTCTTTGTTGCCAAGCTCAAAAGGTTGCATCATTTGATTAAAAAAGAAAGCACGTTGAGAAGGATCCATGAAAACTCACCAAACATGTTCCCAAATAAAAGAAAGAAAAGGGGATGAACTGCAGAAACACGCTTGAAATGGACCGGGAGGCAGAAACAGGAGAAGAGAATTACCAAAACCCTAGCGCTTCGAGTTGAAAATGTAAAGAAATTTTTCAGAGGGTATTTCTGCAGAAAAGACAGAAAACGAAAGTAAATAAGTGGGAGAAACGTAACAGTCCCACCCTTAAAAAGGGGGGAATTCGAAATTCAAGGAAAGGAGTAATCAAAAGCGGCGGTGATAAAGTGCAGCCGCCTGTGAGTAAAAGCTGTGATGGGAAATGTCCATCAAATGAAGAACACGTGGCACCGCAGGGTTCTCAACAGACGTGAAATCATTGCAGGCGTGACATCATTTACAGCGCGTCACATCAGAACCCAGCGTTTGAAATTCTATGGCTGAAAATGAAAGCTTGCTGAGGAAGACTTAATAACAAGAGTAACACGTGGCTAAAATAAAAAGAGAGGGAAAAACATCTGCAAAAATTCAGAAAAGTATAAGTGAAACATATAAACACTGCTCGCCGAACCAAAGAAGCCAAGAAATAAACCTACATTGGGTCAGTTCGAAGTATTTATGGGGGTATTGTTATATGTATAAATTCAGTCAAAGGACACGTCAGCAAAATGTGCAACAAAGACGGGTCAAATAGATAACCACGTCACTCATAGACCGGTCAATGAAAGGAAATCAGTCAACAAACATGCCAACTGGCATGTTCGACGGCTCAAATCAGAAAGGCATTCGCCACATCTGGCCGACCAACCAGAAGGTAAACTGTGCTCGCCAACCTAAAGCGTTCGCCAGGAATTGCGCAAATAGGAAAGTAACCCTATTCCAGTATACCTTCTACAGCAGGAATTCAACCAACTACAAGGCACGAAGATCAAATCCTATTCCGAATAAGGATACGACCGTTTTTAACAAAGAAGAGTCCAAATAGGAAGCAAACCCTAAAATTACTGACTAACTCTAGATTCCTTGTATAAACAAAAGTAGGAACTCCCCTATCAATACGGCATAAACATAGGAAACCCTAAGAGGACTGGTATAAATGGAACCATAAATCTCATGAAAAGGGGTTCGAGATGATAGAGAGAAAATCAGGCAATTGTATGAGAGATCTAAGTGTGTAAACAACAAGCCATTCATAGTGATTTCTCCTGCCCTCAAGGGGCACCATGGTTTTTTTCCCATTCAAGGGTTTTTCCACGTAAAATCTGTCTTGCATGCGTTGATTTATTTTCTTTATTTATTCTTTTTGATTAATGTATTATTATTGACCGAATCAATCCAAAAATCACCGTCAACAATACGTTTATTTTCTTTTTCAGTGTGAATATATGTTAAAGTTAAAATTAAAATTCTAAAAAATAATGGGTAATAATTAAATAAAATAGAGTATCTTTAGAAAGAAAAAAATAAATAAATGGAGTGTCTTTAGAATAGGAGTACCAAAAAATAAAAGAGATAATTTTAGAACAACATGAAGTGTCATTAGATTTTTATTTTTTTTTTAATTTAAATTTTTAGAATGGAGCGTCTTTAAAAAAGAAGTGTAAAAAAAATTCGGATTGTAAGGAGAAGCTCTTTTTATTTATTTATTATTATTATGGGATATTATCATTTGGGTCCCTATGGTTTTTTGAATTATCTGTTTTTTACTCACTTATATATATTTTATTGGATTGGTCCCCATGTTTTTAAAAACTACTCAATTTCGTCCTTCTGTGAGTCAAACATTAGTCAAATTAAACGATTCTAAGGGTATTTTTGTCTTTAAACAATGATATGCCACTTGTCAACACACAAATAAATAGAAATATATATATATAATAAAAATTAAATTTAAATTCCATCTTATTCAAATGAACTGTGGAGATCCATTATGTATCTCCACCTAATAAAAAAAACCAAAAAAAAAAAAAAATTCACTCTCTCTCCCTCTCTTACTCTCTCTCTCTCTCTCTCTCTCTCTCTCATCCCTTCTAGACCAAACCCTAGCTCGACAAATCTCTCTCTCCCTCTCGAAACCCTCCTGAACCAAACCCTAGCTCTCGAATCTCTTTGTGAATTGAAATCACAGAAAATCCCTCTCAAATCTCTTTACAAATCAAACAACACTAGAAAATCCCTTTCTCGAATCTGTTTCTCTCCCTGCTTTTCTATCTGCAGTGAGGAGAACCAATCTCCTCTATTTAGACGAGATCAGCGTTGTTGGTTGCGGTGGTCGTGTGGGTGTTGGCATGGGTTTAATTTATAGTGGGTGGTGGTGGTCAAGTGGCTGTTGATTAATCAAGAATTAGGAGATGGTGAAAGAAAAATCTGATGGTGGTTGTGGGTGTTTGGTGAATGAACAATCTGGTGGTGGTGGTGGTGGTGGGGGGTGTGTAAGTGTTGGTGAACGAAAATTCTAGGTGTGTAAGTGTTGTTGGTGGTGGTGGGTGTATAAGTAAGGGTCTCCCTAAGATTCAGGTCGATCACTAGATGGAGACACCACTGGTTCTCCATTGATGAGAGGCTAGTGGTGGTGTTGATGATGATTAGATGATGGTTTTAATGATGATTTGAGATGGGTTTTGGTGTTGTGATGGTGTTGATAATGGTTTTATTGATGATTTGAGATGGAGATCCGGATCTCTACCTCATTGTTTTTCTTCTTCTTTTTTTTTCGTTTGTTCTTTTTTCAATTTTTTTTTTTTTTTTTTTGTTATTTGATCATCACCATCCATATTTGATCATCACAATTTTTTTACATAAATTATTTGTAATTGTCGAATTTTTAAAGGGTAGAATGATACTATTTGTCAATGAAACTGAAGCCAAGGACAAATTAGTCATTTAGCATTTTCTGTGATGATTGACCATCAAAATTCTAGTCAGATGGATGAAATTGAGTGGTTTTTGAAAACATAAGGACCAATCCAGTGAAAAATGAATAAGTGAGTAAAAAACAGATAATTCAAAAAAACCATAGGGACTCAAATGATACTATTCCTTAAATAAATTACTGAAAATAACTTAAAAATATAGGAATTAACTATAATACATGAACTACATAGTTGCTAGGAAGTTTAGGAGCAATGTAATAAAAAATAAATAAAAAATAAATAAAAATAAATAAAAAATAAAAAGGGAGAGACAGTTAGGGCCCGTCCTGCAAGCCGTTTTCTGTTTTCGTTTTTTGAAAAGAAAAATAAAAATAAAAACAGTGTTTTTGGTTTCATTTTTGAATTCCGAATACGCGTTTAGTAGGATAACTGAAAACTTTTAAAAATTGAAATATCAATTTTTACCCATTTGTTTAATATTATAACAATTATATACAAATTGATTAACTAATTAACCAATAAAATTTGTTCTAGTTTTATATTATGATCTCAAATTAGGGTTTCAAACTCTTTAAAATCTCTCCAAAATTAGGGATTCAGATCGGAGACATTTACTGCATAATCCTTGCCGATCGACGGCGACCAACAAGAAAAAGAAGATCGACGATGACCACAAGCGAAGACAAGGCGTGAAGAAGAACTCCGATCGGAGGCGACCACAAGCGAAGAAAAGGCGGAGGAGGAAGAGGAAGAAGAAGAAGAAGACCGGCAGCGAGTGGTGATCGGCGGCGATCGGAGGAGGAGAAAGAAGAAGAAGAAATAAGAAAGAAGGAAGAAGGAAGAAGAAGACAGTGGAGGACGAAGAAGATGAAAGAAATCTGTGGACAAAAAAAAAATTATTAAAATAAAATATATATTAATGATATGGGACCCACTTATTTAATGACATGGGACCCACTTCAAATGAAAAACAAAAACAAATTCATGAAAAACAACTTCTTCTTCTTCTTTTTTTCAAAATTTCAACTTTTAACACTAGTTTTGTTTTTCATTTTGTTTTTGAATTTTGAAAATAAAATGAAAAATGATTACCGGACGTGAATTCGAAATCATTTTTGGAAAACAAAAACGAAAACAGGCTGAAAACAGTCTGCAGGACAGGCCCTTATTTTCTTTTAGTTTTTATTTTAAAATTTTAAAATCTTTCATTTTTGTAGATCCTTGGATTGAAATCCAATGACTAATAACCTTTTGGTAACTATACTGCAACTGTATAGTAGCTAAACCCAAAAATATAATTTAGTAAATAAATTACACCTACACCCTATATATGAGATACACCAACGTTCTCATAAACCCTAGTATATCTCCATCATTGCAATTGTGCAAATTTCCCAGCTTATAATCAACCAATTATATCTAATTTCAGGATTTTGATCATTTTCTCACCATAATTGTCCTTAACTTGTCAGTACTTTCATAATTTATTGTCGCATGTCTAATATAGCAAATCAAGGTATGAATTATTTCTATTATGATTTTACTTTAACAAAAGATAAAATTAATCAAAAACATTGATTTAGGCATGAACAATAAAAATGTAATTTATTCTCTCTTTTTTTAGCTATTAAAATAAATTTAGAGTTTGAGGGAGGGGCATACCGTTGGGCTGACTTCTTCTCCTTGAAGTAATTTGTTCTTTTTATAAAAAATAAAAATAAATTATAATTATCATTATTATAATTATAATGCTACACATAATCTAAAAAAGTAGCTCAAAAATCAATCAAAATGAATACACATCATCTCATAATTTATATGGTAAAGACACTTATCATGTTATTTTGATTGATTTTTGTACTACTTTTTGAGTTGCGTAACATTATTCTTATTAGAATGTATACTGTTATTATTTTTTTCATTAATGGGGAAAGGATATAATGGAATTTGTTGTCATCTATAAAATGGCTAAGGCCTTCTCATCCATATATGATGTAGGTTTGGACACTAAAATAGTATATATAGATCGGGTTAGAAGGCAACGAATTTCAACTGTAACTCTGTAAGTATATATTATATCATATACCTTATATATAAAATGCTGTTAACATTCCTTATGTAGTTGATAATTCTTGATCAGTAGTTTTTCTTTTTTATTCGATATATAGTTGTTGATTTTCATATTTTCAAAAGCCAAAAACATTGAAAATGTGTCTTGTAGTAATAATTAAAAACAATACTATTATTTCATCAAAAAAAAAAAAAAATACTATTAGAAAACTCCAGGTTATGGGAGTAGTTATTTCCTGTTATATTATGGGAGTAAATATCCATGCCGCACATATATTATTAGATCTCGACAGGTCCCGACAGTTCTATTGTAATAGTTATTGTAATACTTAAAAAATAATAATAATAATACTATTATGAAGAAAAAAAATGTTTGAAAAAAAACCTTGAATAATTGTAATTTTTTATTGATTTGTGTCTTTTTATTTATTTTTTTTCAAATAGTATTGTTTATGGTATTGATTTGTGTCAGAGATGTACCTGTGTAACCGCAGCCCTTTTTTTAAAAAAAAAAAAAAAATTTTGAAAGTTGTAAAAAAAAAAATCAACTAATCAATCATAATCAGTGTATTTGAAAGTTGTAAAAAAAAATTTATTTATAATTATATATTAATTTTTTTTTTTTAAAGTGTAAGAAATAAAAATTATTTTCTTAATTTTATTTTTTTGTCATCTAATCATCAAAATTAAGATCTTAATTATATATAAAAATAATAATAATAATTCAACAAGATTCATCTCCAGCCAAAATCATCCAAACACACAGCCAAAATCATCCAAACCCAGAAACCTCCCCAGCCAAAATCAAAATCATCCAAACATAAAATCAAAATCATCGAACCCAGAAACCTCCCCAGCCAAGTTTCAACCCAGCTTCATCGATCTTCAAACCAGATCTTCAAACCTCCCTTAATTATTTTCTGGTGCTGAAATTAGATAATTAATCTTTATAAACCCATCAATCTTGAAACCAGATAATATCATCATCATTATCATTCACCAACTAAAAAAAATTTAAAAATCAGTGTACTTGTATCAGTATGGAAATATTGTTTTGTCAGGAAGCTGAGTTACACCCAAATCAAACCTAATCAAACCTAAACCGAACACCACCCCAAATCAAACCTAATCACCCAAACCTAACTTCATCCGATTTCGAAAATTAATTGTGATGATGCTAAATATCTCTTTCTTGTTCGATCTCATCTCTCTCTCTCTCTCTCTCACTCGATCTCGATTTCATGGCTGTTTTCGTGGTTACACAGACAGAGGTTCGTGGCTGCTGCAACTGTTCTTCTTCCTTTTCTTTGGAGACGGAGATGGCGATCCATCTCAGATGAAGGAGGCGAATGGGCAGCTGATAGAGGTGTGATTCCATTGTTGAAGATAGAGGTGCGATTCCAGCTTCATCAAACCCAGAAATCTCATTGTCTTCGTTGTGCGATTCCATTGTTTGAGAGGTTTCTGGGTTTGTGTGTTTGCTTGCTTCTCATCTTTGGTTTTTCAGATTGACATCAGTTAGGGTTTGGTTGCTTTGTGTTTCTCACGAAAAATTTGTTTGAGAATTGGTTTTTCACGAGAATTTGCACACCAAGATGAAGAAGATGAAGTTTTAAATTTTAATTTTTTTTATATTTATAATATCTTTTTTTATTATTATTAATATTAGTTTATTGTTTTTTTATTATTTAGTATTACATAAATATTTAATTTTTTCTATTGATTTTTGTGTTGACATGTGGCATGTCTTTGTTTAAAAGCAAAAATACCTTGAATCCGTTAAAGTTGACTAACGTTTGACCAATAAAATGACCAAATTGAGAGTTTTTAAAAATATAAGGCACAATCCTCCGAAAATGTATAAGTGAGTAAAAGATAGATATTTCAAAAAAAATAAAGGGACTAAATGAATAATTGCCCAATTTTTTTTAATTTACTGTCAATTTTTTTTTTTTTTTAATTACTTTGCCTTGTTTCAATAAATAATTGGAGAAGGGAAAAAAATAAATTGTAGTTTTAACTATGTGCCACTTGGTGTCTTTTAATTGGCCCGTCTCACCACCATGAGATGGGTGAAAATCTTCAATATGACAGTCTAATTACCACTTGGTGAGACCGTCTGTGAAACAGTCCAATAAGATTGTATCAAATTATAGTTTAATAATATATATTTATGTTTTCGAGATAAATGATACAATCTCATTAGGACGGTCTCATCAAGAGACAATGAAATTGCCCCATTGAAAATTTTCTCATGAGACGGACCCATGTAATAATTTTCACGCACATAAAAGATTTTCCATTGCTTTTCCTTGATCGTTTATACTTTATATTACTTTGTGAAATTATTGTAAAGCGAACAAGGAAAAGCAATGGGGGAATAAAATGAAAAAAATCATGTTCTAGTCAACTAAAATGACAAAATCATTGACACCGACGACCAAATTTTAAATTTAATAATGGGCAAAAACATAAGCATACATGCAAATTTCTTTTAGTTTATAAACATTAATGAAGATAACAAAAATTATAAAGATTTTTTTTGTTAGTGTACAACAAAAGAATTTGTCTTGGATACTTTTTTACTTTATTAAAACCATTTTTTTTCAATATTATTGGTGGACGTGAGTCACGTGATGGTGATTTTGAAAGGAATTAAAGTTGTCTCAATTCAATAATGAATGGGTTCAAGGAGAAAACTTGTATATGATTCCTTCATTTTTATTTTTATTTTTATTTTTATTTGTTTGAAGGAAGAATGATTCATTACTCAAACAACATCAGATGAAGCAGGGTTATTTTTATTTGTTTGAAGGAAAAATGATTCATTACTCAAACAACATCAGAGGAAGCAGGGGCAAAATTAGGTAGCGGGGCCCTATGTCATATTTGGGTTGTTGCTATTTAGAGAAAATTTTATTACTGTTTATTTTGAAAAACGGTGATTTACTGATTGTTTGCTTTATTATATTTAAATGGTGTAGCCGTATAGGGTATATGTTAGTTTTAAATTAAAAAATGTCAGTAATGCTACACATCCCACCTAAAATCCCACCACATGTGGCACGTGAAGTGTCAAATTATGAGTGGATACATAGGGTAGGGGGGCGCAAAAGAAAAAAAAAAAAAATCAGAAGTAAAAACTTTTTTAATGGGTTTATATAATATATTATATATTAAAGAAGACAGTGGGTGAGCTTAAAACTTCTTTAATGGTTTTATTTAATATATTATATATTTTAAAAGGTATCGGGGCCCTATGTCATATTTGGGTTGTTGCTATTTAGAGAAAATTTTATTACTGTTTATTTTGAAAAACGGTGATTTGCTGATTGTTTGCTTTATTATATTTAAATGATGTAGCCGTGTAGGGTATATGTTAGTTTGAAGTTAAAAAATGTCAGTAAACCAAAAATTAAAAAATGTCAGTAATGCTACACATCCCACCTAAAATCCCACATTTTTCATCCCACTACATGTGGCACGTGAGGTGTCAAATTGTGAGTGGATACATATGGTAGGTGAGATAAATCATCATTAATGTGTATTCACTTACAATTTGACACCTCACGTGCCACATGTAGTAGGATGAAAAATGTGGGATTTTAGATGGGATATTTAGCATTATTGAAAAAATATTATTCATATTTTATGTATTCCACTTTCTTTTAGAAGAGAAAATATAAATCTTTTAGGATTTGGTTTCCTATATATCTTAAACTTGTCTAAGAGTATGTTTGGTATGGCTTTTGAAATGATCAAAAGTGCTTTTTTAATGCTATAAGCTATTTTAAAGTTTTTTTTAGTTGTTTGGCAAAACTCAAAACAGCTTTTTTAATATATGAATTGTCTTAATTACCCTTTAAAAAAGTCATTTTATGTCTATTTGGAGAAGCCCAAATTAGGAGAAGCCCAAAATCCAAGAAGCTTTTTTTGAACTTTTTTAAAACATATGAATTGTCTTAACTACCCTTTATAAATTTTAGATATTCAACTATAACTCTTTCATTATAAATACATTGTCAACACCATTTTTGTAATTCACTTAACCAAAATTTATTTCTAAAATTATATTGTCAACACCTTTTTTGTAATTTACACAACCAAAAGCTTTTTTTGTTAGAAGCTCTACTCATTAGAAGCTCTACCTAACCTATATATATACTTGATTATTTTTTATTTTTTTCTAGTTTTTCACTTACGCAATTTCATTCTTACTACTACAATTAAATTCTTCGTATTCTTTGGTTCATCTATCAGAATAATTTCAGGTACGAGATTACAAATCAATAAATATTTTCAATTTTTTCAATTTTTTTTATATATATTTGTAACTTTCTTAGGTTATTAATATGATTTCTTTAATGAATTCTTGATAATATGTATATTTATATATTCTTGGTCAGTTTTCTTTTGTTTTTGGTTCTTCTGTGTTGCGTTGTAATTTTGGGCGTGTTTGCTTTCTGGTGGTTGTTGGTTTTGTTATTTTCTTGCCTTTTTGGCTGTTAAATTATACTGGCATATATGATTTTGCTACATTTATTATACTAATTTTTTGTTTAAACATTTATATATTTAAATTAATTCAATTTTTTTTTATTTGATCTTCAGATGAGTAAGCCATCAACAATTGATAGATTTTTCAAAAGAATTAAAACCTCATAAGTCGGTTCATCTTCGTCAACATCTAATATCAATATTCCAACTTCTGAAAATCAATCCACAGAATCTCCAACAAATGATATTAACCAAGATAATAAATCGTTGGTGCGTGACCCAGGATTACGTCGACAAATATGGGATTATCCCGTCAATGAACGTGATGAAATTCGTCGAGCTTATATTAAAGCTGGTCCATTCCAACCCATTCTTGACCATTATAACAAATCTGGAAGAGATTCTCATAAACGCAGCTTCCAGAGTTCTTGGTTTACATTATTTTCTACATGGTTGGAATATTCTCCTACAACAGATGCAGCTTATTGTTTACATTGCTTTCTCTTTAGTAAGCCAACTAAACACCTTGCAGCGACCGCTTTCACTGTTGATGGATTTAAAAGTTGGAGAAAAGTTAGGAATGGCAACAAGTGTGCGTTTTTAACTCATATAGGACAAAAAGATAATCATATGACCCCTTACAAGATTGCTGAGAGAGCATCTACAGACTTAATGAACCAATCTCAACATATAGAAAGAGTGGTCGAAAAGTATAATTCTCAAGAAATTGCAAACAATAGGCTTAGAGTCAAAGCCACAATTGAAGTTGTTTGATGGCTTGAATTTCAAGGTTGTGCTTTTAGAGGTCACGATGAGAGCTCAACTTCAATCAATCATGGAAATTTTCTTGAACTATTAGAATTATTGGCTTCAAACAATGAGAAGATTGGAGAACTTGTATTAGATAAGGCACCTAAAAATGCATGTTACACATCACCGGATATCCAAAAAGAGATTCTACAAGTTTTTGCAACTAGAGTTAAAAATGAAATCCGTAAGGAAATTAGAGATGCGAAGTTCTGTATAATTGTTGATGAAGCTCGTGATGAGTCAAAGAAGGAACAAATGTCTATAGTTTTGAGATTTGTTGACCAAGATGGTATTCTATGAGAACGGTTTTTTGGACTTGTTCATGTCTCGGACACTGCAGCATTGACTTTAAAAAAATCAATATATTTTGTATTATCTAATCACAATTTAGATATTCAAAATATTCGAGGGCAAGGCTATGATGGTGCAAGTAATATGCATGGTGAGTGGAATGGGCTACAAGCTTTGATTTTAAAGGATTGTCTGTATGCTTATTATATTCATTGTTTGGCACACAAGTTGCAATTGGCACTAGTTGCAGCATCAAAAGAAGTTATTTCTATTCATCATTTTTTTACCAAGTTAACTTCTATTGTCAATATTGTCGGTGCTTCGTGCAAGCGTAATGATGAATTCAAACATGCTCATGCTGCTGAGATTGCACATTTAATTGACCATTGATGAGCTAAAGAGTGGGACAGAACTTAACCAAATTGGCACTTTGCAGAGACCAGGGGATACACGTTGGAGTTCTCACTATAGGTCAGTTTCTAGCTTGATAAAAATGTTTGGTGCAACATGTGCTATTTTAATTAAAATAGTTGATGAAGGGACTACTTTTTCTCGACGAGGAGAAGCCGACACAGCTTATGAGGCAATGACTTCCTTTGAATTTATCTTCATCTTGCATCTGGTGAATGATATCATGGAGATCACTAATCTACTATGTCTAGCTTTACAACAAAAATCTCAAGACATTTTAAATGCTATGCATCTTGTTTCATCCACTAAAAGACCTATACAACAATTGAGGGATACTGGATGGGATACATTATTTGCTAAGGTATGTTCATTTTGTGAGGCACGCAACATAGATGTTCCAGATATGAATGCTCGTTATGTTGCAAGACAAGGTCGAGCTCGCCAACAACAAACAAATTATACAATTGAGCAATATTACCAGGTGGATATATTTTATGCTGTAATTAATTCTCAATTACAAGAATTAAATAATCGAACAGTGAGCAAGCAATTGAGTTGGGAATTCTTAGTATAGCTTTGGAACCTCGTGAAGGATATGAGTCTTTTAGAATTGATGATATTTGCAAATTGGTAAACATGTTTTATCCACATGACTTCGCTGATCATGAGAAGTTGCAATTGAAAATGCAACTTCAACATTATGAATATAATGTAGTTCAACATTCAGAATTCAGAAATTTGTTAACTCTTTCTTCCTTGTGTCAATGGTTGGTAAGGACTAGAAGATCAACAACATATCCACTTGTTCACAGAATAATTGTGCTTGTGCTTGTGTTTACTCTTCCGGTGTTAACTGCAACTACTGAGAGATCGTTTTCAACTATGCGTATTGTCAAGACTACGTTTCACAACAAGATGGAAGATGACTTTCTTACAAACTCTTTGATCATGTATATTGAAAGGGAAATCACAGAGAAACTTAGTATAGATTCAATTATAGATGATTTTAGAGATTTAAAAGAGCGGCAGGTTCCATTTTGATTTATAAAGCCGGTGCCTATTTTGTTTTTTAATTTATTTATTTTAGCATTATATATCAGACTAGACGCTATTATATTTGTTTTTTTTTTTCTTTCAATAAATTTGTTTTTAAATATTAACATATTTGTCTAGCGTTAATTTGAAAAAAAAAAAATTGTCTTGGCCCCCCTAAAGCCGAAATCCTGTATTCGCCCCTGAGAGGAAGGGCAATCACCCATTACAACCTCAACCACACAAGGAGGAAAATCCTCTACTCCAGAAGAGGTCACAAGAAGTTGACAAACTAAACTAGGTATATAACTAATACAAATAATCTAGGTATATAACTAAACTAAACTAAAATGAGGAAATGGGGCAAAATAGCACTTTTGAAATTTGAAGTTGTGCAACTATCACCACATTACTAACTCATGTTTTATTAGCACCAAAAATGGAATTTGGACAAAAATACCCCCGGCTTCTTTTCTTTTCTCTTGGGTGTCCTTCACCTTCTTCTTCCTTTTTCCCAAACCTCCATTGATGGAGCTTCAATGGAGGTGCCATCGCCGACCGACGAGTTGACCAGTAAAACCACCGGGAAAACGTTCGTCGAGTGCCAATCATTGTAACAAAAGTGTTCGTTTTCATTTTCGAGTTGTGTAGAGAGAGAAACGAAGCAAACCCATCGCGAATCTTCATCGTCCGATTTATGACGATCCGTCATGAATCTGATGAAACCGATAGCGCCAACGAACTCGGCATCGTTCAATCTTCCAGATCCAACTATCTTCGGAGTCAATTAGGGCCGTCGTCGGATCGTCACTGTCGCCATTAATGGAGGTCGACAGAATAAGTCTCGAAACGCAGGAATAAGTCTCGAAAAACGCATGAATAAGTCTCGAAAACGCATGAATAAGTCTCGAAAAAATCATAAATAAGTCTCGAATTTTCGAGAAAAAAAATAAAAAGGAAAAGAGTAAGTGGGGGTGTTTTGGTCTCGTCACCTATTTTGGTGCTATTAAAACATGACTTATTAATGTGGTGCTATTTGCACAAACCCTCCCCCAAAAAGTGCTATTTAATTTTTGAACCCAACTAAAATCCTCAGCCACACAAATATTTTCTTTCCGAATTAAAGCAGTAGGCGTGAAATCTAGGTATATAACTAATACAAATAATGTAGTTAAAACTAATAGTTTCAATTCACATATAACGAGGCTTGATATTTTTTCCTTCTTTCTTTAATAATAATTTTCTATTAAGATTATTATGAATTTAGATTTTTTATTTCATATTGAAATCTAGGAATATTATAATTTTTAGTTTCTAGAATTTTAGGAGTAATTTAATTATTAATTAATCTAATTTTAAATTTACAAACAAACTATATTTCTTTTTGGTTTTTAATTATTCTTTTGCTCCTAGATTTGTGACGTGATGCTCCATCAACAACAATAAAATTTATGAAAAATGAATTTTTAACAAACTCCTGATTGTTTACATCGAAAAAAGATTGCACGTAATATTGATTCGGATTTTATAATTAATAAATTTAATATTTTGAAAAATTATAGGATACAATTTAATTAGTATTTAATTGTATTTATATTTCATGAATCATTTATAATTTGTTTGGACTTTTTATTATTATTAATTTTTAACGTATTTTTTTTTTATAATATACATTTTACGGGGCACGTTATGTTCTCTCGACTAGGTGTATCTTAATTTTTAATTAATGAAATTTTATATTATTGTCAATTTTCAGTCAAAATTTTTTATTCTAGTCCACCCTGGTATTTAATCCTAGTTATATCTTTGCCCACAATAATGTTAGATTTGAAAATAATAAGAATAATAATAATAAACATTATCAACTATTATATATCTTGTCAAAAAAAAAAAAAAAACCTAATATATATGATATATTCTGGGTGGTCTGGGTTGTGGTTCTTTTGGTTTGCTTGGGTGCTATTGTGCTGGCGTTTGGCTTCCGGGGGGGTTTGTTTTGGCTTTTCTGGTCAATCTTCGGTGACAAGGGTTCGGTTGTGTCCTTTGTCGCAGTTGATTGTCCGTTTTCTGTTGGCTCTGTTTGTTTCCTTGGTTCTTTGGCAGGCTTTGCCTTTTTAATGAAGTTTGCTTTGATGATTTTCAAAAAAAATATATAATTTTTTTTTATTAATACTATTGTCCATCAATTTTTCTATTATCAGTTCGTCTTAATATAAAATATATTAGGACGAAGAATGTAAATCATTAGATTTACATACTTTGACTCAAAGTGTATACACTTGTCAAAACTTCTCCATAATTTATGATTCACATTCTTCATCTTAATATATTTTATATCACAACGAACTAACAATAGAAAGACTGTATTGTCCATGTGATAAAATATTAATTAGAGGGTAAATGAATATATCTTAACTAATTTTCATTATCTAATAATAAATAAATTTAAAATAAAACATTCGATAATCTAATTAGTGGGCCTATGCAAATGAAAACAAAAACAAAATCAGAACATCTTGCAGTAGTTTTCGATGCATGCCCTTTTATATGTTTTAAAAGTAAAATTTGATTTCCGTATTTTTGTTTTAATTTTTTGAAAAACACTTAGGCCATCTCTAAGTCTCCAACCAAAATAGTGTTTTTGGTGCAACTTTTACATTAAAATAGTGCAACTTTCACATTATTTCACTATTCCATCTCCAACCAACTGCACCAAATCACTTAATATATAAATTTAAATGGGGGGGTGGGGGTGTGGGTGGGTGGGTTGGGGTCAAGTTTTCTTCTTCATTATTTGTACCACATATATACTAATTTACACAAGGATTATGCTTTATTTTATTGGTTTATATATATATATATATATAGTCAAATATTTATGCGTTGGTTTATTTGATATGATCAATAAATAACCTATTTATTATAAATGAGTTTAGAATATACATATATATATATAAGACAAGTAGAACAAAATTGAAATTCTTGTTTTGTGTTACAGGATGGATAAAAGTGATGATGCTTGCATTGATATCAAGTCCTTAGCAACTTGTTGGAGAGGTAAGTTGGAAAACTTGTATCCTTTATCTAAAGATTGTTGCATTTATCGAGTTCCTTCAAAATTGCGCTATTCAAAAGGAAGTCTAAGCACTCCACAAATAGTCTCTATCGGCCCACTACACCTTGGTAGGGAAGAGCTAAAAGCTATGAAAGAGCATAAACTAAGATAAACAGTTTCTTCAATGAATACAAGTAAGTTTGGAGGATTTTCTGGTATGTATCAAAAGCAAGGAAAACAAGTTGCGTAATTGTTATGTGGATACTACCCCACTTGCAAGTCAGGACTTTGTGGAAATGATATTATTGGATGCTATTTTTCTCATCGAGTTTTTATTACGTATTAGTATTCGTGAATTTGTTAAAGTGGAGATCGTATATTTGGAAAACCATGGTTGGTAATTGAGATGAGGCATGACATCTGGTCCGTAGAAAATCAAATAATTTTTTTCATTCTTGAAGACTTGTTTGAGTTAGCCAAAACTAGAGAGCCTGATAAGTGTTATGATGGACTTTCCATTAGCAAACTTGTTTCTCCTTTCTGTGGCGATATATGTGAACTTCTTTCGATAGACGAGAGTTTGTTTGAAATCAACTTTTCTGGAGCAAAGCATTTTGTTGATTTGCTAAGACTTTGTATTGAGCCGTCAAATTATCAGTTGGATATTGAAGTTGAAACTATTCATACTCCAACCTTACCGACTATAACGGAACTTCACCGGGCCGGAGTCAAGTTTGGAATTGGATCAAACAAACATTTATTTGACATAAGGTTTGATAAGATTAAGGGGACTTTGGAAATTCCAAAGTCGAGAATCTCAAACGTCTCATCTTATTATTTCAAAAATCTCCAAATGTTTGAGACATTACATTGCAAGACAAATCATGTAAATGACTATGCTATGTTCGTTAGTCTCCTTGTAAGCTCACCAAAAGATGCTGAATTATTAATTCAGTATGGAATTCTCGAAAATACAAGGAGCGTAGCTACGTCAACCTTTTGTGGAGAAATTGGTAACCAAGCTAGAGTGTCGTACAATAGATTCTATTATATATATCTTGCTAGAGATCTAAATGATTACTGCAAATCTCCATGGTGCAAGTGGAATGCAAACTTGAAGCAAAATTATTTCAACAGTCCATGGGCCACCATCTCTGCCATTGTAGCCGTTCTTCTCATTGTACTCACTATCACACAAACTATTTGTTCTATTATTGCACTCTAGATGTCACTACGTACGTTGTCTCTTGTCTAGCTTGTTTAGTTCCACATGTAATTTGTTTTTTAACTTGGCAGAATAACCACACACATATGGATTCGTTACTTCACAATTAACTGCCCATTTGTATTTAATTGGAAGAATAAAAAGCAAAAGTCAGTGTGTGTCATTATATATACTTCTAAACTTTTTCTAAATTCGTTTATGATAGTTATCTCATACTCAAACAAATGTACGACTCTTCTAAACTTCTTTTTTTTTTTTTTTTTTTTTTTTGAAGAATTCAATTGCAGACTTTGAATAACTTTTCATGTGTGATATAACGAGGCTTAGTAGCAGAGCATATAGTATTTGATTACGCTAAAGGCCACCATGCTTAACATAAACAAGGTTACACAGTTCTGGGTTCATTTCTCTTCATGATTTACAAACACCATGCTACTATATATATCACATGATTTACAAAATATATTTTTTAACGATATATATTTTTTATCTAGAAATACTAATTACTACTTTCCAATAATTGAGATGGCTTGAATTACATGAAGAGTGAAGCAGACTATATCATCTGAGATGGGCGGCAATGAAGACTGTTATCATTGAAGCCATATCATAATTCTAAGGTAACAACAAATAATTGTGATAAAACTTGAATGCATTGATTGATTGATTGATTGATTAATCACAAAACTGTTGCAGCAAGTAGCAAAAACCCATTAACTGTATATAACAACTGCCCATAAGCAGACTATCATCTGAGTTAGCAGGAAATGTGTGTTTGTTTGGAGTCTCGATCTAGTTTAATTTTTTAAATTTTTAGGGAGCTCATCTAAACGTCGTTGTATTGAGGTTTTTTTTTTTTTTTTTTTCTTTTTCTTTTTCTTTTTTTTTTTCCTCAATTTTTGTTTTCTTTGACCGTAAACAAATAATAATAATTGTGCGAATGTTGTCACCCATAAATATGATAAACACACCCATATTTATAAGTATACTCATGTATAAAATTTAAAATTAAATCATTACTATAAACACCCATCCAATAATAGCCTTATTTAAATGAATGTATTCCTTTTAATACATTTTATTTATAAGGATCAGGATCATCTCCTAAGCTAAGCTCTACCTAAGCTTTTGAGGATCTTATTACATGTGGCAATTGAAAAAATTCCAACACATTGCCGTTTCAAATATCTTTTATTTTATTTTTTATTTTTCTGTACCTTCTCACTTCTCGGTAAGATAATTTATTTATTTTTTAACTTAAAAACAGCCATTTTTTAGCTCTTCCTTGCTCTGTATGTAGCTTGTTGTCATCATATCTATAATAAATAAATAAATAAATAAGGTGTAATGAATGAATAAATCAGGATTCTTCATATGATCAGTGGCCATGGTGTTCTTCCTCATATTCAAGATCTTCAAATTTCAGATGTTGTTGAGCACAATATCAACAATTTCGCTCCACACATCGAAGCCCCTGAATGAAATCATACGCGATTCCAACTTTGATTGTCAAAATCGCCGATTCCAATTCCTGCTTTGATTGTCGAAATTTACTCACCATTCTCGAAAGTTTCATCATTCAACGGATGTGGGGTGTGTGTGTGTGTGTGTGTGTGTGTGTTTTTGGGTATGCAGATCTCTCTGGTTTGCAGAGAATTAGATACTTAGGTTGTGGTGGATTTTATTGCCTCTTCAGTCTCCTCCTTTGTCTGATATCGGAATCGGTAATCAGTGAGATTATTGATTTAGTTCATCAGTTATTGCTTAGGGTCTCAGATCTAGATTGACAATAAAAAAACAAAAAAACAAAAAAACAAAAAACAAAAAACAAATAACAAATGGATTGGAAAACTGAGAAGACCGGAAGAAAGCGTGGTAAGGAAAGAGAAATATTAGAAATATTTTGGCAGTTGAAACTTGAAACTATTGAGATTTTTTTTTTCAAGTGAAAAATTAAATAAATGAATCCAGACCTTTCATTCTTTTAATTGCCACATGTAACAAGATCCTCAAAAGCTCAAATAGAGCTTAGCTTAGGAGAGGATCTTAATCCTATTTATAAACCCTCTTAAGTTATTAACACATCCAATTTCATAAATGATAAATTTTTTAAATTCTTCGGGCTTGAAAAAACAAATAAAAACAAAATTAATCTTTGGATATAATACAAGCTAGGAAGCACGGATACTTCATTTGGTGGAGGTAACTCGTATCGAACTCGTATCCAGTTCCGATACTTCCCGGATACTTCAGGATACGTATCCGATACACCAAATGGCGTATCCGTTGACTTTTTCACAAGTTTGACTGGAGGATACTTAGAGGATACTTGAGGGATACTTGGAGGATACTTAGGGGATACTTCGAGGATACGTTTGGGGCAATATTATAATTATTTTAGTATAAAACGGGGTTAAATTATAATTTCAAAATTTTAGGGGTCAAAATGAAACTGTAAAGAAATTTTGGCTTTAATTCCATTGACATGGAGAATAACGGGATACTTGAGATTACAAACATTTCACTTGATGAACCAGAGTTAGATGCCGAATTATTTAGATCCTTTAACAATGTGAATAATGATAATTAAGTTAATTAGGAATTTAGTATCTATTTGATGAGTTTATTTTATGTATTATTAGGATTTTGTAATATACTATAACTTATGTGATGTATGTTTTATTTGGATTTTCAATTTTGTAATATGTTACGACTTAATTTGGATATTATAATATGTTAAATTGTTATGGCTTAAGTTGTTATATGACATGTTTTATTTGGATGATTGGATATGAATATGTTTTGATTTTTGAATGAATTATTAAATATCTTTTTATATATTATTATTAAAAAAATATATAGATATATATTATTTTAATTGACGTATCCTGCCGTATCCGTATCCTAGTTTTTAGAGATTTACCGTATCCCCGTATCGTGCCGTATCCGTATCCCGTATCCGTATCCGTATCCGTATCCGTGCTTCCTTGAATACAAGGCTTGATGTTGTAAATGCATTAGAACTCAGTAAGAAAACAAAACAAAACAATAAAACCAAAAAAAAAAAGTAAAAGAAAAACATAATAAAAAAATTGCAATGAAAAGAGGAGTTCTCTTAAAAAAAATAGAATTCTTCTAAGTTTTTAGATTAAAAAAAATATATAAAATCAAAAAGTTCACATCAATTTTAAACAATCAAAAAAATCTTCTCGTCATCATTTTCAAAAATCTCAAGATATTCATATATATCTATTGGATCATCTCTTGCGTATCATGCTATTCAGCAAGCAAAACTCAGGATATGGCATAGTTCTAATTATTTTTAAACTAGGATTTAACATCAAAATTAGGGTTTATCATAAGTTTTTTTTTTTTTTTTTTTTTTTTTTTTTTTTTTTTAATAAAGAGATATATAGTCTAAGATATGTGTATAATTAATGGGTGTAGATAATATTTGGTTTATTTTTAATTAAACTAATTTGTCTCTATTGGTAAATTTCTATTGATATATTTTTGTAATTAAATTTTTTTTATTAAAATATAGGTGTGCTTATCATATTTATAGGTGGCAATATCGTCACCCTAGCTAATAATAATAAAGATTATACAGTTTATGTTAAACCAATTTTAACTTGTGACACATATGCTCTTTTATAAATGCATCCAAATCTCAATTATTGGATTAAGAGCACATAAATGGTTGAAACGTTGAAATTACAAATTTAAATTGATTTAGTTTGACCTTAATAATAATGATAATAATAATAATAATTTTTAAGAAATTAAATTTAGATTTGTTGAGGCTCCTAACGGTAGTATAAAAACCAATGAAATGATGCCACGTCATTGAATAGATATAGTACTTTGATGAGGAGAGGGGCCAAACGACATCGTTTGTGAATAACCTTTTTTCTTAATGATGTAGTAAAAATGTTACTTTCAATTTAAATCAAATTTCGTTCACTGGGATCGGTGATTCAATAGGTTGAAAACTAATTAGCCTAGGAAAAATCTACTCTAAGTGCGTGAAAAATAAATTGCATAGTGCTTTGGGGTTTGGAAAATGATTTGGTTGCTTGAAAATGCTTAAAAATGTAAACTTGTAACATAAAAATGCAAACTTGAAACTAAAGATGCAAACTTGAGAAATAAAAATGTAATCTTGCAACTAAAAACTAAACTAAACACAACAATGAACACACAAAAAGTGAAATGATATGGAGAAAGCACTAGGGAATCAATGCAACCTTCTTAGACCACTCAATGTTCTCACTTAGTCTCATTAGGCACTTCAATCCAATTTTAGGGTTGTTTTAAGATAAATCCATTAAGCACTAGGTTTTTCCATTACCCACACATGGTCATGTAATAGGCAATGGTCAATCCCTCCAATTATCCTTAAAACTCTAGCCAAGTTAGTCTAGCATGGTCATGCATAAACCAACACTCTTAATTACTAAGTTTGTGAGAGAATTAGATGGGATGGTCACCCACATCTACTCTCAACACCTTAAATAAACCAATTCTCAAACCCATATCCTTTGTGGTCACAATAAAACATGAGGAGAGAAATTAGAGCAATTGATTCAATAATTGAGACTAAAATCGAATTGAATTAGAGAATAGACTAATTAATTACATAGAGTAGTCTAATGTGGTTACATTAATCCCCTAGCTAAGAAATTAGTTACACATCAAAGGAAAAAGAAAGAAGAAAACAAGAGAGTAGAGAAAACCCATGTGACTTGAGAGCTCCCTCTTGAGACTCCTATTCTTCTTGCTTGCAAAACTTCTAAAGATGGATGAAAAATGGTTATGTGGAAGGGAATATGTGAAGGTTATGGTGGGAAAATGTAAAAAGGTGGGATCTTGGGTGATTTTTGTATGTATGGAGGTGATGTAGGAGTGTGGAAAGATTTTGGGTGTGGAGAGGTAATTCCTAGATCTAGGGTTTAGAAATGTGATGGGTGTTGTAGAAGGCGTGAAAAAGGTGTGAAATCTGATGTGTGTCTATTGAGAACAAAGAAAACGTGATATATATATATGGCTACCCAAAAATCAGGTCCGAAATTCGTCCTTGGGTTGAGTTGGCACGGCAAAGTCGCTACCACGTTGGCTATGCGTGGCGACCAGCATGATAGCGAACATCTCTGCCCCTTTTGCACAAAAAGGTCGCTAGCAAGTTGGCTATGCGTGGCGACCAGGTAGGTGGCAAACATCACTGCCCTTCTGAGCTGAAAAAGGGTCGCTAGAAGATTGGCTACTGATGGCGACCTTGGTAGTGACCAAACCTAGAATTTCTCAACCTCGCACACCGTTACGGAAATGGGCATAACTCCTTCTAGAAACATCAAAATTGCAATCCGAAAAGTGCGCTAGAAACTAGATTTCCGGGGCTTTCAATCCAAAGGTAGTAGGACATAGAATTCAATCGGAGCTAAGAGATATAGGCCCCAAAACCTGGATGTTCTGCACTGGTTGAAAATCAATTTTCCATTGTTCTTCCAATTTGCTCATTTTCTCCATCTTTTGACTTCTTTTCTTCCAAAATAAGATTTAACATCACTTAAATGGAATGGACCTACACATGTTCAACAAAACACATTAAACCACCTAATACACTCGAAAACAATCTAAAGGACATGATACTGAAGGCCAAAATGTAATATAGTTTTGGCACGATACTTAACTCTGTTATTAACGGTTTGTTCATTTTCTCGAGAACCTAAATGAAATTGTTTTACGTAGAAATAGAATGTACTCGGCGATAGTCAACTCACAGCTCTGAGGAGATCCACCGGCGACTGGAAATCTATCTATGATTAAATTTGAAGCTCGACGCGAAGGAATTGTTGTCTCTTCGATCGTTGGTTGATTCTGTTATGAACTCGATTGAAAGTTGTACTGATTTTGGTTCTTTGTATGAGGTTTGGTTGATTAATTTCGTCGTGTCTACTTTTTGAAACCAAGTTTGAAACTTTTCATCTATTGTATTTTATTGTTGTGCTGGAAATATTTGTGTTTGGTATTAGAAAATTAGAACTTTTGAGTTCAATTACAGATTTTGAATTGGTATTGAAAAGAAAAAATGGAGGTTTGGAAGTGACATTAGGTGGAATTGGAGATCCAAATCTTTAGTTATTTCGAAAGATTAATCAAAAAATTCAAGTAAGATTGTGCCCTTGAGAGATTTTGATTATAGATTAGATGAGTTAATGATTTCCATAAGTGAATTTATTGGATTCCCATTTGTCTACTAAATTTTCTTTTATTCTATTTGGTGATCGCATAATCAATATGATGTTTGTTCTACTATTTCTTTTACATGATTCTATTGATAGATCCGAAAGTTCGATGCAAGAAAAAGGCTGTGGTTCTCTTTTTGAAGATGATCATTTCATGTGCATTGCAAACAAGTGGGATTTAAGTTGTGTTAAGAATTTCATTAATGGAAGTTAATGCCTCCAATGTTAGATTTTTCTGTCATTCTTTTCAATATATATATATATATTTTTTTTTAACCGCTGGACTTTATTAGGCCACAAAGGCAGCAAAAGCAACAAGACCAGAGGCTACAAACAAGTGCCAAGGCACAAGCCACACCCAAAGCAAAAGAGAAGGAGAAAACCAACAGAACAGGACACAGCAGCCACAAAACAAACCCAGAAAACACCAAAACACCAGGCTGCAGGGGCCACAAAACCCACCCAACAAAACAACATCAATCGACCTCCCACACTAACAAATCCCCATCTGCAGTGGCTCATTTCTTCGCTAGGGAGTCAGCAAAGCAATTAGAAGACCTAGGCTTAAACAAGATTTCCGTATCACCTAGGAAATTCAGCATAGATCGAATGTCGTAAATGAAGTTCACATGCTTTAGACTCCCAAAACCAGCGCCGTTTACCCAAGACACATCCACTTTCGATTCGTTGATGATGGTTATCTTTTTTCCAAACAGACCCGCCGAATTAGCACACAGCACACACGCCTGATGTATCGCTATTATCTCAGCGGTAACAGCGTCCGCAGTGCCAATGTTTCTAGAGAAAGATCCAAAAATTTTACCGTTGTGGTCGCGCAAAACGCTACCAATACCTGCGATCCCCGAATTTCCTTTAGCCGAACCGTCTACATTAAAAAACAAAACGCCAACAGGGGGAGGAGTCCAGCTAACATTCCTAACCACTTTTGAAGGCTTCAAAACAGAGCATCTTTCAGTTATGTTAAGGAGCAAATCTGAAATCGAGTCCGAGGAACCTTCCGCATGGTGTTTAAACCACCACACAACTCTTATTTTTATCATGTCGACTGCTTGAGAAATCCCTTGCTCAGAATTTTTGAAGACCACTTGGTTCCTAGCCTCCCACATTGTCCAAACAATCGCCAAGAAAAGGGTGTTCCAGGCTCTCCCTTGAGTGCCTTTCAGACACAATCCAAACCAGCCCAGCGCCCACTCCACCATGGTTCTATTGCTGCACCATTTCACCCCCCACCAAGACATGTATTGGCTCCAAACATCATTCACCCACTTACAGTGAAGGAACAAATGGTCCACAGTCTCTTCGGCACACTTACACATCGGGCATTCCTGAGACAAATTAGGACAGAACCCAAACTTGCTCATCACCTATCTGACCATAATCCTCCCCCTAAGCAGCTACCAGGTAAACACTTCCACCTTGAAATGGCTGATTCCTTGCCACACAAGAGAAGCATCAACGTTTGACGCCTTCAAACCTGACTCCTACAGGCATCTGCGGAAAGAGCACACCGAGAACATACCTTTCGGGCTGTAGGACCAAGCAATCGCATCCTTGAGAAGCTTCCGAGGTTTGAATTGATCAAGCTTATAAACAAACACATCCCATTGATCCTTTTCCCAATCAAACAAAAGTCTCCTCATAGGCACTTCCCACACCCAAACCTTATCATGCCAAGAACCAAACTCATGTATCGGACCTGACGTTTTCACAGAAAGAGAAAAAATTATGGGAAATTCATTCTTTAGAGGCGTTTCTTGTCTTCCCAACTATATCCAGAACTCCACCCTTCTACCATCACCAACAACAAAGTTCATACATTTCCTAAGAATACTGTTAGACACAGATCCAGTGGCAAAGAGGCTATTGACAGCCTGCACAAAATGGGAGGCAGGGACCGAACTTGTTCCTCTCCAATCCCATACCAGAGCATCATTTCTTATACCATATTTCGCACATATAACCCTCCTCCAAAGACTAGAGTCCTCATTACCGAATCTCCACACCCATTTCGCCAAAAAGCTTGAGTTTTTATCCTTCATTCTCCCAATTCCCAAACCCCCATTTTTCTTACTTTTACACACCGAAACCCAGTCCACAGCATGGACCTTCTTCTTGAAGATATCGTCTCCCCAGAAGAAAGACCGTTGGATTTTTTCCATTCTATTAGCAACACCAATAGGCATGTTGAACACGGAAAGATAGTAATTAGGGATGCTAGATAAGACGGTTTTGATGAGTACCAAACGACCCCCTTTGCTGAGGAATTTTTTCTTCCATGGTACAAGCCTACTTTCAACCCGACTCACTAGGTTCTCCCAAAAAGATTTGGATCGAGGTCTTGCACCAAGAGGATATCCCAGATACGAAATCAGAAAACTAGCACTCTTACAACCAAAGGCTACTGCCCAATCAACATTAGGCATCCCATAATTCCCAACCTTCACCACACACGACTTATGGAAATTAATCTGGAGGCCTGAAACCAACTCGAAACATCTAAGAATTCTTCTAGCGTTGCTAATGTAATCCAAACAAGGTTTCAGGAAGAGGATTGTATCATCAGCAAATTGCAAATGAGTCAAGTGAACCACATTATCTCCAAAAACCGCGCAACTTAACAATCCCAAAGCCATAGCTCTTTTAAGAAAGTAACTAAGGCCTTCACTCACAATATTATATAAGAAAGGGGACAGGTGGTCACCCTGCCTGAGACCCCTCTCTATCCCAAACTGAGAGGTTGGATTGCCATTCACAAGAATCGAAATCGAAGGAGTTAGGATGCAACAGTTCATCTACATTCTCCACCTATCTCCAAACCCTATATTCTTCATCATCGTATCTAAAAACTGGTGATCAACACTGTCATAAACTTTCTTAAAATCAAGCTTGATCACCAGACCCCCTTCAGCATATTTTTTCCACGAATGAATTACCTCTTCCGCAATGACAAAACTGTCTGTAATCTGGCGGCCACTAACAAACGCCATCTGGGACTCACCAATGACGGAATCATAACTAATTTCAACCTATTAGCCAGAACCTTAGAAAGAACTTTGTATAGTGATCCCACTAAACTGATTGGTCTAAAATCCTTCACCAATTCTAGATTCCCACATTTTGAAATGAGGGCAATAAAAGTGTTGTTCATAATTTTTACAATTGAACCTCATTATAAAACTTGTTCATAAACTTCCAAAAGTCATCCTGAATCACCTCCCAATTGGCTTTTATAAAGTTTAGATTCATACCGTCATGACCTGGAGCCTTATTTCCGTCGCATCCGCACACAGCCTCCCAAATTTCCTCTTTACTAAAGGGCTTTTCCAGCCTACCTTTTTCCTGGTCCGACAGCCTCCTCATATCCAACACACTCATTTTCGGGGGATGCTCCATCCGTTTCTTGAAGTGGTTCCTGAAAAACTCAGCTATCCCTTCTTTGACCTCACAAGGACTCGAGACATTCCTTCCTTCAATCACAATTTTCCCCCAAAAAGTTCATCCTTTTCCTTCCGTTTTCTAAGCAATGGAAAAACTTTGTATTTTTGTCGCCTTCCTTCAGCCATTGAACTCTAGATTTCTAACTCCATTTCAGCTCTTCCTTCCTCATGCCTTCCCACATATCTCCCAAAATTTTCCACCTTTCCCCTCTCAACCCCTCGGTCCACCTTTCCAAAATAGCTTTCTTATCCACCTCCAACAGCCGCCTTTCAAACTCTTTTAAAGAAAACACATCTCTGTTCCTAACAAGCAGGAACCTCCTAATAGATCCTTTTGTGGCCCTTAATTTGGCCGCCAGGATGAACCCACTTGACCCCTTTGCACTGCACCCTTTCCACCCCTCCTTAGCTTCCTTCATAAGATCTCCATCCTCCAACTAGCTGTTATAGAATCTGAATGGGGTCGGACCCCAGTCATTTTTCGGTTCACCCAGAGAAATAGCATTGTGGTAAGACACACTCCTTGGAAAGGATGTCTGCAATAAATTAGGAAACCAAGCAAAAAAATCCAGGGAAAGTAAAAACCTGTCCAGGCGAGCCCAAGCAGCCTCCTCCCTATTATTGGACCATGTAAAACTAGCTCCACGGAGGGGAAGGTCCACAACTCTTGCCTTGAGGATAAAAGTATTGAAATTTCTTATGGATCCCAAGTTACAAACGCTGCCTCTTATTTCCAAAGGGTTTAGCATAGTGTTAAAATCCCCTCCAATACACCACGGGAAAGGGAGCGAAAGTTGAGCTTGAATAATGAAATCCCACAGCTCCTTGCGTTCATTCTCAGTGTTAGCCGTATAAACGTTACAAAGGACCATGAATTTGTTCAATTGTAAGTGTTCTCCAGCTATAATAATACACCTCTGATTGTTAATACTAGCTTTAATAGAAAAATGGTTCTCATTCCATAAAGTAATCACTCCTCTAGCCGTCCCTACAGCCTCTATTCCTATCCCTTTAGACAACCAACCTCCTCCCAAAGAATTCACAATTGAGTTATCAAAAAAGCCTAATTTCGTTTCTTGAAGAAAAAGGAAAAAGGATTTATGAGATGAAACCAAATTCCTTACCACCCTTATTTTATCCTTCCTACCCAAACCTCTAACATTCCACGATATAACTATCATTAAAAGAAGAAAACCCAAACCTAAACACTCCAAACTCACCGTCTATTGTTCCGACCGAAGCGATCGTTGTCCTCCTTTTCTATCTTTCGAATGAAATCAGCAACCTCCTTTTCTTTTCCTTTAAAATCGATTCCCAACTGGTTTCCAATTTCCATAACCATAACCACCTCTTCATCCACACGCCAGCCTTTTTTCCTGGTAACCTTCTCACCCATGTTATCCACCATTCTAATCTTCTTCCGCTGTAACTTGGAGCCCTTGAGATTAACTTCCTGATTGTCCCTTTGAGACTTCGTGGTTGAATCAGAGTCTTCCTCTCCATTCTCTCCTGTTGCTGAGATAGATTCAAAACTGTCTGCCATAACTTGGTCTTCCTCTGCTCTTGCATTATCAGCTGAAGTTCTGGTTTCTTTTACCATGGAAATCGAGCCCTCTAAATTGGACTCCTCTATCGGGCTCATCTGATTTTGAGAAGTAACTTTCTCCACTAGATTGATACTCTCCAATAAGGGAGAGTTGGATTTTCTTAGATTGGCTTAGATGAACACTTGTTCCAAATTTTCCAAGTACTCTTTGAGAGGTCCATCCAAGGATTGGGTTTTCGACACTATCTGCAGTCCTTTGTCTGCTTCTCTATCCTCCAACCCAACTCCCTTGTCCACCTTATCCAAGAACTCCTTTAAGGTTCCTTCCAAAGATGGGCTCCTAGAAAAATAAGTTTTCTGAAGCCCAATATTGGTTTCTCTGATGTCCAGTCCATCTATAACAGTTTCATCTCTCCTTAGACGGTCTGTCTTTAAGCATTCTCCCTTCTCACCCTTCCATTTCATGAATTCCAAAATCAGCCCTTCCTCTTCTTCTGATGTCGTGTTGTCAGACTCCCCACTTTTTCCTTTTTGATCTTGGTTTTCACGAATGAGCAGTTTACCAAACCCTTTTCTCTTAGCTGGAAGCCTTGGTTTAGGGACCCAAACCTTTTTCCCTTTTTCATTATTGCCTCTCCTAGGAATAATTGGAGATCTAATTTCTTCCTCTGACGCCTTAGACATGGGTTGGTCAGCCATCCTTTCCCTCTTACTTGCTGCTTTCCCACCTTTTCTCTAACGCCTTTTGAACCACCCTCTAGCCTCTTCTTGAAACTCGCAATCTCCTGTCCTAGACTGGTTTGACAGGCCTATTTTCTCCTCTACTGCCTCCCTATCATCTTCCTCACTCCAAACGTTCACACCAGGAGTGTAAGGATTCCCAGTTTTTGATTGGCTTAATTCGTGGTCAAACCACATATTGGGGTTGTTTGTAAATGGTAGCTTAGGTGATAGGTGATCATGCTCAATGGCCCTATTCAAGACCTCAAGAATGGCAAGCACTCCAAAGGTATATCTCTAGTGCTTATTTTCTTATTGAAGAGATTTAGTTGCACACACTCACTAGTAATGTTTGCATATATATGCTTTACTTTTGTGTGCATTCTCTTCAAATGTCACATTTATACACTTGCACTTTTTGTTGTATCTTGTTGTGTGCTTTTTGTGTCTTGTAATTCGTTTCCCGAATATGTTCGGAAACATCCGTGCTTGCACGATAATGTGCTTGGTTTTGCGTGAAAATCGCCTTCGAAGAATGCCCTTGGCTTCTCCTTTGGTTTCACCTTCAGTGGTGAAACGACGGTTTGATCGGCGACCATGATCGCCGAATGAAACCGCAGTTTGATTCTAGAGAGCTCTGGATTGGATCTGCGGTTACGATCGGCGGCCAGACCGCCGAATCGAAACCGTCGAATAGACCTGATGCATTTATTATCTCGGTCTCTGTTCAGCGGTTTTGAAACAGCCGAATGAAACCGTCGGTCTAGATATTTTAGGTTGGTTTATTTTTGGGTTCTGATCGGCGGTTTCCCAAACCACCGAATCTGGTCGCCGATTGATCCCCTGCTTCTCGGGTTCAATTCAGCGGTTCAATTCTACGGCCACGACGGCAGAATGAAACCGCCAAACGGTGATTTCAAGGGCAGTTTCATCTTTTCACATGCCCTGTTCTCTTTGTCTATAAATATCACACTTTCTTATTTCTCTGAACAAGTTCTTGACTCTTAAGAACCCTAAACTTAAAAGAGAGATTTTTGAGAGATATTTCATAGAGAACTTCTTTTCTAAACACTCAAACCATATACATGTGCATCAAAGATCATCTAAGCATTTTCTAGCATAGTTAGTTTGCTTATTTGAATGGGTCTTGGTCATCACACTTCCCTTGGTATGTTCTTCACTTTTATCCATTGATATTTAGTGTTTTATTTATCAAGGCATCTCTTTTATTATTTGAATGTTCTTAGATTAATATCTTATATTCAAAATAGTGATTGTTTGTGATGACATGATTGAGTGTTGTATTGTGATAGCTATCTAGGTTTTTATAATCTATTTTTAGCTAAGCTATTTGACATGTCATTTAGCTATTGATATCTAGGATTATTTTTATTGACATATTATCATCCTAGATAAGCATATAGGGTTGCCTAGCTCTTATTGCATGTATTGAGTATTTTTATATATTCACACATAGGTTGTATTATCTCTTCATTGAGGATTTAAGTCTTGTTGGCTAAGGTTGCTTAGGCCACAAGAAAAATGGACTAAAGCCACTTTTAAAGGCCCACGTGGTAGAAGTGGGGGGTTATAGACCGGAGTGTTAGACGAGGTCTACATAGGTTGTAAACTCCATTTCAATTAGTGGATTTCGAGGTTCGAGTGTGGCGCACTATACAGCCCATGGTTTTTTCCCAGTGGTTGGGTTTTCCACGTATACATCAAGTGTTATTTAATTTCCGCACCATATTACATTTGTTGTATTTATATTGACTATTAGGGGCATTTTCGTAATATTGACCTTAAACGAAAATTGTGTAAAATTAGTTAAAATCTATTCACCCCCCCTCTAGATTAATATATTGAACACACCGTACATAATTTGTGTACTTTCAAGGAGGTTTCTGCAAAGCTTCAGAATTATCCTTCTTCAATCTCAAATACCTTTTGATCCATTGCCCATCCAGCTCTGCTGATTCTTCCTTGACCATTACTAAAAACGATCATTTCCCCACATCCACTCTGACCTTGGTGGACACCATCTCTTCCTGACTTACCAGCACCAGGATTCTACCTTTGTCTAACCTACTTCTAAGAACAGTAGCTTCATCCACCACAAGTGGTTCACCTATCACCCAGCCTAATTTCACAAAGAAATCAGAGCTCCATTAACACAAAGGAATCCCCACACATGAAATCCATGTTGAGAAACCGGAGTATCCGACCAGTTCTGCATTGAAACGAAACAATTGTCCCAAAAAAATATATTATTAATGAAACCTTCCTTGTCAAGCTTTGATTCAAAGCACCATAAAACACTCTTAGATCCCACAAAATGTGAAGTAAAATTGAATCCTCTGCTCTTTAGCCTGTCATTAACACACTCCACATTTGAGAAAGCCTTAAGCTCACCCATTGCACATTTTCTTAACCAGTGTTCCTCTCTCTGATGACTATTACAGAACATGGTTAATTCCTTCATATTACCGCGTTATTTCTCCCTTAGGCCAAACTCCTTTCTGAACTGTTCTCCCTTCATACCCCTGTCCTCTTTCAAGATCTCCGCAAAGGTCTTGGTGTCATTGTGTGTTAGCTCTTTACGCACAACACTATGACCCTTCTCCCTACCATATGTTTCTACCTGTTGTTTGGAACCTTCAACTAATCTCCTTTTGTTCCATCCATAAGCTGCCACCTTAGCCACAATTGGCCATCCATACACATGCATCCCATTAATCAATCTGGCCACCTTTGTTGCTTCTTCCATTGTTTCAAACCGGATGAAAGCAAACAAACTTCTCCTTGCACTATTTCTTGGCGATAAATTCACGTCTCTAACCCTCCCAAAAGGTTTAAAGATACTCCACATTCCCGCTTGATCCATGACTGGGTTAAGATTATCTATGTGAACTGAGACAAGCTTACTTTTGAAATCTTCATCATGACCACTTTCCTTCCCACCAAAAGAGCCAGAGCCTCTCTCTCTAAAATTCTCTCTCCTCATCTTCTCTTTTCTTTTCAATATAATTACGTGTCAAGAACTAGCTGATAAGAGTAATTTAAGGGAGAAGAGAAGAAGAAGGATCAAGATAGATTTAGGTTAAATATTCCATGCTCTTTATTAATCAACTCAACCCATATATAGGCTGTGAATAAACAACTCGACTAAAAAGATAAATACGAAAGCTAAAAAGAAGGAAAATAGCTAGGCATCAGTTGTATAGCAACTCAATGTCCGCCTCAAACCACCTACTAATTTATTCCACTAACTTAATCCAATTCAAACACAAACTCCTAGCTAATGACCTGCATGGCTAAGTTGGTAAATATCATTCCATCCTCCCTAAATTATCCTTGTCCACAAGGATAAATTCCGAATAAGTCTACCGGGAGTTTCAATTCGTTGGATTCGCCACAATTAAGAGGGTCTCCAAATTTGGTTGGTTGTATGTGCTTGAAATCAACATATTGTTCATCTTTGAAAATCCATCCCTGCGAGTCATCACCGCCGAAAGTAGGGAAGGATAACTTCAGATGCGTGTTATTGCGGTCAATCATAGTGCGAAGGGTCAGGGAGGTTGATTGTGTGGTAAGGGGAATATGTGACTCCTAAAAACAATCCACAAAATGTGAATTGCTTTTATATAAGATTTTCTCAAATACATAGTCATCAAATATCGATGGTTTATCAAAATCGATAAAAACCTCCGCCGAGACATATGTATCATCGAAAAACACCGGAAGATAGGTGGTTAATTGTGTTTGAGAAAATGATAGAGATTGGAGTTCATCCCGAATGGTTTGGAGAGTATTTTGGATTGGGACGAAGGTGGACTCATGACGAGTTAGGACTTCATAAACCCCGTTACGAAAATGTGTGTCCATGGGACCGAAACGCTCTGATACCACTGATAAGAGTAATTTAAGGGAGAAGAGAAGAAGAAGGATCAAGATAGATTTAGGTTAAATATTTCATGCTCTTTATTAATCAACTCAACTCATATATAACCTGTGAATAAACAACTCGACTAAAAAGATAAATACGAAAGCTAAAAAGAAGGAAAATAGCTAGGCATCAGTTGTATAGCAACTCAATGTCCGCCTCAAACCACCTACTAATTTATTCCACTAACTTAATCCAATTCAAACACAAACTGCTAGCTAATGACCTGCATGGCTAAGTTGGTGCATATCACTAGCTTATCCTGTGATCTGAACAGGGAATTCGTGAAATAACCTACTGCTTGATGGCTTCAATCAAAATGTAACCATTTATAACCATGAGAGGTAAGTAAATTTTTGATAAATGCACAAACACATACTGCTGCATATAAAACTGAACACACTGATTTGAAGGAAGAATATTTCATGGGTAAAATATCCATGTTGATTATCTTCCTAATAAAAAATTATGTTTTGATTGTGTATGATAGCTATAAGCCATGTCAATATCAACCTTGGTCTTGGATGAATTTCAATCATGTCAGATAATATCATTGAAAATATCTTAATTCATTAAATATTGGTTAATTTTAGATTTATTCTCTATTAGGAAGGATCAGTGTGAACATTCCCCACAAAAATATACTTCAAAATATATGTTTCCAATAATACACTAGGATGCAATGGTTGAGAACTCGTTCATCGTAATCATTTGACCCAGTTCAAAGGACAAGAAAACTGAACATTATGAACGGCTTCTAACACTAACACGTTGGGCAGCTTATCGTTAACTTATTTATATTATATTGCTACTTGACATAAACTCTTTCATTAGGAAATACTCCTACCGATGCAAGATATGTTTTTGCACAGCATGAGGCTGGGCATTTTCTTGTTGGTTACTTGCTTGGGGTTGTTCCAAAAGGTTATATGGTAGCAAGCATAGAAGCCCTGAGGCAGGGGAAGTTCACTGCTGCAGCAAGAGTAGAGTTTATGGGTTTCGAGTTCCTTAAAGAAGTGAACTGTTTTCTTTCACTGTGTTTTGTTCAACAGCTTTGGAACGTCTTCGCAAAGTTGTGACTGCAGATTTGAACCTAAGTGTTTGGACAGTCCAAGGATATTAAAGAAAGATACCGGTCAACGAGGTGATAGGGTAAAACACCTCCTCTCTGTTCCGGCATTGATAAAAAAGCTGCTGCAAGTTTACTTATATAGCACAAGCTTTTCTTGTTGGTTTTTTCAGTTTGGGTTTGCATGTGCTAATTCACAACATTGTTTTTGATCAAGTACTGCTTTAGCTAATTTACAAATCGTAAGGGTTGTTACTTTTTTAGAGAGGCAAGCTAACAAAAGTATTAGGAATTTGAAATAAAAAGTGGTTGCATGCTGCATTCCCAAAACTATGTTTATGGCTTAGACAATATTTACTATGAAATTTGATGCTAAAAGTTCTGAATCAGGCGTTAGAATCACATTCGTTGCTAAATATGTTACGGACCAAAATCTGTTTTCCATCATTACATTAAGTTATATTCACCACGGTATTATAATTCATTTGCATACAAGTATTTTCTTTGAAAATTGAGGTTGAAATTTGACTCCTTTGCTTGAAAATTTCAATTCACTCTCACGTCAATCAAGATTTTTGACCCATTATACACTTCTAATTGCTTTAAAGTACCCGCAATACACAGCATAACATATGAAGAGCATCACTAACAATAAATTTTCATGTGTTATATTAGGAGGCCTAGTAGCAGAGCCTAAGATATCAACAAGGTTACGGTTCTAGGTTCACTTCTCTTCATCTTTTCAATTACCTATCTAGAGATACAAAGAACTACTCAACATACAATTTTAGTCGGTGTAAATATAACCACTCTTTATTATTTTATTGTTTTCAAAATTTTTGACTGGGCTTGCTAGGTCTGATCTCCCCCCCCCCCCCCCCCCCCGGGGTATAAGGAAATTTTTTCGATAAAAATATATAATTACAGTGAATACTAGAAGTTGGTAGCATCTCCAATGCATGCAAATATGCATTTTTAGTTTCTAAATAGTGTCACATCAGGATTTCTATTCATTATGGGCCCACTTTTAGAGAAATGCATATTCACATCTCCAATGCAATTATCTAAAGTCAAATATGTATCAATTTTATGACCAATCATAATAAAACAATTATTCCACTCTCTCTCTCATATTTTATTTTATAATTAAATGAGCTTTATTCTTATTGGTGGAAAAAGTTAAAAATCCTAGTTAACATTTCTAAAAGAGTTTCTAGAATTAGAAACCCAACTCCGTATTCTCTATTTTTTTTTTTTTTTTTTTGCCACATCATCTCCATATTCAACTTAGATAATAGCATTGGAGAGAGTTTTTTTAACTTTTTTAATATCTATCCTATGTGGCACTACATTTTCTCCAAATGCATAATAGCATTGGATATACTTATTCCTTCCCTACTAAATGGATATATACCACATATGTGATGACAAGTGTTGTTATGTTTGCTATGTAAAAATGTAATTTATTCCCTTTTTTTTTTAACTATTAAAATAAATTCAAGATTTGTGCCTTTCAAAAAAAAGAAAAATTTAGAGTTTGAGGGAGGGGCATACTGCTGGGCTGACTTCTCCTTGAGATAATTTATTCTTTAAAAAAAAATTATAATTATCATTATTATAACTATAATGCAACAGATAACCTAAAAAAGTAGCTCAAAAATCAATCAAAATGAATATTACATCATCTCATAATTTATATGGTAAAGACACTTTTTTTTATTGAACATCAGAAATTTATTGATGAAAACAGAGCCACAAAACAGAGAACAAGGCCACCAGTGGCCAACAAGAGAACGCGCAGCTACCAAAAAAAAAAAAAAAAAAAAAAAAAAAACCCCAAAAGCAAAACTAACAATCCCCACATACAAAAACGTCCCCACCCATATTCGAACCCCTTTTAGCGAGCATATCCGCTAAAGAATTCGAAGCTCTAGAATTAAAAATAACTTCCGTTTTACCGAGCTTGGAGAGGTTGCTCCGAATTTGATAAATCAGCTGGACATGATTAAGATTACCAAAACTCTTATCATTGACCCAAGACATCGCAGACTTGGAATCGCTAACAATGATAATATCTCTTCCCACAAAATTCTGATTCGAAGCACAAATTTCCACCGCCCTATGAATTGCCCAAATCTCCGCCAAGTTGGAATCTAGAATCCCCAAATGATTAGCAAAAAGGCATAGCACCCTCCCAACCGAATTCCTCAACACACCCCTAATACCGACTGGACCCGGAGACCCTCTTGCCGATCCATCAACATTGAATTTCAAAACATCTAAAGATGGAGGGATCCACTTCTCCAAACTACATTTTTTTGTCGGACCGCTTTCAAAACAACACTCTTTAATATTGAGAAGAATCGAATTTATAGGCTCATCCGTTCCCTTGCCAAAGTGTTTAAACCACCAACCGACACGAAACTTCACTGTGTCCACTGCTAGCTCGAAATCAGGCTCCTTATCTCTAAAGACCAGCCCATTTCTAATCTCCCAAACCGTCCACGCAATTGCGAAAAATAACGAACACCAAGCTCTGCCGTATATGACCTTTGGACATAATCCCAACCATCCCTCTAACCAAGCTCTAATTGTCTTGGAATGGCAACAAACCACCTGCCACCAGTTCATTCCTTTAAGCCAAATCTTCCAAGTCCAATTGCAATGTAAAAAAAAAGGTGGTCCACTTGTCGTGTTATTTTGATTGATTTTTGTACTACATTTTGGGTTGCGTAACATCAAGGCCGACCCTGAGCATAGGCCAACAAGGCGACCGCCTAGGTCTCCCGTTTTCCAAAGGCCCCAAATTTTAGGTTGAAAATAAACTTTGTGTATTCAGTTTTCAAATAAGTTTGAAGGCCCATGCACTAGTTTTTTTTTTTTTTTTTTTTTTTAAAGATTAAAAAAAAACAGCCAATATATATCTAAGCATATCAAAGTCCGGAGACCTACCTTATATATATATATATATATTTTAATGGCCCACCAAAGAAATACAATTATAATACTTAACCACATCCACAACAGATCAAATAGTGTATCAATCTATTAGACATTCGAAAAATAAAATTGAAATCAATTCTAGGGTTCTTAAAAGAAACACAATTATAATACTTAATTAGTACTTTTATTTTTAAAAACGTGAGACGGGTAGTGTTTAAGTGATACATTATTTGATGTAATTATAAAATTTTTATTTCGGTGACTCTTTATTTTCTATTTTGTTGTGTTGCAGCCTTGATTATTAGTTATTATATTGATTGTTATAGGTATTTACTATTTACTAGAGAAAAAAAAAATTAAGTAAATATATAAAGAGTATCAAGGGCCTCATTTTTATAGTCCGCCTTGGGACTCCAAAATCTCAGGACCGGCCCTGCGTAACATTATCTTATTATAATATATACTGTTATTATTTTCTTCATTAACGGGGAAAGGATACAATGGAATTTGTTGTCATCTATAAAATGGCTAAGGCCTTCTCATCCATGATGTAGGTTTATACACTAAAATATACAGATTGGGTATACAAGGCAACGAATTAAAGCTAATTTCAACTGTAAGTATATATTATATCATATACCTTATATTTTTTTTAGAAAAAATATCTCATATACCTTATATATAAAATGCTGTTAACATTCCTTATGTAGTTGATAATTCTTGATCAGTAGTTTTTCTTTTTGATTCAATATATAGTTGTTGATTTTCATATTTTCAAAAGCCGAAAACATTGAAAACGCGTCTTGTAGTAATAATTAAAAACAATACTATTAGAAAACTCCGGGTTGTGGGAGTAGTTATCTCCCGTTATGAGAGTAGATATCCGGGCCGCACATGTATTGTTTGATCTCATTAGATTCCGACAGTCCTATTATAATAGTTATTGTAATACTTTAAAAAAAAAAAAAATACTATTCTGAAAAAAAAAATGTTTGAAAAAAAAAACCTTAAATAATTGTAATTTTTTATTGATTTGTGTCTTTTTTTTTTCCCAAAAACATTGTAATAAAAAAATATTTTACTAATTTAAGAGAAAATATTTATCACCATATAATTACAAATAATTAGCATTCTTCAAACCCTGATATTGTATATATAAGCTTACATTTGCCCATTAAACCGCAAAATGTGAGGAGACTCATTCCCTTGTGTGTGAGTTACATTATGAACCGTACTTGTAATGCCTAATCTTATTTAACTCCTAACAAACCCGGACCCACAGTAATGTTAGATTTGACAATAATAATAATAATAATAATAAGCAGTTTTCGATGCATGCCCTTTTATATGTTTTAAAAGTAAAAATTGATTTCTGTATTTTTGTTTTAATTTTTTGGAAAACGCTCACCGAACAAGTATCATGTATTTTCATATAAACGAACGGCCCTTAACTTTTTATGAATTTTTCTCCGATCTTTTTATCTGAAAATTATTGTCATCTAATATATATTTATATGGGGGAATTGCACAAACATCCCCTGAGATTTGATACAATTGCACAAATATAACAGTTTTGACCATATGCACTAGGGATGGCAAAAACCCGGGTCCGGGCCGGGTATACCGGACCCGGCCGGGTACCCGGGTTTGAACAGTCCGGGTACCCGGCCGGAAAATACCCGGATTTTCGAATCCGGGTACCCGGTCCGGAAAAACCCGGCCGGGTTTCCGGGTATCCATACCCGGATTTTACCCGGGTTTTACTTTTTTTTTTTTATTATTTTTTTTTTTTTCACTTTTTCACTTTGACCTTATACCCATTTTTGCCTGTAAATCAGATTTAAACTTCTACCACCATACAAGAAAGAATGTTCACGGCTGTTCAATTAGAAGTTAAGTAATTTTTTTTTTTTTTATTTAAATAATTTAAGTAAATTGTACATAAATGAGAGTCCTTACCAGATAAGAGATTGGGTTTATTCCCTCCCCAAAGGTCAAAAGAGTTGACATCATTAACATTAATGGAGAATTAAATTTTTGAAAGTTACAAAACCAAATACCAATACAGCTAGTCTCCAATATATATATATATATATCTGACTGTGGCGTGCAGTCATAGTAATTTCTAAGTGGAACTGTCCTAAATGTGTAGGGTATAATTATGGACTATATTTCACTTGACAGAGCATAAGAGATTGTGTTGGACAGGTATTGCCCTATATTATTTGAATAGTGTTTCACTTGACAGAGCATAAAAGATTGGGTTTTAAGCTACTTTTCAAATTGATAGCAATAGAACTTGGTTTCATGTATCAAAGAACAAATGTTCTATTTTTCCAACTCCAATATTTTTGCACATAGCATTACAAAAACATCAATTACATAAATGTTCTATAACAAATAATTGATAATCATTTTCATAGTTCGTGGTTATTCATCATTATCTTCATCCATCACTTCTCCTCTCAAAACTTCATCTTCAGGAACAAGACCTAACAAAAATAAATCAATTGACACAATTAAAAAGAGAACAAAATAAAACTATATTATGAGATAAATATAAGTTAAAGTGATTTTTTACCTCGTCTTTGAGCCCATATCCAGTTTTGGGTGCACATCAATGCCTCAACTGTATGTGGATGGAGTCTACTACGATGTGAACTTAAAGTTCTACCACCCGTACTAAATGCCGACTCAGAAGCAACTGTGGATACTGGAATTGCCAAAACATCTCGAGCAATCTTTGACAATATAGGATATCTACCTTTTTGCATCTTCCACCATAACAAAATATCAAATTCTTCAGACTCTGATATTTCTTCTTGCTCCAAATAAGTCTCTAGTTCGGATGTCAATTTACGTTGACGACCATGTTTCCTCTTATAAGATTCAAAGCCCTTCACATCCCACATAGAAGAAGAAGATGAACTAGATGTAAAACCAGAACCTACACCGGACTCACCAATGTCTTCACCCAAACCTCCCTTCTCTTTTGCTTGATACTCACTCACCAAATCATTACAAAGTTCAAATATCCTTTGAGTTTCAAGTTCACAATCAATCCCATACATCCGAGGAAAAAAGTAGTCTATCAAATCCATTTTATATCTAGGATCTAACACAGCCGCCACAGCTATAACCCCATGAATTTTATCCCAATATTTTTCAAACTTAGGAGTCATATTTGTTGCCATCAATCTAATTACCTCAACCTCTGAATCAAGCCAAGATTTCAATGACAATCTAATTTCACAAATCATAGGAAAGAAAAGGTTAGTTGTTGGGTATTTAGTTCCAGAAAACAAATTGGTCAACTTATAAAAGGGCTTCAAATGCTCACACATCACTTTTGCCAACTCCCACTCCGATTCACTAGGTAGATTCTTATATTGATTATCACGTTGCTGTAAACGAATAAAAACTTCTTTATACACCAAAGCAACCTCAAGCATCAAATATGTTGAATTCCACCTAGTTTTACAATCAAGTACTAACTTCTTAGGAGACTTCATTTTTAATTGACGTATGGCAGTATCCTCTAAAAGCTCTAAACGTCTACTTGACTGTGACCAATAAGTTACCGTTTCTCTAACTTTTTCAATTCCATCACCAATCACATCTAACCCATCTTTAACTATCAAATTTAAAATATGAGCGGAGCATCTCATATGAAATAATTTTCCACCCAACAACAATGAACCAGCAGAAAACTTTGGCAACAAATAATTTTTAATCATAGCATCATTGGCGGTACAATTATCTACCGTCAACGCAGACAACTTCCCATCCACATTCCAATCCAACAGACAATTCCACAATTCATCAGCAAGTGTAATCGCATTATGTGGTGAAGGCACATATATGAATCTAATTAATTCCAATGAAAAAAAATCAATTAAATTATACAATCAAATAAAGCACACCCATATGCATATTAAAAGTAAAATAAGATTATAAATAGTACCTTAGGATCCGACTACGTAACTTCCACATGTTGTCGATAAAATGTGCTGTGACAACCATATAACTTTTCTTCTGGTTACTTCTCCACATATCAGTTGTAAGCGCAATCCGACTTGTATTTTCATCCAAAATCATCATCGTTCTACTCTTCCCTACTTCATATAACTTCATAACTTCACTTTTGAATGTATTTCTACTCATACCATTGAAGTCCGGTGCTAAAAAATCCAACACATCCTTAAAGCCATCATAGTCCACAAAACTCAAGGGAAGCTCATGCATGATTATCATTTTTGTGATTTTCTGTCGTAGAATATCATTATCCACCGACCCAAAATTAGGTTTAGGCGAGGTTCCATCATCTAGTTTCTTGCCTCCAATTTTTCTAAGACAGGAAGTTACGTGGCTGAGCAAATGAGAAGTCCCCTGCTTGTGATGTCCGGCTAGAGCTTTACCACAATGATTACATATTGCCTTTACTTGCCCATTTATAATCTCTCTCTTAAAATGATTCCAAGCTTCAGAGGTTTGTTTTGGTCCTCCCGAACTACTTCTCTTAGTACTCCTCCTATTTGCTTGACTAGTTTGCCTTCCACTTTCACACTCGATGTCATCTACATCAACGAGATTAATATCACAACTTGGAGCTTGACTTTGAGTGTTGAAAGGGTTATTACTATCGAAATCCATATTTGGTTGTGATGTAGACATTTCAACCTGCAAAATATAATTAAAACTGTAACTTAAGCACAAGACTTGCAACATATACTAATATTAAAATATTCATGGTGGCTCTGTCAAAGATATATAAAATGTATGGACATTAAAACTAGTAATATACTAATATGATAATGCAATATGTGTATGGACATTAAAACTAGTAAAACATTCATTGAAACCGATTATCAGCTACCTTACAAAATCAGCTAGTAAAACTAGTAAAACATTATCAGCTACCTTACAAAATCACAAGAAACCGATTCGTCCCCAAAGAATGTTCATTCTATATATGGATTAAATGGCTGGTGCTTGATTCCTTAAAGGAAGCAGGAAGGATTCTAAATAAAAGGATACTTACAATATACAACAATTCCCTAAATAAAAGGCTAGCCAAGTGAAACTATATATCCTATGCAATGCAAGTATATATTTCCTCTAATGAAAAAAAGCTAACAAACAGATCAGAAAATCAAGTATTCTACAATTAATATATCAATCAAATTGCTAGTTTCACATTAATTTTTCTAATCACAAATGGGAATTGAAATCTTAGAAAGTGGAGGTCCTATTGTCGAATTTAGAATTGACACCTTCATTGTGTCCGTCTTTTTCAGATCCCAAAATGATATAATACAATTAGGAGAATAGTTTCTTATAAGACAAAAAATTAAAGCGTGTAAATGAGCATAAATGATTGTTCAACATAGTATAAAGTGGACAAACATATTTGATTTACGACTAATCAAGTATAGACAGTAAAAGTAAATCAGCATATCAACAACAACATATTAGAAAATAACAGAAGCAACAACAGGGGAAGCACAGCCACAAGAAACAGAGGCAACGAAACAACAAAAAAAGGAAGAGATCGAGAAGGCAAACCTGGGAAGAGGGTCGGCGGCGGAAGATAGAAGAGGGTCGACGGTCGGCGGCGGTGGAAGAGGTTCGGCGGCTGTGGAGATTTGGCAGAGTGTGAGAATCGGTGGTGGAGACTGGAGAGAATATGTTTGTTAGGGTTAGACTGGAGAGAATCGGTGGTGTTGAAAAAAAAAAAAAAAAAAAAAAAATTAAAAACCGGGTTCAAAACCGGGTACCCGGCCGGGTATCCGGGTATACCCGGACCCGGGCCGGAACACAACCGGCCCGGGTACCCGGACAACCCTTACCCGGTGCCGGGTAAGGCATGTCCGGGTTTTACCCGGGATTTCCGGCCCGGGTAAAACCGGGTACCCGGCCCGGCCGGGTAATTTGCCATCCCTAATATGCACATAAACTTCCCTCAACATTTGAAAATTATTGCACAAACATCCCCTACCGTTAGATGGATCCATTAGTCAATAGTCATGTGCTAAAAGTCTAAAATACCCCATATTTTTATTTTAAACAAAATAAAAAATTCAAAAGTAAGATAAAAAAATATTAAAAAATCTTTTAGACAATATAAATGTATCTTAAATCTGAAAGTAAAAAAAAAAAAAAAAAAAAAAAAATCATCTTCAAAAATAAAAAATTTAGTTTGTGCAATTCCCCCTTGATTTTAAATAACTTTAAAATTTAAAATTTATTTATTATTAAATTTTTTAAAATTTTTTTTTTTTTAATTTGTAAAAATGAATTTTTTTTTTCCAGCTTTCAAATTTAAGATACATTCATGTTATCTAAATTTTATTTTTATCTTATTTTTTAGTTTATTTAAAATAAAAATAAAGGGTATTTTAGACTTTTTACATTTTTGACCATTGACTAATGGATCCATCTAACGGCAGGAGATGTTTGTGCAACAATTTCAAATGTTGAGGGAAGTTTGTGTGTACATAGCCAAAATTGTCATATATGTGCAATTTTATCAAACCTCGAGAGATGTTTGTGCAATTCCCTCTATTTATATATATATATATATATACAATTTTCTATTGTCAATTTGTCCTGATATAAAATATATCAAGACAAAGAGATTTACATACTTTGACTCAAAGTGTATGTACTTATCAAAACTTCTCCATAATCTCTGGTCCACATTCTTCATCCTGTCCTGATATATTTTATATCAGGACGAACAAACAGTAGAAAGACTATATATATAGTGGTTCTCTCATAAGAGTTCCCTTATTTTAATTTCGGTAAGGACCTTGATGAAATTACATCTATTTCTATGAATTTTGATCTGAATTTTTTGTAGATGATATGTTCAATGAAATCTACCTATAAATAAAATTTGAGAATTTTTCATACATTACAACTATTTTTCTTGAATTTTCCTATATTTCACCAATTTTCTGATGCCTTCATATTTAAAAATCGGGATAAATAGTTGTACCACATATATATACTATATATAAACTAGCACCAATTTACACAAGGGTTATGATTTGTTTTATTGGTTTATATATATATATATATATACATATACACATACAAGGGACAAGATCCATAGCCCCATTTTTTATATAAGATTTGAAACACTTTTGTGTCCAATCCTAGGTTTTTGAATGGTCCATATTTAATACTCCTTAATCTTCTTTCTCTTTCTTCCATTAATGTTTTTATTTATTTCCTATTTTCTCTATCCTCTCTCCTAAATTTTAATGTTATCTTTCCTCCTTTATTTTTTATCTTTCCTTTTTTTTCCTCCCTCATTTCACTCTACTGACTTCTTTTCGAGTTGGGATCCTCTCATTGGTTCTTGTTTTTCCTTGACATTCTTCAAGTGTAATTCAAATATCAAGTTGCGTGAGAGTGAAAAAAGTGAATCAATATTTTTGACCATGTATTTTGTATTTTGCTTAGGTGTCATTGGATTATGGAAAGTCAAGGAAAATAAGCCAAGGAGAGAATCTTGATCCCTTCTTTTCTCACTATCTTAAATCTTTTTTTGTTTCCCCTTCTTCTTTCTTTATATTTCTTTAATATTTCACCCTTATCAAAATGTCAGAAAAGAAAAGGAAGGAATTGAAAGTGCTATATGCTATGATTTTGTTAATTAGTTTTTTTTTTCTTGGATTTTTTTAATATTGAACAAGTTTCATTTCTATTATAAAATAAATTTAATTGGAATATTGATTTTAGTTTATGTAAGCCTTTTTATCAATTAAATTTATCATTTAAAAATCTGAATTTATTTTCGTTATAATTAAATTTTAATATAATATTACAGAAATTTTTTATTAGAAATTTAGATAACATTATCGATTGATAAACATGTATTGTCTGTTGTTTGCTAAAAAAAAAAAAAAAAAAATGTAGTCTGTTGGGACTTCAGATGTAAAAGGAAAAAAAAAAAGATAAGAGAGGATGGAGGAAATTTAAATGAGGAGAGAGAGTGAAATGAAATATTAAAATTTAGGTGAGAAAAAAATACAAATATTAATAGAAAATAGGAAAGTGAATTAATGACCATTAAATCTGGACCATTCAAACACCTAAGATCTAATGGACACAAAAGTGTGTCAAATCCTGTATAAAAAAATGGAGCCATGGATCCTGCCCCTATATATATAGTTAAATATTTATGCGTTGGTTTAATTGATAAAAAACCAAAGGCAAGAAAAATCTCGACAAAACAAATCAGAAAAAAAACAGCAACAAAAAACAACAACAAAGCACAACAGCCCAGAACAGAAACCAGTAGGCAACTGAACTCCCCACCACACGGCCAAGACCGCCACAAACCTCACACCTCACCTCATTCCACGAAATCACCACACAAGCTAGAACCCATCTTGGCCAAGCTATCCGCAAAAGAATTGAAGGCTTTGGAATCGTAGACAACCTCAATATGACCAAAGGCATTCAGATTTATGCGAATCTCATAAATCGAGTGAACATGAGAAATATTCCCAAAGTCGTTGCCATTCACCCACGAAACGGTAGCCTTGGAATCGCTAACCACCGTAATAAACTTGCCTCTAAGATTATGATTAGATAAACACAACTCTATTGCTTTTTCACTGCCCAAATCTCAGTAGAGTTGGAGTTTGAAATCCCCATCGAAAAGGAGAACAAGCACAGAATTTTACCAAAAGAATCTCTGAAAACCCCTCCAATTCCTGAAGGACCAGGTTTCCCTCTCGAAGAACCATCAACATTAAACTTAAGGTTGTCCCCAAGCGGAGGAATCCAATCCTCAACTCTAGAATGTTTCTGTTTTTTGAACTCGACACAAACATCTTTGAAGTTGAGTAAAAGGGACTGAATCGAATCACTCGAACCTTTACCAAGATATTTAAACCACCACACAATCCTAAGCTTAACCATGTCAGTAGCCTGCTCAACCTTCGTATTTTTCCCCTCAAACACCTCTTAGTTCCTCGACTCCCAAATGGACCAAACAATAGCAAAAAAGAGAGAACACCAAATCTTCTCCACCTTAGGCGCTGTACAAAGACCACTCCACCCTTTCATCCAATCAGACAAGGATAAATTAAAACAGCCATTTACATCCCACCAAGACATACACACCAACCATAACGATTTAGACCAATCGCGATGTATAAAGGGATGATCTATAGTCTCAATATCAACACCGCAAAGGGGGCAAAGCACATTGGGAAGGTTGTCCACACCACATCTACTCATAACCTCCTTAACCATCACCCGACATCTCCACAATTGCCAAGAGAACACTTCTATCTTCGGGGGACAAAAACCTTTCCAAAAAAACGGTGGCACCGACATAGTGAAGTCATGATTATTTTCTAAAGCTTTCCGAAAGGATCCAACTGAAAATAGCCCTTTAGAGTTAAAGTTCCAAGCTAGGGCATCCAAATACATAAAATTCACAGGAAGACAATTCAAAAAAGTTAGAAAAAGGTTCCATTGGTCTTTTTCCCAATCAAAGAGAGGTATTCTCGTCGGAATAGACCAAACCCATTTTGAGCTGTCCCAAAAACCATAGTGTTGGGCTGTCCCATTTTTATCAATTGCCAACGCAAAGCACCTAGGAAATGCCTCCTTTAGAAGTCTTCCATCCACCCTAATGTCAGACCAAAGTTTAGCTCTATCACCTCTACCCACCACTGTCCCAAAACCTTCCTCAATGACCTTAGCAGAAACTGAACCAGCTTTAAAAAGGCTGTGAACCGAAATAATAAAATCAGAGGCTAGATTGGCCGGCTGCCAATTCCAAAATAGAGAGGCTTCTGGAACCCTATATTTAGAACAAATAACCCTCCTCCACACCGACTTATCATCCTCCCAAACCTCCAAATCCATTTCGCCAACAACGCCTTATTTTTATCTAAAATTCTCCCCTATACCAAGACCACCCTTCTCCTTGGATTTACACACCTCTTCCCATCTAACCGCATGGATTTTCTTTTTGACAATCCCGTCACCCCATAGAAAACTTCTTTCAAGCTTCTCAATTCTTTGAGCCACCCCCACCAGCATCTTAAAATTGAAAGGAAATAAGTAGGGATGCTAGAAATTACCGATTTAATCAAAACAAGTCTTCCTCCTTTAGATAAGAATTTTCTCTTCCAATGAGCCAATATCTTCTCTATTTTGCCTATCAAAGTCTCCCAAAAGCTCTTACTCCCTAGTTTCCCCCCCCCCCCCCCCCCCCCCCCCCCCCCCCCCCCCCAACGGAAACCAAGATAAGAAATGGGAATGAAGCTTTCTTACATTTGAATATAGACGCCCAATAATCTGACTCCAACGCCTTACCTTTCCCCACTCTCACCACACAAGATTATGGAAATTAATATTAAGCCCCGAGGCCATCTCAAAACAACAAAGCACCCTTTTCACATTGTGATGATACTCCTCCCTAGGTTTAATGAACAAAATTGTGTCATCCGCAAATTGAAGATGAGAGACATGCATCTCACCGGACTGAACTCCTTCAATCAAGTTTAGCTCACAAGCTTTCTTAAATAAGTAGTTCAAGCTTCCGCCACGATAATGAAGAGGAAGGGGGATAGAGGATCTCCTTGCCTCAACCCCTCTCTACACCAAACTGAGGCATAGGGCTACCATTCACCAAAACCGACATTAACGGGGAAGAGATGCACTCCTTCATCCAACCTCTCCATTTACTACCAAAACCCATATCTTCCATCATGGAATCGAGAAAACCATGATCCACACTATCATATGCTTTTTCAAAATCTAGCTTCACCATTAAACCTCCCTCATTATCTTTTCTCCAAGTATGAACAATTTCCTCCGCTATAACGAAGCTATCGGAAATTTGACGATTACTAATGAACGTCATTTGGGACTCCCCAATAATATTGTCCATGGACTTCTTCAACCTATTTGCTAAAACCTTAGCAAGAATTTTATACATCGCACTCACAAGGCTAATAGGTTGATCGGACGATTTATATACCTATTTGAGGTCCCTATTCCCTATCGTTTGTTCTCATTTTCAAGCTTGTTTTTGTATATAATGGGTTTTGTGAGCCATGTGTAGGTACATATTCCCTACAATAAGGTTTTGATTTTAAAGTCAAGATTGGGAGGCGAAACCAAGCAAACAATGAATAATTGGAAGCCATGCAGAGTTGTCGCGGCCTCGCCGTTGACCCAAACCGCGGCGTGATTCATGGTCAACCACGGTAAGCAAAACCATGTTTCCGTGGTGGATCTGCCATTGAACTAGAACGCGACACTAAGACTACGGCACTGGTCAACTCTATTTTCCAAAGGTTAATGGGCTGACATTGCAAATGCCTATGCAGAACATACATATTTCGGGGTCCATATCTCCCTTTTTCATATTGAACTGGGCTTTCTATTATATATTTTCGGAAAGCCCCGGAAGTCTATTTTCTAGCGGTTTTCACCGATCACGATTCTGGGCTTTCTAGAGGGAGTTATGCCCGTTTCCGTAACAATGCATGAGGTTGGAAACAGCGGCAGAGGACTTTGTGCAGAACACCTAAATTTTGGGGGGGATATCTCCCTCCTCAGATCGAACCACATCAATCTCTACATATATTCGAAAATCCCCGAAAGTCTACTTTCCAAAGGTTTTTTCAGATTGCAATTCCGATGTTTCTAGAAAGAGTTATGCCCATTTCCGTAACGGTGCGCGAGGTTGAGAAATTCCAGGTGTGGTCGCTGCCAAGGTCGCCACCGCAATAGCCAATGTGCCAGCAACCTTTTCAACAACCAGGGGCAGTGATGTTCACCCTAAAGTGGTCGTTACCACACCAGCGACTTTGGGATCGACCTTCCGTTGTCAGGTTGGTTTTCAAGCCATTTCAGAAGGGCAAATGTGTCCTTTCACACCCAATTCATCCCCAAACTTTCCCTAACTATATAAACATCACTTTCCTCTGTTCTACACACCAAGAACACACACAGCTGCTGTACTTCATCTTCTTCACCAAATCAAGAGAGAAAGAAGCTTCCAAGCTCCAATGGAGGTTCTCCTCCATGGGAAGCTCACCACCACCACTTTCTACCCATCATCCACCACTTTTGAGAGTTGATTGCAAGGAGATAGGAGTGGTCTATGACCAATTTCAAGCTAGGGATTTATGGAGCTCTTGGAGGGATTTCTTCAAGGGTTGTCTCCTTAAAACTCATTCTCTTTGTATTTCATGTTTTCTTGATTGTGTAATCCCCACTTGGGAAATATTGTAAACCTTATTTGTGCTCAATATATGTTGGTTGTTTTTATATTCATTTGGCTTTTGATTTGCTCTTGTTCTTATTGCATAATCTCTTATCTTGATATGCATGTGTGTGGAGATTGGAGATTAGAAATTGATATGTGTTCATGGATGGGATTAGGAGTAGATTAACTTAAATGTAGGAGTAGTTATAATTAAATATCTCATTTGTGTGTGTATGTCTTTGGAAGGTCGAAATTAACTTGTATGGATGGGTATTGAGTGTTTGTGGGTTTTTGGTTGTGCCTAGGAGCACCAATCCGGGTACAACCTTAACCACTTAGCTCTAAAGAATGGATGAAACTTCTTTTATGCATGACCATGCTAGAATAGGTTTTGGCTTATGTTCATATGCTTAATGGTAGGGATTTGAGACACAATTGTTCTAGCCATGACCTTTGGGGAGCGATTCGTGTCTTGAATCCCTTAGTTAAGATTACAAGCACAATTGCTCTAGCCATGACCTTTGGGGAGTGATTTGTGTTTGTGAATCTCTTAATTGAGAGAATAGGCCCATAACTTGAATTGGATGTCCTTAAAGCCTAACAACCATTATTTGTGCACTTATGTATGGTAAACCTATTGAACCTTGTGTGATCATTATCATGCATCTCTCCAAACCACCTTTTCATTTGTCATTTTAAACACAATTCTCACCCCCTCCATATTCCTTTTATTTTATTAGCATTCCTTTCATTTACATTTCCACACACACCACACCGCAATATGCATACACCTCACACACAACATTCTCACCATTTCCGTATTCTATTTACATTGCTTTCAATAAACACTAGAACTCGATACAGTTGACGGATGACACCTCTCTGTGGACGATACCCTTGCTTGTTGCTATACTAGTCTCCAGTCACTTGCACTAACAAGGTGAACTTGAAATATAAATGTTTTGACATGTAAAACGACTCTTGTCATAGGTCTATAGTCTTTAACAGAAATCAGATTTTTCGCCTTAGGGATAAAAGCAATTAACGCTCTATTTAAGTCTCTCATAATCGCCGCATCCTTATGAAATTCATGAATAAAATTCATGAAATCAATTTTTATATCACCCCAATGAGCCTTAATAAAATCAACATTAATACTGTCTGAACCCAGTACCTTATTACCTTCACAACTTGTAATAGCATCCCACACTTCCTCCTCCAAAAAATCTTCTTCCATGGAGGAGACTTCAGCTTCCGACATTTTCATCAAGTTAGTACCATTCAAATACGGTCTAGGCCAAGCTTGCTTCTGGAAATGCTTTTTAAAGAAGCTAAAAACTTCATTCTTAAGCTGAACTGGATTCGAAATATAGCCCCCTTGAAAGACCAACTCTTCAATAGCATTTCTTCTCCTTCTTCCATTGGCCACGCAATGAAAAAACTTAGTGTTCATACCTCCCTCCCTAAGCCAATTTATCATAGATTTTTGCCTCCACGATTGCTCCTCACTTCTAAGACATTTCCATAGCTCAGATAACAACCGAATTCTTTCTGACTTAAGAATGTCCGTCCAACCGTCCACAGCAGCCTTAACGTTAAGAATACTCAACTTTTCTTCCACACTATTAGGACGAGGAATACTAGCCTTATTAGATATGTTCCAAATCTTCAACCTATTCTTAGCCGCTTTCATTTTGGAAAATAACACAAAACCCTTTGTGCCCGAGACCACACAAGAAGCCCACCCCTTCATTGCATCCTTCATCATGACCTTTTCCCCAAGCCACCAATTACAAAAACGAAAAGGAGACGGCCCCCATTTCACTCCCGAATCACCAAGCAAAATAGGATTGTGGTCTGAAAGACTACACGGCAGCCCTTTCTGCACTAAATTCGAGAACCAAAGCAAGATGGATTGCGATATGAGAAAGCGATCCAATCTTGCCCAAGCTTCACTAACTCTATTGTTGGACCAAGTGAACTTTATCCCCTACAAGGGTAAGTCCACAAGATTCGCTTGGAGAATAAAACGATTAAAGCTTCTCACCGATTCCATATCACAAACCACTCCCACTCTTTCCGATGGGTCAAGGACCGTGTTAAAGTCCCCACCTATACACCACGGATCCGTAAAATTCTGCTGCACCCCCAAAATAAAATCCCATAATTCTCTTCTCTCCTTTTCCACTGACGCCGTGTAAATTTTGCACAACACAATGTTTTTCCCACTCTTTCTTAAACAGCCCGCCAGAATAATATATCTACTGTTTGAAATACACGAATCTACCGTAAAAACATCTTCATTCCATAGGGTGATAAGACCACCAGACGCACCCTCTGCGTCAACCCCAATCCCTTTATTGAGCCAGACCCCCCCTAAGGAACTAATAATTTTGTTGTCAAAAAATTTCAGCTTAGATTCTTGAATAAACAAAACCTCTAGCTTAATTTTACTCACCAAACGTCTAACCATCCTACACTTCTCACCTTTACCAAGGCCTCTAACATTCCAAGATAATAATAACATAAAAACAAATAAACCCAAGAGAAAACAAAAGGCAAAGAACTTATCTGTTCTCCACAGCTGCCAACCGATCTTCATCCTCTTTTTCCCTTCTCGATAGGATTTCGCCTATCTCTTCCTCCTTTCCATTGAAGTCGAATCCCAGAGCAACCCTAACCTCTAAGATTTTCGTCACTTCCATCTCCAAACTCCACCCAGACCGTCTTGAACTGCACCCCTGTCTGCCACCTTCAATCCCCATTACTGTTGATATCTTCTTGGTTTCCAATCCGTTTTGTGTGCATTTCCAACTCAGAATCTTTGTGTCTAGCATTGAAATCGTGTCCAAAAGCCACTCTTTTTTCAATTAGCTTAGTCATTTCCTCTTCTAAATTCCAATAACACCTCTTCGAAGGCTCCTAACTTTCTTCCATTCCAGTATCTGAACTCCCGTATTTGAGCAATATCTAATGCAATCCCCTCCCCTATCTTTTTGTGTCATTCTTTTTTTAGAACTTTCAGGAGCCTGAGACACCCTCCCAGCTGACCCGACAAGATCTACCTCAAGAGGAACTTCAACAAAGTCATTACCTGTTATCTCTCCTTTCTGTAAGACAGATAAAGGTATGTGGATTAAGCCTTGAAGAGGAATATTGACCACTCCTCCCTCTTGATCAGCAATGGCCACCATAATCTGCCTTGGGCCTTTAGTAACTTCCTTTGGGCCCTTTACAGCTCAGTCTAGAAGAGATTGAGGATTACCAATTGGGCTTGCACTAACACCTGACCCATCAGAAGAACTGGTTGTATCAGACCTGGCTTTTGAAGTAACCATGGGTCCCTTATCCACTAATTTGAATTTTGAGCACTCCCCCCTGAACTTCCCCAAATTCAAAAATAGCCCCCCTTCCATCTCTGATTCAGTCGACGACTCCACCCTACCTCTGACAGGTCTTGTTTTTTTTTCTAAGACTATTTTCTCATTCAAAGTATGGTGATTGGATGTTCTCCTTTTTGAATTTCTGACCATGGCTCCTTTTCCTTTGTCCGGTTTCATTCCCACTACAGAATCTCTACCCAAAGTTTTGAAAAGTTGAAGATTGTCTCTACTCTTCCCACATTTTCTAGATTTAACCTGCACCCACTCTCCTGTCTTATCAGAAGAGTTGTCCTTCCAGCTGTAATTTTCTCTATCAGTCCTTTCAAACATAGGTGCTTTCTTGAAAGAAAACCCCTCTTCCTTTTATTTTTTTGATGCCATCGAATCCTGAACCCAAGTCGGAAAAGAATCCCTTGCCTAAGTAGGAAGATCAAATTTGAGATCCATGATGTTTGCAATCCAATCAAAATCTACAGATGAATTATCTTTTTCAACCACAATATTGAATGACCAATCTCTATCGATAACTTTAATCTTCTCTTTTTTTGAAAATCAGAAAATTTATTAAAGCCACCAGGGGCAGCAAGCCAACAGTCCAAAAAACAAACAACAAAGCCAAGTACAATGACCAACGCCCAACTACAACAGAGATGTCCAAAAACAAAGCTACAACAAAACAAAGAAATAACACAGCAGACCCAACCAACCAACAAAAACATCACAGCCAACAACATGGACCAACAAAGAAATAGCACAGCAGACTCAACACTACCCACAAACGCTAATAAATTCCCTTTAAATGCCACACACACAAAGAAGAATATGAAGGAAAATCATCACTCAAGCCCCCACAACATCACGTAACACCCCACACCACTCTGTCACCACCTCTACTGGAACCCAACTTTGCCAATCCATCTGCAAACGAATTCGACCCCCTATTCATAAACTTGATGGATAACCCCTCCCAGGAGTGTAAAAATGAACGAATATCGTACACCAAATCCACCAACGTAATGTTACCGAAATCCATACCATTGCACCATGACACAGCATATGACACAGCAGATAACTTTAATCTTGTTAGAGCTTAATCGATCGCCTGTAGAAGCTACCAGAATTTTATATCTATCCAATCTTCTTCTAAGAACTGAATCTTCCTCCACCATAAGAAATTCACCCATTCGATTCCCTAATTTTTTAAAGAAGGTCTCATTCCAGAGATACAAAGGAACGCCTGCAAACTTAACCCAAACTGGAAAGCCTTGGGATTCAATTGGTTTGGACCAAAAATCCATTGAAGCGAAAGTGTCATTCCAAAAGAAACTATTGTTAATGAACCCCTCACAATCTTCAACTGATTCAAAACACCACAGAATAGCTTTCCCACCCATGTATCTAGAAGTAAAGCAGTAACCTCTATCAATCAACCTTTCATTAACCTTCGAGACACTAGAAAAGTTTTTTAACACCCCAATTGCACACCTATATAACCATTTGCTATCCACATCTTTCCAGTCTAACATCATCGTCATCCATTCTTCTTTATCAGTTGCCTTCCTCTGATCACCCTTCACAACTGATGCAAACGACCATCCTCTGTTATGTTCTTTCTATTGTTTCTGTTCTACAACCATCTAGGATGTCCTTCCTTGACCGCATACGCTGATTTAAACCTTTGATCTCCTCTAGGCGCTTCCCTTCTTCTTCTATTCCACCCATATTGAGCAACTCTAGAACTGATGGGCCAGCCAAAAACATGCATACCAGTAGTTAAGTCTGCCACTATTTTTGCTTCCTCTAGCGATCCGAACCTGACAAACGCATATCCTCTTTTCCTAACACCATTGGCTGCCGAGAGATGGACATCTCTAACTCTGCCAAATGTTTTAAACATTTCCCCACAAACACATCAAATCTGCCTTCGGATGCAGATTATCCACGTAAATAGAGAAAAGATTCTCTCTAAAATCGATTCTTCTATCGGACTCCTGTGAAGCAGAGCTTTTCTCTCTACAATTCTCTCTCATCTTTTTCCCACCAACCTATTTATTATAAATGAGTTTAGAAATATAAGACAAGTAGAACAAAATTGAAATTCTTGTTTTGTGTTACATGATGGATAAAAGTGATGATCAGGGACTGACGACACGTCGTTGCGGTGTCGGTCAAAAGATTGAACATTTAAGTTCGACCTCGCTAGCGCGCGAGTCACAGGAACTAGCACAGCGGCAAGTGAGGGTATCGTTCCGCAGGGAGGTGGGATTCGCCGACCGTCACCGGTTCTAGCTATTATTACAACACTCCGAGAGAACTCGTGTGTTGCGGGTGCGGAAAAGTAAGTAATAATATAAATAAATAAATTAACTAACATAATATGTACATGGATAGGATGGAATGGAGAGATGGCATGAAATGTGGTTACACTAAGGAAATGATTCAACCGTGACAATCCTCCTAATTAAGCTCTAGACTCACTTAGTCCCTCAAATATGCAAGTATATCATAGGCTCATATCCCCTTAATTAATCTCTAATCTCTCTCGAGTCTTAGAAATCGCATCCACACAATGCATGGATTCATTAAGTACATTGGGACACCTACACAAGCTCTGTATGCCAGCCTAGTGATCTCTCAACTGTCTGATCATATACAGTGGTTATTTCGTTGGGCATGTAATGCGCAACCGCGTGGGCCATACTACAGCCAATAATTCATTCACAATGGCTAACCAAATACGGGATGGCAACCAAGTGAAAGCATTAAGAATACGAGATACCCATACAACACGTATGTTATATGCTCGTGTCCCCTTAATTAATCTCTAATCTCTCTCGATGTTTTAAAGATAACATCCATGCATAAATGCTTGGATTCATTAAGGACTGTGGGACACACACACGAGCTCTACACGCCAGCCTAGTGATCTCTCAACTTACTGGTCAAATGTAGAGGATACCACGCTGGACATGTTAATGTGAACCACGCAATATATAACACACAGCCTAAATATCATCCACAAGGTGGCCAACCGAGTGAAAGCATTAAGCAATGAAATACCCCTATAACTACACAAGCAAAAGAGGAATTCAATTTGTCTTTACTCTAGATACGGATTCGGTTTTATCAATCTCCCTAGGATGGCTAAAAATGGAAACAAGCTTACCAAACAACTACATGCAACAAGTTGATTGTTATTCATTAAGACCATTCAATTTAAGCTAGGGGTTCATTCTTTTGATTTGGGAATTATCCCTAAATCAATCCATCACCCAACCCAAACCATGGGTGAGCAATTGTGCCTTTGAAAACAAAGACCCATTAAGTACAAGAATATTGAACCAAAGTCTAATTTAGCAAGTACATGCATCAATCAAACTTCTCCCACTCTTTAGAGCTAATACTCAACACTCAAATCATTCTAAACATGGTATTTTGGATCATCCATCAATCAATCAACAATTATGGGATGCTAAATTACTCTACTCCTAAATTAAATTACACTACTCCTAATCCCATTCATGGACACATTAATTTAGACCCATCACACACATGAATATCACAACAAGAGATTTAATCATGAATAAGCAAAGAGTAGAACAAAACTCAAAGAAAATTAAGAACAATCATACATATATTGCAATAAGTGTAGGTTTACAAAATTCCCAAATTGGTGATTACATCCAAGAAAACAAGAAATACAAAAAGAAATGAGTGTAAAGGAGACAACCCTTGAAGACAACTCCTCCAAGCTCTCCTTGATTTCCTAGCTCGGATTTGGTCCAAAGACCACTCCATTCTTCTTGTAATCTACTCCTAGATGGGTGGATGTAGTGTAAAAAGGGTGGTGGAGGTGTATGGTGAGCTCCCATGGAGGAAAAACCTCCATGGGAGCTTGGATCTCTCCTTATTTGGTGGAGAAGATGGAAGAAGATGGAAGAGAGAGAGAGTGGGGCGGAAGAGAGAGAGAGGAGAAGTTGGGATGCAGAGAGGGTTCTGTGTGGTCGTCCCCTCTTTGGAAAGAAGAAGAAATGGGTATCCAAAGTCTTTCTCTCTTCTCCCCATGACAACCAACACCATCATGCTTCATAAATGAAGAGGGCCCACCAATATTTTCCTCATCATTACCTCCCCTCTCTCAGCCAAGGCAATGGTCAGAGACAAGATCCTGGTTTGCCGAAATTTGGGGGCCCAAGGAACTTGAAATTGGCAACTGAAGTTGACAGCATCGGGCAAATTATGCTCCCTGTTATGCGCCCTGTTCTGCGGCCAAGGGAGCATAATTTCAAAAGTTGTTCCTATTAGAAACTAAAATGCACCCTGTTATGCGGCCAAGGGTGCAGAATCAGGGGCGCAGAATTCGTGACAAAAATGGGATCTTCTGGTCCCTTTTCTGCGGCCCCTAAACGCAAAACCACTAAGGGCGCAGAACCAACTTCCTGAAATTTCACTTTTGCCCCAGAATTCCTGCATCTTTGCACAAAAGCCCCTCTTCTGGAAGGAATCCTGAAACGCTTATTTAAGCCGTTAAATACCCGGTTTTACCCGGGAAACAAGCATAAAAGATAAAAGTAAGGGGTTACACAATGTGTAAAAATAAGAGTTAATTGATGATGCTTGCATCAAGTCCTTAGCAACTTGTTTGAGAGGTAAGTTTGAAAACTTGTATCCTTTATCTAAAGATTGTTGCATTTATCGAGTTCCTTCAGAATCACGCAATATAAAAGGAAGTTTCAGCACTCCACTAACAGTCTCTATCGACCCACTACACCATGGTAGGGAAAAGCTAAAAGCTATTGAAGAGCATAAACTAAGATATTCAAAACAATTTCTTCAACGAACACAAGTAAGTTTGGAGGATTTTCTGATGTTTATCAAGAGTAAGAAAAACATGTTGCGTAATTGTTATGCGGAAACTATCCCACTTGCAAGTTAGGACTTTGTGGAAATGATATTATTGGATGCTATTTTTCTCATTGAGTTTTTATTACTATTTAATACTCTTGAATTTGTTTCAAGTGGAGATCGTATACTTTAAAAACCAGGTTTGTTACTTGTGTTAGGATTATGCTCAATAGCAAGAGTGTAATATTGTAATTAACAATCTTTTTCATATTAATAAAGTGATTTCTGGTTTAAACAAATCTTATAGCATTTATAGTTTAATATTATAATTGTCAAAGTAAATAATCATAAGGTCTAAAGACTATGAGAAAAGAAGAATTGTTCGTACATCTAGATATGTATGTGGTAGACACAATTCTTTAGTTAGTCTTGAATATTGTTCACAACTTAAATTAAAGTTTGGGCACATTTATCTTGTTAAAGTTGTAGAATTCTATTGCTAGCATTTGAGTGGGATCAAATGAGATATGATGAGTCTAAAATCATCGGAGAGTCTTCGAGCAAAAGAATCTAGTGCACTGGGTGCATTGAACTGGATCACAATGAAATACTTTATCTATAACCGTCAGTAGATAAAAGTCATTTCATTATCAGGACAATCGGAGAGTCTATCTCAATCCTGAGATAAATGATGGACTTATGGTTGCAAGTGATATCATTTGAGTTATCAATGAGTACGATTATATCGCATAGTCTATCCTCGATAGTTTGGTGATATTCATTTGTTAATCGATAGAGGACTTCATTTATAGATATGGACATCGTGGCTCCATTTATTAAATGAGAGTATAATATCATCATATGGATGTTTTGAGGTAATTGGATATTAAATCTCAACGTTGAGTTTTTGATAGTGTCTATTGAAAACATGGCTTCTGGACAAGTCAAAATATCCAAGTTCAAAACGTGGTCATATGAGTAAATATGGTAACTTGGAGAGTTATAGGCGGTCTATGAACTCTTGGCGATTACTGATATTAATCACGAGGATATAAAAAAAGATGAGAGAGAAAGCTAGTGAGAGAAGGTCTAGGGTCTTGTTCAAGGAATTCAATAGTGATTTCAGGGAGGGTCTATTCTCAGTTTATGTGGATAACCTGAATCATGCGGTGGATCAAAGGAGCTTATGGGACATGTTCAAACCTTTTGGAAGGGTGAGAGATGTGTTCCTTTCAAACTTGATCAGCAGGCGAGGGAGTAACTATGCTTTCATACGTTTTGCTACCAAGGAAGAGGCGGAAAAGGTGGTGAGACTTACTAATGGAATGCACATTTATGGAAATCCGGTTACATCGAAGATGGCATCCTCAGATTGGAAGGAAAGGCAGCGGAAGTTCCCTCTTGGGGAAGTTAGGAATGGTCGGAATTTCAACAATGGGGGAGTGGGTGGGTCTTATGACCCCCATCTGAAGAGATCTTTTGCAGAAGTTTTAGGAGGCAAAAGGGCTGAGACGATGAAACAGGTGTGTTGGGATGGCCCGGTGGAAGGCCATGATTGGCTATCTAAATGTGCGGTGGGTACTTTAATAAGGTTTGATAAGGTATCTCGTGTGAACAAAGCGTTGACAAATCGAGGCATTGCTTTCAAAGCTTCGTATCTAGGGGATAGATCCATCTTGTGGAGATTTGAGGACAAGCAGACTTGTCTCAGCTTTATCCATAACCGAACTGTTTGGGAAAATGGTTTCTCTTCCATGTCTCAATGGAGTGTCAAGGACAGGATTCGGACTAAGCCGATTTGGATTAACATTTTAGGTGTTCCCTTGTGCCATTAGAACTCTGAGTTCTTCTTCCATGTGGGAGGTGCCATTGGGGAACCGATTTTGTTAGATGATGACACGCTACTAAGAAGGAATCTGCAGAGGGGGAGGATGCTCATTCTGATAGACCTGGGGACTTCTTGTGATAAGGAAATCAAGGTTGAAGATGAGAAAGGAATTTTTAGGCTCACGGTGGAGGAAGAGGGTGTTCCGGTGGATGTCAAGTGGGTGGAGGATTTTCTTGACCTATCTACTGGTGTCAGTACCACAGAAGAGAGAGAATCGTATTATTCTGACTTTGAGAGGCAATCTCAAAGGAAAGGTGGTGACATGGATGGTTGGCAGGTGGTGTCTCATGGTAAGGTTAAGTCAAAGCAAGTGGGTTTTTTCGGTCAGGCAAGTGGCAATCATGTCAAGGAAGGAGACAAACGGTTACTTTCCAAGCTGGATTTCAGAAAGAGGATTAGCTCTGCAACCCTAAAGAAGGAAAAAGGCAAGGAAAAGTACTCTAAACCATCCCATCGGCAGCCTTCTTTGGTAAGCTTTTCAAATTTGAAACCTGTTAGATTTTTTGAAAAAGGTAGTCGGGTAGGGAGTGAGGCAAGGAGCTCTAGCTCTCCTTCATTAGATTATGACGCAAGCCCCTTTATTAATTCGGTTAAATCCAAAGGGGAGTGCTCCCGGTTTAATAAGACCATAGGAACCTTAGGCTCCAATAAGGGGATGGTTAAACCGGTTGATTTGGACATATCTTTTGGGGATTGTCTTTTGGACCAAGAAGGTATTTCACCTTCAGCCCAATATGAAGAGGTTCAGTTGGGGCATAAGGCCCAGTTGGATAGGGTTGGTAGTCAGATGAATGTCTCTGATGGGCCTGGGATCCTCATTGACCTTAGTGGGGGAGGTAATTCTGTTTCCAAGCTCAAGAAGAAGAGCTCTAGGATGGGCCGACTGGGAGGGGTCCAAGTTAATATGGCCAAAAATGCTCAACTTATGATGAAGAGGGGCTTGTTGAAGGCAAGTCTGGCTTCTAGAGCCAACATGAGGCAGGGTCGTAGGGAGGAGTTGGGAGCAGAGGGTGAAGTTCGAAGGACTGATATAGAAGATTGTGGCGACATGCATAAGGAGATGGGAGCTCAGGAAGATGTTCCTACTGCTGATGATTTCTCTTTGTCAAATGAGAATCTTGATTTAGTGGTTCGGGAAGATTCGCTGGAGTGGAATTTAGATAAAGAAATTTCCAAAGTTGTTGAGATTGGTTATGCTCTAGGATGTGATTTCAGGGGGAAGGAGAATATTATCGGGGAGGAGGTGAGAAGAAGGGAGGTGGAGGATGGGAGGAGACTTAGGGAGCCTCAAGAGTAACGGTCGTTTGCGTTTCTCTGTGTGTGAGCTTGGGGTCTTTTTTGTTTCAATGATAGTTTTGTCTTGGAATATTAGAGGGGTTGGTAAGGCAGAGAAAAAAAGGGTTGTTAGAGATTTGGTTTCTATCCATAGACCAATGATGCTTTTCCTTCAGGAAACAAAACTTAAATCGTTTGATAATAAGACTGTGAGGGCTCTGGGTGGTTCTGTTCTTACTAAGGGTCTTGGTGTGGATGCTATCGGGTTGTCGGGAGGGGTGGTGTCTCTGTGGGATGAAAATTTATTTGATGTCACGGATTGTATCTTTAACAGCCACTGTATTCTGCTGGTGGGCAAGTTGAGTGCGCTGAATTCTATGGTTGGTTTCTGCAATGTTTATGGTCCCTGTGTGGAAGCTGAGAGGAAGTGTTTGTGGGATTTTTTATCCCTTTCCATGAATTCGTTCCAGGTCCCTTGGATTGTTGGGGGAGACTTCAATGCCGTTCTCCACATCTCGGAAAGAAAAGGGGTCTCTCAGGACCTAGGAGCCATTAGGAGTTTCAACTCCTTTCTTTTGCGTGCCAATGTTATGGATTTACCGTTGCAAGGAATGGAGTTTACGTGGACGAATTCCAGGGATAGGGCTGCTTGGTCTAGGTTAGATAGATTCTTGATTTCTCCTGATCTGTTACTCAGTTTTCCGAATTTGAAGCAGGTGGGTCTGCCGAGATCAGTGTCGGATCATAACCCGATAATGCTCTTGGACAAGAAGGTGGATTGGGGGCCGAAACCTTTTAGGTTTCTGAACTGCTGGTTAGAAGACGTGGAGATGATGAAGGAGGTGATGAATGTGTGGGAGGGCAGTAATCAAGGGTCGTTGGCAGTAAAAATGAAGGATTCCAAGAGGAGGATGAAACGGTGGTTGGCTTGCAATAGGAATATTCGAGGGTCTTGGAGAATTTTTGAGTCCCGTTTGGCAGAGGTGGATAAGGAGGCAGAGCTGGTTGGGTGGATTGAGAGGTTGAGGAGAGATAGGCTGTCTCTGTTAGTTGATTTTTGGAAGGGGTTGAGAATGGAAGACCAAGAATGGAGACAGAAATCGAGGGTCCAGTGGGTTAAACTAGGGGACAGGAATTCTAGATTCTTTCATATTGTGGCGGATGGGAGAAATCGTAGGAACTTTATCGGAGATCTTCTTATTGATGGGGTTGTGGTGACCGAACCTTCTAAGATCAAGGAGGGAGTTTTTAATTTTTTCAGGTCTCATTTTCAGAAAGTGTCGTGGCAAAGGCCAAAGCTTAGTGGGGCTCTTTTTAAGAAAGTGTCTCCCTTAGATTCTGAAAAGTTGGAATCTGTTTTTTCGCTTGATGAGGTTTGGGAGGCAGTTAAAGGTTGTGATGGTAACAAAGCTCCTGGTCCGGACGGGATGAATCTCAACTTTGTGAAAAAGCATTGGAAGGTTATTAAAGGGGATTTTATGGCGTTTCTTCAGGAGTTCTTTAGAGATAGTGCGGGGGTGAAGGACTTGAACGCAACTTTCATTGCTCTTATTCCTAAAATTAAAAAACCTCTTTCCGTAGGCGACTTCAGACCCATTAGTTTGGTAGGGTCTATGTATAAAATTGTGGCTAAGACCCTTGCTCTCCGTTTAAAAGGTGTTATGGGTTCTATCATTGGCGAGTGTCAAATGGCCTTTGTTCAGGGGCGTCATATTACAGACAGTTTTGTTATAGCCGAGGAAATTGTTAATAAATGGAAGAACGAGAAAGAAGGGGGTATTATTATCAAACTTGACTTCGAAAAAGCTTATGATAGTGTGGATCATGGCTTTTTAGAGGGTATGATGGAGAATATGGGTTTTGGGGTTAGATGGCGTCGGTGGATAAAAGATTGCATTACTACGCCTCTCATGTCGGTTCTGGTTAATGGTAGCCCAACACCTCAGTTTGAGGTTCGCAGGGGGTTGAGACAGGGGGACCCGTTATCTCCTTTTTTATTCAATATTGTGGCCGAGGGGTTAAGTAGTATGATCCACAAGGCCGTGGCTCTTGATTTAATCAAATGGGAGGATTTTGGTGGCTCTAGGAGTCATGTTTCCCATCTCCAGTTCGCGGATGATACGATAATTTTTTTAAAACCAAAGGTGGAGTATGTGCGTAATGTGAAGAGGATTCTTAGATGTTTCGAGATAGTGTCTGGGTTGAAGATCAATTTCTCTAAATCCTGTGTTGTGAGAGTGGGCAAAAAGGCGGTTCAGGAGCCTGTTTGGGCGGAGACATTATTATGCAAGTCGGCGGTTCTGCCTATAACCTACCTGGGCCTTCCGTTAGGTGCTTGGCCTTCTTCCAAGGCGTTCTGGAATCCTGTCTTGGATAAAGTTCAGAACAGATTGGCTCCGTGGAAAAGAAAATTTCTTTCCAAAAGTGGTAGGGTGGTCCTTATTAAATCCGTCCTATCGAGCATTCCCACGTACTACATGTCGCTTTTTAAGATGCCGGTCAATGTTGTCAACAAAATTGAGAGAATCCAAAGATGTTTTCTGTGGGGGGACGAGATTTCCAAAAGAAAAATTCATGCTATCAATTGGGGGTTGGTTTGTAAAAGCAAAGATCGTGGTGGTCTCGGTATTGGGCGGATGGGTGTGAAGAATAAGGCTCTCCTTGCTAAATGGGTTGGGAGATTTGGTAATGAAGACAATTCCTTGTGGAAGGAGGTTATTTTGGCAAGATATGGTTTGGATGGCAAGTGTTTATTGTGGAAAGGTTCTGCGGAAAAAGGGGCTTCTCACTTTGTGAAGGCAGTGGCGAGTCTTTTTTCTGTGGGTTCTCGGGCTAGTACTCTTTTGAGGGATGGTTTCAGAGCTGTGTTGGGAGACGGTTCCAAGATTAACTTTTGGGATGAGTCTTGGGCTGATGAGGCAACTCTGAAAGTGTCTTTTCCAAGGATTTACGCCTTGGCCCAGATGAAGGAGGGGGTTGTGAGAGATTTTGGCAGCTGGAATGGTTCTGTGTGGTCTTGGAAGATTGTCCTTCGGAGAAGGGTTTTTGATTGGGAGCTTGATCAATGGCTGTGTTTTAAAGCAGTCTTAGACTCTATGAGTATGCGCCAGAGGATAAAGGATGCGTTGAGTTGGCTTCTAGATCCCAATGGCCTCTATTCGGTTGGGTCCTTCAGGAAGCATTGGGATGTAGGTGGGGAAACAGATGGTGATCTGAATAAATTCTGCTGGCAAGGGATTGTTCCTCCTAAGATTGAATTGTTTGGTTGGCAGCTTTTGAAAGAGAGAGTGATGGTTAAAAAGACGTTATTTAGATATGGTTTGATCCCCATTTCGGAGACT